>OX336394.1:210442958-210772958 GCA_946902985.2 Meconema thalassinum
GGACACACATTGTCAGCAGATACAACTGGGGATGGTTACAGGCTGATCGCTCAGGTGACCGCTAACTTGGGTCCATTAAGGAAGAGTCAGGGAAGGGATGGGAAGGAAGTCAAACGCGGACCTGTTTGAATGGAACCGTCCCGGCATTTTCCTGGTGGGGAATGGGAAACAACGGAAAACAATTTTCAGGACGGCCAAGGTGGTATTCGAACCCACGCTCTCCCGATACCAGCGAGGCACGATGTAGCACGTTATTACTCTCGGCCATTGAGGCCGGTCAATTATACGCATAAGGTGAAATATGTTTTAACTATTACCCCCACGAGGACTGGCGCGTGGGTATTTTTGACCCGAGGCTTAAAAAATGCTATATATTTTCGTTTTGGTTAGCCCTAATTTCCTATCGCTTACTGTACCTTCCTTCCTAGCCTTGAACTTCACCCTGCAAAAGAAACATGTCCATAACTTTCTGAACACTCAAGTTATTTCTATATTATTTACGGTCAGGTCAGATTTACCCATGGCGCCAGTTCCCCCGTGACAATTTTCAGCTTACGTTAGTTGGAACAATCTGTAAAAAATAAGGGGGAAAATTTACCTATTTTGGTGCAGCACAATCACATAGCTCAAGCTCTTGTTGATCCATGTTTAGGTTCTAGGGACACCTTGGCCATAAGCTCCTTTGTTTTGTTTTTTTTAAACTGAGATGACTGCTTTTCTTTCATTATCACAGCCAATTATACAGTTACGAAAATTACTGTCATTTTTCTGCGTATTAAATTTGAAAAATATAGGTCAAAATGACTCGGCGCCAGTCCTCGTGTTATATTTTTAGCCTACTTTTCACATTTTGCAAAAATAAGGAAAAAGTAGTCTTATGAGATCGGGCAAATGTCTGTCTGTCTGTCCTTCTGTCTGTCTGTCTGTCTGTCTGTCTGTGTGTATCAACTCCTCAACGGCTGCAGCAATCGAAACAAAATTTGGTAGGAGTAAAGATCTATACCTGAATATCTCACGGCCATATTTGAAAATGTCAGTGCTACCAACTGCTGAAAAATCGCAATTGAAATTTGAGCTCCATGTTGGATATCTTGGAAGGTATGAATGGGAGCTATTTCAAAATGGGCACACGTATAGATAATAATATTGCAGTTTAATTTCCAGGAGGCCATACATGGCACTGTTGCCAAAATGATTATAAGCCTGCTGATAGGTCCAAATTTTAAATGCATATAACTTCTACACTATCAACTAGATTTCAACCAAATTTCGTATGTGCTATGTGTACATAAACAGATATGACTGAGTGTATTCTTAAGAGCCACCAGGGCTGCCAACTGTTAATAAATGCTCTCAATTTTTTATATCTAAATACCCATATATCACAAAGAATGCAAGCCGACAGCTTTAAACTATGCACACGTATAGTACTGACATTCTATATTAATTTGGAGTAACTTATATACGTCAGTGCTACCAACATGATTCTAAGCCTGCCGATAGGTCCAATTTTAAAATGCATGTAACTTCTACACTAACTAATGGATTTCATTCAAAATTGACACATTAATAGATCATATTATTTCAGATTATTTCTGACCAATACATGTATGTCATTGTTGTCAACATGATTTTACGCGCGCTGTTAGATCCAATATATAACTGCATGTAACGTCCATGCTATCCATAGGACTTCAACCAAATTTTGTATTCTGTACCTTAAGAGATGGAACTAACAATATATTCAGTCACCAGGGCTGCCAACTGTAGTTCTCTATTAGGCTACATTATGCCAGGTATACAGTATTTCGAACTAATTAGAAATTTCGATATTACCAACTTAATTTCGTCATTATTCTTGATAGATCCATATAGATTAATCATTGGCATGAATCTTAAATTTTAAGAAAAGTAGGCTCTTTAGTTCGTCAAGGAACTTCTTGTTTCACAACAGTTCTCACGGGTTAAAGCAATTTTTTTAATGTTGCCTGTACTAACTTTCAATTTAAACTTTTCAGTCGGTCAACACGCTATTACCTGTTCGACTAGTCGGGGTAACCGTTTCTTCGGTACCAAGTGATGTCTAAATTACAGCTGATTGTTGCAGGTTCCGACGTGCGGTTGGTCACCTGGTCGTGTCGCCTATTACTCTGGACGGGTTCTGTGATGGCTATGATCCTCTTGGCTGCTTACTCTGGTACCCTGATAGCCTCCCTGACGGTGCACAAGGAGAATCTGCCCTTTACGTCGCTAGAGGGTCTGCTAGAGCACGGGTCGTATCGCCTAGGAGTTGTCGCAAAAGCAGGAGTGCTGTCAATATTTCAGGTAAGGTACCTTACACTTCAGGTTCATTCTGCGCTTACTCCTCAGGAATTTTATATTAAAAATTTTTAGACTTTAGATTATAGATTTTATTTTAAATTTTTAATTTTTAATTTTTAATTTTTAATTTTTAATTTTTAATTTTTAATTTTTAATTTTTAATTTTTAATTTTTAATTTTTAATTTTTAATTTTTAATTTTTAATTTTTAATTTTTAATTTTTAATTTTTAATTTTTAATTTTTAATTTTTAATTTTTAATTTTTAATTTTTAATTTTCAAATTTTTAACTTTAAATTTTTAATTTTTGAATTTTTAACTTTAAATTTTCAATTTTCAATTTTTTATTTTCAATTTTCAAATTTTTATTTTACATTTTTAATTTTATGATTTTTAATATTCGATTTTTAATATTAGATTTTTAATATTCAATTTTAAATTTTTAATTTTTAATTTTCAATATTCAATTTTCAATGTTTAATTTTCATATTTTAGACAGATACAACAATGCCTTTGTTCCCCCTCAACAATAATGTCTAAAATAAGGTTCATTCTCTTTTCCTAAATATCCCACGGCGTAAATCATGTAGCACGGCCGCGAGAGCAACTGCAGCAAGTTCGGAGATCACAGGTTTAAATTCCGACGCTGACAGTGGTTTTCCTCGCGTTTTCCACCACTCTCCCTCCGGCAAATGCCAGGATTGTAGCCTACCTTATTTCAAATCCCTGGACATCTACCACATCCCTGTCCCTAATACAGTTTACACATTCTCACTATTACAGTTATCACATAAATACATGTTATCAGACAAGTTCAGCACACACCCAACTACACGGGACTGATGACCAGACCAAGATATCTCACGTCTCAAAAATCAGTTAAAATAATTACTAAAATAATTCAAAATGAACGTTAAACATGTTTTTTAGATTTTAAGAGCATGAGGTTGTAGAGTAATAATAATGGTATTGGTTTTACGTCCCTTTTAACTACTGTACTGGGGCTTTTAGAGACGTCAGGGTGCTGGACTTTTGCCCCCAAAGAGATCTTTAACGTGCCAGTATATCTCCTGACACGGCTCCCTCGCATTTTCGCACCCTCAAATGCCAACTGGCTGCGCCAGGATTCGATCCTACAACCTTGGGTACAGCAGGCAAGAACGTTACCGCTCACCACGCAGCCAGTCCGAGGCTGTGTAGATTCGACTTGAACCACGCAGTGCTCTAAAGGATCAGACATTACATCAAGAGTTTTCAACGAGATTTCTTCGGGTTTGACCTACTACAGTGGAAGGAAGAGAGAAAGAAAGAAAGGTATTAGTAAGGAAGTAAGGAAGGAAGTCTTATGACTACTAGGCCTAGTTCAGAACTTAGCTACTAGACGCCACCGCAATTATGATCCATGAAACCTCCTTTCAAAGAGAAATCTGAATCAAGAGACGTAACATTTCACCTCAAAAATGTCACATGCATTAACTGAGATTCGAATGTGGTCAGAGGCAAGCAGCTGGTCCACTGCACCAACAAGGTTGGTTGGTTCCTCAGTTTAGGGGCTGCGACAATGCGGTCATGTAGCCCCGTGTACTTTGGGTGTGTGTAGAATCTGTCTGATAACCGGTGTTAATTGTGATGGCTGTATTAGTGTGGGTATCTGTTTTTCAATTCAAGTAAAGACTGCAACTTTGAATTATTCAAATTGTTCCTACTTTTGCCACTAAACGCCACCGTCAACGACTACTAGGCCTAGTTGAGAACTTAGCTACTAGACGCCACCGCAGTCGGCTCTTGGCAACGAACGTAGGAACCTAAGAGCGTTGTTTACATTCTTAACCTATACAATTTAGCTTCACACAGGAGTAATTAGTGGAAGTTCTTTAACATGCCATAAATCTATGTCATGGGACCACCGGCTTTACTTCCCCTTGCACCAACACGCCCTCTGTCCGCTACAGTGAAATGGGTTGCACCCCTTTCAAAAATACAGGAGATTCTGTTTTCCCTTTTTTACTTCTAGTTTTACGTCTCTTAAAACCGTGATTGTGTGGCTACGTGGCTAAGAAACAAGTAGTTCCGTGAAGATCTATACAGCCTCTTTTCATATATCCTACTTATGTTAATTGCCACTATCAACATACACAATTTCAGTTTGATTGCTGTAATAGATTCGTAGATATTGAGAACCGACTAAATAATTCGGATGGTCGCCATGTTGGATTTTATATATGTAGGTCCTAGAGTTTACTGTTACATGCAGATTATTTTGAACGTGTAGTATTCAAACTTCAATCGCATAATTAGGACACAAGAAAAAACAAGGAGATTTAAAAAAATTTCACAGCTACCATCTTGAGGTTATGGAAACAATTGAAATAAATTATGGATTAACATTCGGATAAAGATTTACTGTACCAAGTTTCACTGCACTCGGATGGTTAAATAGCGAGGAACGTCCATGTGAATATTTATACTTCGCGTCGCAGACATGTTGGATTTGTGATCACCAGGTTATTTAAAGTCCTATAGGTGAACTTAAGTTCATAGCCCCTATGAACATAAAAAAAAATCAGTATGATTGCTATAATAGATTCGTAGATATTCAGAGCCGTCTAAATATTTCGGATGGTCGCCATGTTGCATTGTTAAATGTATAGGCCATAGCGTCGTCTACCATTAAAGGAAAATTATTGCGTAGGTTCATTATTCAAACTTTCACTTCGATCGCATGATTAGGACAAATGAAATAAAAACTTAATTTTAAAATTCGCACAGCCGCCATCTTGAGGTTATATAAACAATTGAACTAAATTAGATACCAGTGCATTACAATGTGTACAAACATTTCCTGTACCAGATTTCATTGCGTTTGAAACATTAAATCGCGAGAAAGGTCTATTTAAATTCGCAAATTCGCTTGGCCGCCATGTTCGATTTGCAGTTAACCGGTTTTTGAAAATCCTATAGATGGACTTCCAGTAGTGCCCTTTATCTCCGTACAAAATTTTAGGGAGATACCGCTAATAGTTTCAGAGATATAGAATGCCAGTGAAATATTTCGCACATCCGCCATCTTGTGATTATGTAAACAATTGAACGAAGTTAGATGTTGGTGCATTTCAATGTATATAAACATATACTGTACCAAGTTTCATTGCGTTTGGTTGGTCAAATCGCGAGAAACGTCTATTTAAAAGTCGCAAATTCGCTTGGCCGACATGTTGGTTTTGTAGTTACCAGGTTTTCAAAGGTCACATAAGTGAACTTATAGTAGTTCCCTCTATCACCATAGAAAATGTCAGGGTAATATCGGTAATAGTTTCGGAGATATTGAATGCTGGTGAAATATTTCGCACAGCCGCCATGTTGGATTGGTGAGTCGTAACAAAATTTGAAGGGCACGGTCGAGGTCGCCGGGAATAGTGCTATGAACTTTCCGAGTTTCATTGAAATCGCTCCTGCCGTTTAGATTTTATTAGGGGGGGGGGGACACACACACACCAATCACACACACACACGCACACACACACGGACAAAAGGTGATCTCATAAGCCTATTTTTTCAAAATTGAAAATAGGCTAAAAAAGAAATGGATGGGGACTGACGGAAAGAAGTCGAACATCGAATGTTGACTAGAAGATTCTTTTAAGTTTAAACATATTTTGGGGGTAAGTAATTTTTCACTACGTTAGGCTAGTTCTTTTTAAGGGGGTATTTAGGGACCAAAGTTGTTGGTCCGTGTTCTAGATAGAAGCCGCCAAATGTCAGCGCTCGCAGTCAGTGACTGTGTTTCCTCACCTTCCTTCTCGAGGGACTCTGGCTACGATATTGCAAGGAACATGAATATTTGAACAAATGGAAACATTATCTTGTCGTCGTCGTCACATATCCTGCGTATGTTAACTGCCTCGATCAAAATACAAAATTTCAGTTTGAGTGCTGTAATAGATTCTTAATTGAGAACCGTCTAAATATTTCAGATGGTCGCCATGTTAGATTTTATATATGTAGGTAATAGGGTTATGTACTTTTGCATGAGGATTATTGCGTTGGCGTATTATTCAAACGTCATTCGCATGATTAGGACACAAGAAATAAAAACGAGATTTCAAATTTCGCACAACCACCATCTTGTGGTTATGAAAAAAAACTTGAAATAAATTAGATGTCAGTGGATTCAAATTTGTATAAGTACTACCGTACCAAGTTTCACTGCGCTCGGATGGTTAAATCGCGTGAAACTTCCATTTAAATACTTACATTTCGCGTCACCGCCATGATGATTTGTGCTCACCAGGTTATTGATAGTCTCATAGGTGAACTTATGTTCATAGCCTTCATCAACATACACAGTTTCAGTTTGATTGCTCTCATGGATTAGGAAACTTAGATATTGAGAACCGTCTAAATATTTCAGATAGTCGCCATGTTAGATTTTTATATATGTAGACCAGAGAATACTATTAGATGCCGATTATAGCTTAGGTTTATTATTCAAACGTTCACTTCGATCGCATGATTAACACACATGAAATAAATGCTTAATTTTAAAATTTCGCATGCTACCATCTTGAGGTTATGTAAACAATTGAACTAATTTAGATGTCTGAGCATCACAATGTGTTGAAACATTTCCTGTACCAAGTTTCACTGCGCTCGGATGGTTAAATCGAAGAAAAGTCTGTTTAAATGTTTCAAATTTGCTTGGCCGCCATGTTCGTTTTGTACTTAACATGGGTTTAAAAGTCACAGAAGTGAACTCTTAGTAGTGCCTTTTATCACCGTATAAAATTTCAGGGTGATATCAGTTATAGTTTCAGAGATATAGAATGCCAGTGAAGTATTTCGCACAGCCGCCATGTTGGATTGTTGAGACGTAATACAATTTGAAGGGCACGGCCAGAGTCGGACAAAACAGTACTATAACCTTACCGAGTTTCAATAAAATTGCTCCAGCCATTTAGATTTTATTACGGGGGGAGGGTACACTTACAAATTCACACACGCTGACAAAAGGTGATCGCATAAGCCTTTTCTTTTTCATAAATGAAAATAGGCTATGAACACATATAACTAACAAATCTTTACAAGTTGCTATAGTTTATAATGAACGAAAATCCACAGCCTGCTTCCAGTCTCCGATCGGGTCAGGAATGAAATGAATGAAGCCTCCATCTAGCGGCTAGGATATGAACTGTGCCGGCTGCCGAGGCCTGATGCACTCCTCTGGGGCAATGATTAAATGAATGACAGATGAAATGAAATGATAGTGGAGAGTGTTGCTGGAATGAAATTTTGACTGCGAAAACCGGAGTACCCGGAGAAAAACATGTCTGCCTCCGTTTTGTCGAGCACGGATCTCACATGGAGTGACCTGGATTTGAACCACAGACCCAGCGGTGAGAGGCCGGCGTGCTGCCGCCTAAGCCACGGAGGCTATGATAGTTTATAATAACTGCTGCTAAAGAAGTGATATTGTAAAAACCATCACCCGGATACTTGCAGGCATAGATTTACGAAGTATTAGCCTAAGTGTAAAGAATCTGATGATGATTGCTTGACGATCGAAACTGGTCAATCAAGTGTATTTATTAATACAATGTAAATGATTTTCAGGATTAGAGTAACACCCATTACTATTGGGTACAATCGTGCTGACCAACTGAAAAAAAAATACATTTCTCATAAGATCATAATTATATCACATGATAGAAGTTCAAATTGTTTTCATCTCAAATTTTGATTTTATCTTTGTTTTTTCTTTATAGCTCATTGCTATTTGAAGGAACAACCCCTTAATGTTTGATCTTTTATATCCCTTTTAGATTCCTCTATTGAAGAGAAACTTCACATATGATAGGCCTATATGATGGTATTAAATTGTGTTGTAGAATGCTTCAGATAGGATATCGCAGACGGTGTACCGCGTGCTTCTGGAGCCACAGGTGTCTAGAGGGACTCTTCCTCGAGCGTACCGCGATGGGCTGGTCCGAGTGTGTCTGGAGAGCAAGTACGCCTTCATGGACTTCGCGGCTAACGTGGAGCTCGTCAAGAACGAACTACCATGTCAGATCACCAGCCTTCCCGACGCATCCTTCTCCCAGCACTGCGCCATGGCTATGCAACTTCACAGCCCATATCGCAGACTCATCAACTATCAGTAAGTATATAGAAATTTAATGTTTTTGATGTGTAACATCTTTCCACTCGGTTGTTGGATATTATTCTGTGGGAGTGATTTTGAAAAATGGGACGGAAGTGTGAAAGAGGCACTGCCAGCTGGATCGCATCCCTCCTGGCTGCTAAAGCCAGCTGGCAGTGGTAATAGGAAATAATGAGCACGCAGTGGCGGAGATTAGTACCAGGACGCAATCTCAGCCGTGTGGAATGTACATCGTATAACGGGTTACTTCAAGTTTTGGAGGCGCCATAAGAGATATTCATACAATAAATCATCTTCAAGTTGTCGTTCTTTGGTGTGAAAATATTCATTATATCATATTTGCTGAAAACAATTATTATTTACTAGCAGAAGTACCCGCTCTTCGAACGGTGTTCGTTGTTAACACGAGACATTATCAATTGAGCTACTGTTGCAATGGTTAGCAGTTTGTCATTCCTTCAAGTTTATCAGAACGAAGTTAGTTTACTGGGAATATCACACACACACACTGTTTATTTAAGGCCCTTAAAATGTAGTTTTCGGAGACCCTTTATAGATTCCCGAATTTTGGGTCTCACATTGAGAAGCGCAACATATGCTTTGGTCGTCCTTCTAGGATAATTTTTATATTTCGCTTATTTTAGCATATATTGAGAAGTTTTTCTCTATATCCACCCTTCTAATGTATGAAAAGTACGGTGAAGAGTTTTATAAATGATTGGTGTATTGACTCTGATACCTAATTTTACGATGCACCAAGCATCCGAACACGAGGTATAGGCGTACATAAAGATACACAGAAAGACAGACAGACAATTCTATTGTCTACAACATATTACCCAGATATCCAAATATGGGTATATCTACCACACAGTATCAAATAAAATCATCCTTACGATGAACGCGTATGTCGACAAAAAATAAGTTAAAATGTGCTCTCAGACTAAATTCACCTAACGTGTACTTCCTGACGTGAAATTCATTTGAAAGCCTTGTAGACGAAACGCAATACACGTCACATAAAAACTGACCCTCTACGTTGTGCTAGGTGCCCATACACAGGAAGACCCCTTTCATAAATTATAAAGGCTTGTGGTGTATGAAAATTCAGGTTCTTTAGCCTCAAATTGCCCAAATTCCTAAAAGCCACAAAAGATGCTGGTTCAATTCAGGAATTTTTGAAGATAATGTTGCTGTTTGGAGATATAATAGACCTTCTGTACTATATGTCGAACGTGAAAATTGCATGAAACACCCCCTTAATTGCATTGATGAATTATACGGTCTACGTTAGTTCCGTGATAACCTTATAGCCATTTGCAAACTTTCACAGGAATGTAATAAATGGAGTGACATTGCTTCTTACAGAAATAGAAGGAAAGTTGTATGCCGCCCCTTGAGATAATGTTCTCATGGTTACCGATTTGCATTCCTTCATTAGTTTGTTAAATTAAATTAAATTAGATTTCTGGGAATATTTCAGAAACTGTTGGATTTAGAGCCTTATAATGTAGTTTTCGAGGACCCTTTAGGGCCCCCGAGTTTTGTTGCTGGCACCGAGGGGATTTATCTCGTCGTTGTACGCCATAATATAATACTAATGAAATGAAAATCCACAGCCTGCTTCCAGTCTCCGACCGGGTCAGGAATGGAATGAATGAAGCCCCCATCTAGCGGCGAGGATATGAACTGTGCCGGCTGCCGAGGCCTGACGCACTCCTCTGGGGCAGTGATTAAATGAATGACAGATGAAATGAAATGATAGTGGAGAGTGTTGCTGGAATGAAATTTTGACAAGGAAAACCTGAGTACCCGGAGAAAAACCTGTCTGCCTCCGTTTTGTCCAGCACAGATCTCACATGGAGTGACCGGGATTTGAACCACGGACCCAGCAGTGAGAGGCCGGCGTGCTGCCGCCTAAGCCACGGAGGCTTAATATAATACTAATAATAATATAATATAGGGAGAAATTATAACACCTATTTTTTATATTTTTAATTCAGCCAATGGCCATGTACTTTTCTTTTCAGGACGGGTCAGGGAAGGGATATTATCAGAGAAAGAAGCATTCACATCACGCATGAGCAAAATGTAAATGGCCTACCATTTAACTAAGGACATCTATAAGAAAAGGTCAATATCCTTCAACGCAAAACTAAAACATTACTGCAGTGTCATCCGTCCGGAGGTCTTGCATGCTTCTGAATGCCTCACGATGAACAAAAAAGGCTTGGTCGAGAAACTGGAGGCCAAAGAAAGGAAAATTTTGAGAAAGATATTGGGTTCCATCAAAGACAATGGGGAATACAGAAGACGGCATAACCATGACCTATATACTCATGTGGAGAAGATAAGCAACGTCATCCGGAAGAGAAGGTTACCATTTTTTGGGCATGTGAAACGAATGAGCCCAGCGAGACTGACCAACCGCAACATAACTTACTTTCAGGAGAGGAAAACAAAATGGGCCTGGTTCATTGAACTGGATAAAGATCTGAAAGAAGTGGGGATTACACCAACAGACATTCAGGAGCGCGAAGGAAATCCACCGAGAACGAATGCGGGCGTACAGGGCAAACATCAAAGCCAGTATGAGACGGTTGGAATGACGCGGTCCATAGATGGCCTATACGAAATGAATGAATGAATAATATGGGGATAGGAATATAATAGACCTGCCGTACCACACCCGCAGGTGTAAATCGCGTGAAAAAATTCTAGAGTACCCCTTGATCCCCTTAAGCGCATTATAAGTATTGATGAATTTTACGGCTTAATTTGTTTCCGTGATAACCTTCTAGCCGTTTGAAAACTTTCACACTAATGTAATTAATGGAATTGCATTGCGTCTTACAGCAATGAGAATCCGTTGGCATGGTTACTGGCTTGCATTCGTTCATTAGTTTATTAAATTAAATTAGTTTTCTGGGAATATCTCAAAAACGGTTTGTCTTCGGTCCTTAAAATGTGGTTTTCGGGGACCCGAGTTTTGTCTCTCACATTGAGGGGCTGAAAATGAGTTTTGTCTCGTCCTTCTACGCCTATTTCAGCATGTATTTTAAGGGGGTAGGCCCCCATTTATTAGAGGTACGGAGAAGAGTTACATCAATGATTAGTGTCGTGCCTCTGATGGCTATCTGTACCAAATTTTACGTTGATACACCCAGCCGTTCTCGAGTTATAAGGGAACAAATTTGCCCACAGACAAACAAACAGACAGACAAAAAAAATATTTTCGCGCGCATCCATCATAAAACAGTCTGAAACGCGTAAACAACTCAAATTTCCGTAGAAATTCAGAAAAAAACACACACATTTTCATTTTTCTATATAGAGAGATCTACTGCACCGCTCGGTGTTGACCGTGTTTTATTGCACAGATTTTGGTTTTACTCGCTAACCGTTGGAGATGTACGAAAAGTGATAAGGACCTTTCGGATAGAAAATTAAATGTTAAAGCTCATGTATACCATCAAAAGTTTGCTATTTCTTAGCGTTCTCTTTTTATTTGAAAAGGAAATATGAACTTTTGAAACCAAAGGGTGTAGTGACGTCACAAATGTCGGTTTTACTCGCTAACTGTTGGAGATACACGAAAAGTGATAAGGACCTTTCGGATAGGAAATTAAATTTCTAAGGTGGTATGTGCCATCAAAAGTTTGCTATTTCCTACCGTTCTCTTTTTATTTGATATGGAAATATTACATTTTGAAACCAAAGGGTCTAGTGACGTCACTAAAATGGTCGCCATTTTTAGCCTATTTTCAATTTTGAAACAAGTAGTTCCGTGAAGAACTATACAGCCTATTTTCATATATCCTACTCATGTAAATTGCCTCCATCAACATACAAAATTTCAGTTTAATTGCTGTAACAGATTCGTAGATATTGAGAACCGTCTAAATATTTCACATGGTCGCCAGGTTGGATTTTTATTTTTGTACTATTACATTAAGATTATTGTGTACGTGTGGTATTCAAAGTGCAATCGCATGATTAGAACACAAGAAGTAAAAACGAGATTTTAAAATTACGCACAGCTGCCATCTTGTGATTACGCATACAATTGAAATAAATTAGATGCCAGTGGATCAACATTTGTATAAGCATTTAACGTGCAACGTTTCACGGCACTCGGATAGTTAATTCGCGAGAAACGTCCATTTAAATATTTATAATTCGCGTCGCCGCCATGTTGGATTTGTGCTCACCAAGTTACTGAAAGTCCTATAGGCGAACATAAGTTCATAGTCTCTATGAACATTAAAAAAAAAACAGTTTGGTTGCTGTAAGACATTCATAGATATTGAGAACCGTCTAAATATTTCGGAAGCTCGCCATTTAGGATTGTTATATGTATATGTCATTGAGTTATGTACCATTCAAGGACAATTATTGCCTAGGTTCATTATTCAAACTTTCACTTCGATCGCATTATTACGACACAAGAAATAAAAACTTAATTTTAAAATTTCGCACAGCCGCCATCTTGAGGTTATGTAAACAATTGAATTAAATTAGATGGCAGTGCATTACAATCTGCAAAATCATTTACTCTACCACGTTTCACTGCGCTCAGAGAGTTAAATCACGAGAAAAGTCTATTAAAATATTTCAAATTCGCTTGGTCGCCATGTTCGTTTTGTACTTTACAGGTTTATGAAATATACATAGGTAAACTTGTATCAGTACCCTTTATCAACGTACAAAATTGCAGGGTGATATCTGTAATAGTTTCGGAGATCTAGAATGTCAGTGAAATATTTCGCACAGCCGCCATTTTGAGGTTATGTAAACAATTGAACTAAATTAGACTTCAGTGCATTACAATGTGTATAAACATTCGCTGTACCAAGTTTCATTACGTTTGGATAGTTAAATCGCGAGAAAAGTCTATATAAAACTCTCAAATTCGCTTGGCCGCCATGTTGGTATTGTAGTCACCAGGTTTTTGAAAGTCTCATAGGTGAACTTCTAGTAGTGCTCTTTATCACCCTACACAATGTCAGGGCGATATCGGTAATAGTTTCGGAGATATTGAATGCTAGTGAAATAATTCGCACAGCCGCCATGTTGGATTGGTGAGATGTAACAAAATTTGAAGGACACGGTCGAGGTCGCCGGGAATAGTGCTATGAACTTACCGAGTTTCATTGAAATCGCTCCAGCCGTTTAGATTTTATTAGGGGGGACACACACACACCTCACACACACACACACACACACACACACACGCACACACACACGGACAAAAGGTGATCTCATAAGCCTATTTTTTCAAAATTGAAAATAGGCTAAAATAGGCTTATGAGATCACCTTTTGTCCGTGTGTGTGTGCGTGTGTGTGTGTGTGATTCGTTTGTTTGTCCCCTCTAATAAAATCTAAACGGCTGGAGCGATTTCAATGAAACTCGGAAAGTTCATAGCACTATTCCCGGCGACCTCGACCGTGCCCTTCAAATTTTGTTACGACTCACCAATCAAACATGGCGGCTGTGCGAAATATTTCACCAGCATTCAATATCTTCGAAACTATTACTGATATTACCCTGACATATTCTATGGTGATAGAGGGAACTACTATAAGTTCACTTATGTGACTTTTGAAAACCTGGTAACAACAAAACCAACATGGCGGCCAAGCGAATTTGCGACTTTTAAATAGACGTTTCTCGCGATTTGACCAACCAAACGCAATGAAACTTGGTACAGTATATGTTTATATACATTGTAATGCACCGACATCTAACTTCGTTCAATTCTTTACATAATCACAAGATGGCGGATGTGCGAAATATTTCACCGGCATTCTATATCTCTGAAACTATTAGCGGTAAACCCCTGAAATTTTGTACGGAGATAAAGGGCACTACTGGAAGTCCATCTATAAGACTTTCAAAAACCGGTTAACTACAAAACGAACATGGCGGCCAAGCGAATTTGAAAATTTTAAATAGACCTTTCTCGCGATTTAATGTTCCAAGCGCACTGAAACCTGGCACAGGAAATATTTATACACATTGTAATCCACTGGTATCTAATTTAGTTCAATTGCTTACATAACCTCAAGATGGCGGCAGTGCGAATTTTAAAATTAAGATTTCATTTATTGTGATGTAGTCATGCGATCGAAGTGAAAGTTGGAATAATGAACCTACGCAATAATTTTCCTTTAATGGTACATGACTCTATGGCCTATACATTTAACAATCCAACATGGCGACCATCCGAAATATTTAGACGATACTGAATATCTACGAATCTATTTTAGCAATCAAACTGCATTTTTTAATGTTCATAGGGGGCTATGAACTTAAGTTCACATATAGGACTTTAAATAACCTGGTGATCACAAATCCAACATGGCGGTGACGCGAATTATAAATATTCACATGGACGTTTCTCGCAATTTAACCATCCGCGTGCAGTGAAACTTGGTACAGTAAATCCTTATACGAATGTTAATCCACTGGCATCTAATTTATTTCAATTGTTTCCATAACCTCAAGATGGCAGCTGTGAAAAATTTTAAACTCTCCTTGTTTTTTCTTGTGTCCTAACTATGCGATTGAAGTTTGAATACTACACGTTCACAATAATCTGCAAGTAACAATACATAACTGTAGGACCTACATATATAAAATCCAACATGGCAACCATCCGAAATATTTAGTCGGTTCTCAATATCTACGAATCTATTACAGCAATCAAACTGAAATTGTGTATTTTGATAGTGGCAATTAACATAAGTAGGATATATGAAAATAGGCTGTATAGTTCTTCACGGAA
Source organism: Meconema thalassinum (assembly GCA_946902985.2). Lineage (NCBI taxonomy): Eukaryota > Metazoa > Arthropoda > Insecta > Orthoptera > Tettigoniidae > Meconema > Meconema thalassinum. The sequence continues at coordinate 210,458,226 of OX336394.1, forward strand.
CTACTTGTTGAATAGTGAAAAATTTCGAAATCAAAAGTATACTATATGTAAATCTGGTAAATCAGCTACATCCATGCAAAATTTCATTTAAATCGGACCAGTGGTTCTTGCGTTATTGAGTAACAGACAGACAGACAGACAGACAGACAGACACACACCATCTCATTTTTAGCCTATTTTCAATTTTGAAAAAATAGGCTTATGAGATCACCTTTTGTCCGTGTGTGTGTGTGTGTGTGTGTGTGTGTGTCCTTATAAAATCTAAACGGCTGGAGCGATTTCAATGAAACTCGGTAAGTTCATAGCACTATTCCCGGCGACCTCGACCGTGTCCTTCAAATTTTGTTACGTCTCACCAATCCAACATGGCGGCTGTGCGAATTATTTCACTAGCATTCAATATCTCCGAAACTACTACCGATATCGCCCTGAAATTGTGTACGGTGATAAAGGGTACTACTAGAAATTCACCTATGAGACTTTCAAAAACCTGGTGAATACAAAACCAACATGGCGGTCAAGTGAAATTGAGACTTTTAAATAGACATTTCTCGCGATTTAACTATCCAAACGTAATGAAACTTGGTACAGCAAATGTTTATACACATTGTAATGCACTGGAGTCTAATTTAGTTCAATTGTTTACATAACCTCAAAATGGCGGCTGTGCGAAATATTTCACTGACATTCTATATCTCCGAAACTATTACAGATATCATCATGCAATTTTGTACTTTGATAAAGGGTACTGATACAAGTTTACCTATGTATATTTCATAAACCTGTAGAGTACAAAACGAACATGGCGACCAAGCGAATTTGAAATATTTTAATAGACTTTTCTCGTGATTTAACTCTCTGAGCGCAATGAAATGTGGTACAGTAAATGATTTTGCAGATTGTAATGCACTGCCATCTAATTTAATTCAATTGTTTAGATAACCTCAAGATGGCGGCTGTGCGAAATTTTAAAATTAAGTTTTAATTCTTGTGTCGTAATCATGCGATCGAAGTGAAAGTTTGAATAATGAAGCTAGGCAATAATTGTCCTTGAATGGTACATAACTCTATGGCCTATACATATAACAATCCTAAATGGCGAGCTTCCGAAATATTTAGACGGTTCTCAATATCTATGAATCTTTTACAGCAACCAAACTGTTTTTTTTAAATGTTCATAGAGACTATGAACATATGTTCACCTATAGGACTTTCAGTAACCTGGTGAGAACAAATCCAACATGGCGGGGACGCGAAGTATACATATTTAAATGGACGTTTCTCGCGAATTAACTATCCGAGTGCCGTGAAACGTTGCACGTTAAATGCTTATTCAAATGTTGATCCACTGGCATGTAATTTATTTCAATTGTTTGCATAATCACAAGATGGCTGGTGTGCGTACTTTTAAAATATTGTTTTTACTTCTTGTGTTCTAATCATGCGATTGAAGTTTGAATACCACACGTACACAATAATCTTAATGTAATAGTACAAAAATAAAAATCCATCCTGGCGACCATATGAAATATTTAGACGGTTCTCAATATCTACGAATCTGTTACAGCAATTAAACTGAAATTTTGTATGTTGATAGAGACAATTAACATGAGCATAATATATGAAAATAGGCTCTATAGTTCTTCACGGAACTACTTGTTATATATTAGTATGATGATTAAGAGTCTGTTTTTCAATCTCTGGATGAAAGTGATGGGCATCCACTTCCCGAGTAACTTTGCTCAACACTTTTATTCTGAACGGTAAACGCTCATGCGAACTCTGGTGTCAACTGATTGAAACACAAGCCACATGGAAGTCTTCGTATCAGTATTTAAATGATGGTATACTTTAATATGAAACATTGTAACTAGTCGGCAATGCCGGTGTTATGTTTCTGCACAATGGCTATACAGATATTAACCCACATTGCGGTAATGCAGTTATCAATATAATATACATATATGTTTATACGGGAACCGAGCTTTTTTGAGATATTCCCAGAAAACTAATTTCACTTAATAAATCAATGAAAGAATGCATGCCGGTAACCATGACAACAGAATCTCAGAGGTCCATCTTTTTCTGTAAGACGCAATGCAATACCATTTATTACATTACTGTGAAGGTTTGCAAACGGCTATAAGGTTATAACGGATCCAAATTAAGCTGAAATATTCATCAATACATACAATGCGCTTAAGGGGTCAAGGGGTACTGTAGAATTTTTCACGCGATTTACACGTGCGGGTGTGGTACGAAAGGTCTATTATATCCCTTCTCTATTATATAAAATGAATGTTTGTCTGTTTTTTCTGCATTGCCACGGAAATTTGACATATTTGCCCGTTTCAGACTGTTTTGTGACGGATGCACGCAAAAATATTTATTTGTCTGTTTGTCTGTGGACAATTTGTTGTGTCCTTATAACTCGAGAACGGCTGGGTGGATTAACGTAAAATTTGATACAGATTTCCATCAGAGGCACGACACTAATCATTGATGTAACTCTTATCCGTACCTCTTATAACAGGGGGCCTGCCCCCGTAAAATACATGCAGAAATAAGCGTAGAAAGGTGAGACAAAGCTCATTTTCAGCCCTTCAATGTGAGAAACGAAACTCGGGGGCCCTAAAAGGACCCCGGAAAACACATTTTAAGGCCCTAAAACCAATAGTTTTTGAAATATTCCCAAAAAACTAATTTCACTTATTAAATTAATGAAGGAATGCATGCCGGTAACAATAGCAACAAAATCTCAGAGGTCCATCTATTTCTGTAAGACGCAATGCAATTCCATTTATTACATTACTGTGAAGGTTTGCAAACGGCAATAAGGTTATAACGGATCCAAATTAAGCTGAAATATTCATCAATACATATAATGCGCTTAAGGGGTCAAGGGGTATTCTAGAATTTTTTCACGCGATTTACAGGTGCGGGTATGGTACGGAAGGTCTATGATATCCCTATCCCTATATTGTTATATTATTATTATTCTTCTTGCATCGTTATGCCCGACTCAGGAGCACGGTTGAACCTGTTTAGCTGATGTGTTGGCCTTCTTTTCCTTCCAAAATCTCTTCATCCTCTCGCTGAGCGCCTTTCTTCGGTCTTCTGTCCAAGTTATGGTGGCCCCGGTGCTGGGTTTGTCTTCAAATTGGTGATTGTCGATTAGGGTTCTGAATTTGCATCTGTCCTGTATAATATTTTCTGAAATGTTGATTTCCTGGAGATCTGTTTCAATTTCCCGCAGCCAGCTGTTCTTGGTTTTTAGTGAGAGGGCCAAGTTGAGAATTCTTTTAGTCAATCTGCCATTGTTCATTCTGATAATGTGCCCGTAAAATTTCAATCGTCTTTTCCGAAAAGTATGAGACATTTTTTCACATTGGCGATATATTTCCTGGGATGACTTTTTCCTCCAGATTCCCTCAATAAAAACTGGGCCAAAACTTTTTCGTAAAATTTTCCTTTCTTGTTTTTCAATCTCTTTGGTTAAAGATTTGCCACCAATGATTAAGGTTTCTGATGCATATAACGCCACCGGTTTGATTACTGTATTATAATGTCTAAGTTTTGCTTTCCGAGATATTGATTTTTTGTTATACCTATTCCAAGTGATTCTGTAAGCTTTCTGTAATTTGGAAATTCTCTCTTTATTTGCTTCACGGTTTAAACCAGAGGGCTGAATAATTTCTCCCAGATATTTGAATTCGTTCACTTGAATGATTTTGCCGAATGTAGTTCTCATAGGTTGTCCGTCTAAGTATCGTGAGGCTCCTTCCATGTACTGAGTTTTCTCATAAGAAAATTGTAGTCCCGTTTTGATGGCAATTTCATGTAATTTCTCAATGGAATGAATTGCTTCTTGCCTGTTATTAGAAAGGATTGCTATGTCATCAGCAAAGGCCAAACAATGTTCATGAATTCTATCTTTGAGTAGTCTGCCAAGGGTTATTCCCTTAGTTTCCTTTTCCCAGGTCCTGATTATCTTCTAAAGTACGAGGTTAAACAGTAACGGAGATAATCCGTCTCCTTGGCGGACCCCAGTGTTAATTGCAAAAGGCTCAGATATTTCGCCGAGGAATTTAACTTTTGAAGTAGTGCCAGTTAATGTTTGTCTGATTAATTCTCTTGTTTTTCTATCCACTTGAAATTCTTCTAGAGTATTGAAAAGTGTTTGACGATCTATAGAGTCATATGCTTTTCTGAAATCTACAAAGGTAATGACTGTCTGTCTTGTTTTGCGCATTTGTAGGATAGTTTTGAGATTAAGAATTTGTTCCGTACATGATCTTCCTTTTCGGAAACCTGCCTGGTATTCTCCAATCAGACGGTCTGTTTGTTTCTCAAGTCTAGTGAGCAGGGCTTTGGAGAAAATTTTATAAATAACTGGTATTAAGGAAATTCCTCTATAATTATTGATGTTGGTTTTATCCCCTTTCTTGTGCAGTGGATAGATTAGCGCACATTTCCAATCCTCAGGTATTTCTTCGGTGATCCAGATGTTCTCAAGAATTGAGTGGATTTTCAGGGCTACGTTCTCACCACCTATCTTCAGCATGTCGGCAATTATACCATCTTCTCCTGGGGCTTTATTATTTTTGAGTCCATGGATTATTTCTTTAATTTCTTCCAATGTTGGGGGTTCTGAATCTTGGTTGGATGTTTTTTTTTTAAAGATAAGTTGTTCTTTAGGGGATTCACAGTTTAAAAGATCCTTGAAATAATCTGCTAGAAGTTTGCAATTTTCTTGATTATTTGTTTCCAATTTCCCATCCGGGCGTTTGAAGCAAAGACTGGGTGCCTGATAATTTGATAATTCTTCTCCGAATGTTTTGTAGAAGTTTCGTGTATTGTTTTTAGTAAAATCTTGTTCAATTTCAGCCAATCTGTAGTGATCGTACTTGCGTTTTTCAGATCTGATGATTTTAGAGGTTTGTTTCTGTACTTTGGTGAATTCGTGCCAATTTTGTTCCGTTTTGTGAGAATTCCAATTCTGCCAGGCTTTAATTCTGAAGTTTATAGCCTTGTCACAGGTTTCGTTCCACCACCTATGCTTGCGTTATTATTATTATTATTATTTTAATTATTACCATTATTATGGCGTACAACGACGAGACAAAGCTCATTTTCAACCCCTTGGTGTCAGAAACAAAACTCAGGGCCCCTCAAGAACCGTAAAGGGTCCCCGAAAACTATATTTTAAGGCTCTAAACCCAACAGTTTCTTAGATATTCCCAGAAAACTAATTTCATTTAATAAACTAAAGAAGCAATGCAAGCCACTAACCATGACAACAGTATCTCAAGAGGTAGCACCCAACTTTCCATCTATTTCTGGAATAAGCAATGCCACTCTATTTATTAAATTTCTGTGAAAGGTTGCAAATGGCTATAAGGTTATCACGGAACCAACTAAAACTGTAAAATTCATCAATGCGCTTAAGGGGTTCAAGGAGTACCCTAGATTTCTTCACACGACTTAGGCCTACACGTGCGATATGTCGTACAGAAGGTGTATTATATCTCCAAACAGCAACATTATTTTCAAAAATTCCTAATTTGAAATAGTAGACTGTTTTTTGCTGATTTTAGGAATTTGGGCCATTGGAGGCAAAAAAAAAACTGAATTTTCATGCACCACAAGCCTTTATAATTTATAAAAGGGGTCTTCTTGTAGTTGGGCACTTGACACAACGGTTAAGGTCAGTTCGTATGTGACGTGTATTGCGATTCGTCTACGAGGTTTTCAATTTTATTTTCACGCCAGGATGAACACGTTAGGTAAATTTAGTTTGAGAGCACATTTTAACTAACCATTTTTCTTAGCCAACAAACAGGTTCCAAGCCCCTAAACATTGCAACAGTAGCTCAATTGATAACATCTGGTTATGGGCACTTCTGCTAGTAAGTGTATATATTGTAAATAGCCATACTTGTAGACATAGATTTAATCGCGTAAGTGTTAAGGATCTGATCATGATCGCTTGACGATCGAAACTGGTCATCCAAGTGTATTTATTAATCTCATGTACGTTTTCTTTTCATGATTCGGAAACCACCCTTTACAATTGGATACAATCGTGTTGACCGACTGAAAACATTTAATTTCGATTACTAAGGCAACACTGAGCAAGTAATCCCGTGAAGAACTGCACAGTACTTTCCATATATCCTACTTATATTTAATTGCCTCTATTAACATACAAAATTTCAGTTTGATTGCTGTAATAGATTCGTAGATATTGAGAACCGTCAAAATATTTTGTATGGTCGCCATGTTGGATTTTTATATATGTAGGCCATACAGTTATGCCCTATCATATGAAGGTTATTGCGTAGGTTTATTATTCAAACTTTAATCGCATGATTAGGACCACTGCCGTCGTAATGTCCAGGCCGTCAGGCAGCGGCCATTACCACGTGATCAGCTGATCGACAGAGTCGGAGATGTAACGGCCATTTGCTTAAATATGTCTCGTTTGTTGTGTGCTGTTTATACATTTTAATTAGTGCCCGAGTGAAAAGCAATACGTAAGAACGCTACTACTTACGTCATCCAGAATGAGGATTATTCCGTTTGTTTCCTGAAGCAAATGTTCATTGTGTAGGTAGGTTATTAGCCTATAGGCCTATCTATAAAATGTTGCAGGCATGTTCATGTTGTGGTTCAGTTAGAAACTTTGCATCGCTTATTTTCGACTAATGCAGGCTTTTTGGATGGTAATACAATATGCTATTTGTTCATTGTGACAATTATTCCTGCCCAGGTCCCTGGCATGCCGAAAAGTTGTGTTACCGGTTGCGAAAGCAACTAGTATGATGGAGGTGATTAGGTTATCTGCCTTGTTTTTTCTTCCCAGCCGACGAAATTTTAAGAAAGCAATGGAAACTTAAAATTCCTAGAAAAGATTTGCGCATTACAGGGAACACAAGAATGGCCTGTGCATTGATTACTGTTAAAGATAGGTTACGTTGTGCAGCATGAGCCACGAGTAGGTAGTTTAGAATGTGATCTGTTGAATAGCCTAGAATGTATGTAGACATGTAGGTATATAGTAGATAGATAGGCTACATTAATTATTAATTTTTCTGTACTGTAGCTTACTCCATAAGAGGTTAAACCCTAGTGCTGGTATCACAACAGTAGCTCAATACTGACTGAAATTAGGATATGCGGTAAAACTTTTGGAGAGATATTCCTTTGTATAAAATTTTAAGTAAAACTTCTTTTAACTACTGAAATTAACGATTAACATTTTTCTGCTGGTCAAGTATTACCGCAGTGAATTTGTAGATACAAATTTATGCGAAGAAGTGGGTCTTGAACCTTATTTTTCTGACAGGAGGCCGAGGGGCACATAGTGTTTTATACTTAATTATGTTTATTCGAAGAATATCCTGTTTTGTGAACGTCATTCATTTTTGTGGGAAGAAATGAAGTTGGACAACAGTGATAGCATTAGTTTTTTTTTGGAATCCTCAGTAAAGTGATATTGACCTTTTGAAATTTAACCATTTTTCTGACAGACCAAGGGGGATAACGGTTATATTGTACAAGAGATACTTATTTGAAGAAGATCCTCATTAAAGTAACAGTGGCTTTTGGCCCCAATTACTTTGGTTAGTGCATAAATATACAAAAATTCAAAAGTATATTTTTATAACTGGATTTTGCTGATATTGTTTAGAGAAGATGAATAATTTTCATACCATTGTTTTACTGACTGTCAAGAATGGCAGATTTCTTACTTAGCCTTTTTTCTCATGCAAGTCCATAAGTGAATAGCTAGTATTATTGTAATGTTATTCTGTTTTACTGGCGAGTAAGGATACTAGCAGTTTTTGTGCGTGAGATCCAGAAAGGAAGTTACCTTCTCTGTTGATTTATTTCTGATAAACAAGGTCTAGAAATGAATATTTCTGTTGCTACCGTATATAATGATTTTGGGGGGCAGAGTGTTCAAGAAGGCAGTAAGGGGCTGGTTATCTAAAAGAAAGGAAAATAAAATACAGAATTAGAGATGAACATAATTTGGTATCTTATCCTTGAAAGAGAGATTCTGTAGTTTTCTCGAATGTTATAACTTAAGCTCAGTTCGAGGGTTTTTCTGGCAGTAGGCACAGAAAGGTGTACCTGTCTATGTAATATTTCTGTGGGTACTTAGATTTATTTTATTAACAAACTGTTCCTGCAAATTGTTTTGTGTATTGAAATATTCGAATATTTCCTTCTGTAACGATTCGATCCCATACTTATTATATTTAAAGGGTTATTCATTTATCATGTTATTATTATTATTAATTAGTACATCCATGAGATGATTTTTATATCAGATAATTGTAAGCGGTTTTTATTATTTTAGTCAGAAATATTTTTATTAACAATTATTTGTAAAGAGACGAAGTAAAATATATAATGCAACAAGATTGCCAAATAGGATCAACCCAATGCGTCACAAACTGAACGACGTAGTAATAATTTCACCACGGCAAACTGCGTCATTTTCCTGAGATGCTAAGACACCCACTATGGTGTAACCAACACGCCATTTTCTACGGTACGTACGCGTCTAAGATTACAAATTGTGGTGCAATTAACCCTCGTGAGAGAATGAACACTGAAGAAAGGGAAGCTTACTGGAGGGGGAGACCGTCGAAGACCACGTGACAAGGAAGTCATTAATACCTGCGACTCCGACAAAAGACGCATTCATCAATAGCTATCAATGAAGGGAGGAAGTGGTAACCTTGCTCTCTGGGTCTTAATGAACTGAGCAAACAGAGTTGGAAAAGTACGATGTCTTGCCGAAATCTATATCAATACATAATGGGTTATATCCCTGATCAAGAGTCTTTCTACAGATGGCAACGTATTTAATGAGGATATTTCATAGTAATTGAGATATCACATCATTTTTTTAAACATAAGCGACGTAACATCGAGATCATCGATCATTTCTTAAATATGACGAATCTTCGAATGGGTGAGCAAACAATTAAATAAAACTATCGTCTCTATTATAATTTAACTTCAATTAACTTTCAATTCATTTAAATGTTCAGTTCCTTTTAAATTAATTGCCGCATTGAGTAATTTTAAATTCAATTGTGTGACTATCACTATTCTGTTTTATTAATATTTTGTTTTTGCATTTAATAAATTCATTCTCTTCAACGTAATGCCTATTTCTTTCATTGTAGTTAGTACTTTAAGGCAATCATACTCCTTGATTAAATACGGATTGGTTAGATGACTTTGTCTCACTACGGCCCGAGTAAGTGGTCTCGACTCTACTGCTGATAGCCGAGGTTAAATCAATAAATTTCGATTCACTGTCTTAAATAGGGATCTGGCGCTCAACAACTTATTATATTACACTATCACAGGTAAGGTCATACCACAGTGTATATTATTTATTATTATTATGTTTTTGTTAAATTGAACCACAATAGTCATCACCACCACGAATATACTCATTAAAAATGTTACATTTGGCGCCACAAAGTAGGACACGAAAACCATTCGGTATTTAGTCAGAGGAGTGTATAATTTCAGTGCAAATTGTCAGTGCTTTTGGGGGACAGTGAAGTGAAGTGAAATTTTGGAAGGGCAATTGTTATACGGTGTACTTCGAGATGTCGGAGGAGGAACAGAGGCAGTTGAGAAGTAGGGATGCAGTCAAGAAAGTTAATTATAAGGAGGTTGATACCGGTAGCGATGTTGAAAGCGTAGAGAATAATACCAAGATGTCGGAGGTAAATCTTGAGAATAATCCTGAGGTTAACCCTGACAAGAATACAGAGGTACATCCTGAGACTAGTGGTAGTCTAGAGAAAGAAAAGTCTATAGAGATTCCTGAAGATCCATTAACTGTGTTTATGAGGGAGATGAGAATTAATAGTCAGGAGATGAATAAAAATAGTAGGGAGATGAAAGAAGATATTGGTAGGATAAATCAAAATATGGAAGAGAATAAGAAAGATAATTTAGAAAGTAGGAAGGAATTCAATGATAAATTTGAGAAATTAGATAAAGATATGAATAAAAATATGGAAGAGAGTAAGAAAGATAATTTGGAAAGTAGGAAGGAATTGAGTAGAGATTTAGGTGAGAAATTAGATAAGAGTAATCAAGAGATAAGAGAGGATATGAGTAAAATAAATCAGAAATTGGAAGAGAATAATGTAAAACTAGATATTGTGGAAACGATGAATAGAGAATTAAGTATGAAGTATGATATGCTACAGGAGAGTATTCAGGGGGTGAAACAGGAAATCAGAGGTGAAATTAAGGAGGAGGTAGAGATGAAGGCTAAAGATATTATTAAGACAGTAGATAAGAAATTAGAAGCAGCAGAAAGTAGGATTCAGGAAAGAATAGTAACTGTGATTGAAGATAAAATAGCAATTCAAGGTGAAAGTTTTAGAAAATTGGTAGAAGCGGAAACTAGGCAGGTGGTAGAGACTTTAGGGGATACTGAAGTAGAATCAGTCAAGACAGCCTGTAAGGAGACTGTAATTGAAAGTAGATTAGAGTCAGAGGAGATAGTAGGAGAAAACATAGTGGAGTTGGAGGAGATTGTAGGTGAAAGTAGGGTAGAGTCAAAGGAGATAGTAGAAGAAAGCATAGTAGAGTTCGAGGAGATTGTATGTGAAAGCAGATTGCAGTCAGGGGAAATGTTAGGTGAAAGCAGATTGGAAGTAGAGGAGATTTTAGATGAAAGTAGCTTAGGTAAGAAACAGCAGTCAGCGGAGATGATAGATGAACGCAGGATAGCTGTAGAAGAGACTAAAGAACATAGTGAAAAAGAAGAGAAGATGAAAGTAAAGATAGGGATAGAAGTAGGTAAGATAAAGAAAGTACTAAGCACCCAAGAGATTAAGATGCAGACAATCATAGATAAATTAGATAGGCAAACTAGGGAAGAATTTAATGATGGTGTAGCGGAAATTAATATGAAATTATTAGTGGCAGAGAAGCGTGCGTTAAGTCATAGTCAGAAGAACATAATTAGTAAACAGGTTAAGAGGAGGAGAGAGATAGATAAGAGCAGAAGCAGTAGTCCACGGCTAAAGAGAGCATTAAGTGATAGTAACGGAGAAATGAAAATGAAACCTAAAGGTAGATATTTTAGAAATAAAATGAAAGAGAAGAGAATTAAGTTGTTAGAGGAAAAAGAAATCAGAATGAAAGAGAGAAAGAAAGCATATGATGTGCAGAGGCGTACTGAATTAGCCAGACTTGGGGAAGTGAGAGGGAGAAAGCCGAAGTACTGTGTTACTATGGATGAATGTAGTACAGAGGAAGTAGAAACTAATGTAACACGGAAGGAAGAATGTGGAATTCTAGTTAAAGATAGAATTGAAGATGAATGTGGTAAGAACTGTGAAATGCCAGAGAACGTAGTGATGTAAATTTGTATTACCGATAGTTACTGTTCCGTATGACTTAAATATTAAGTAATTAAGTTTTATATGATTTAACAGAGGTAGATAAGGAACCTGCTGTGTGTAATTTTAATTCAGTCGTGAAGTTAGGATGGTAAGGGGCGCGTAGTGCCTACGCTTATTGATTAAGATTGACTAAAATCATTTAATTTGGAAGACAGAGATTGTCGTGCTATTGAGCAATTCAGGTAAGTTGAATGTGGGTCCTTAAACTGCAGGTAAGTTGGATTAAGTGAGAATTAAATTTAAAAAGTTGGGAAGATTATTACAAAAGTAAGTAATCGAAAGAAAGTAATAATTATTATGGCAACCATAATTATGAATATAATGGTAATGAAGATTTAATTCAAAAGTGAGTGAAGATAAGATGATACAGTGGTAATAAAACGAAAGAGTTGAAGAATTAGGTATTGATTTAATAAAGAAGTTTCATTTTGAGGACAGCGAGATTATCAGAGGATATATTTTGAGAAATTTATAAGTGGTTTAGAATTGTTAATGGTAATGCGTTGTATGAATTAACCAACATCGGGTTGAAATAAGGAAGTAGTAATTAATTAGGACATCTGGTACTTGTTGACAGATATGTGTGTGTATGTGTGTATTTTCACGTAAATGGACGTGAGTTTGAAGAAGTAAGCCAACGAAGGTAATGCCGTTGAGCAATGTGGTTTTTAAGTTTTGGTAAGATGCCAAATGAAGTTGTTTTTTGAGGAAGTTTTTGGTAAGATGCCAAATGAAGTAGGTTGGAGGAAGTTTTTGGTAAGATGAAGTAGGTCAGCGAGGTATATTCCGTTGAGCAATAATTATTTTTTTATGGTATCTACGGGACTACGTGAAGTTAATAAGGGAGTTTTTTTTTAAGTATATATGGATGTATGCACACAAGGTAATAAGAGATTACAAAGGTAAGATTGTCCAAGTTTTTGTTACAGTTACGCACGTTTTAAAGATATTACAAGGCTTGTTATCGAGCTAAACCACTTTGTAGTAAAAAGTTACTGATGATTAATAACGAAATAATGATGAGGTAGATTGTTGTCCTACACAGGTAAAAGTAAAGATAATAATTATAATTAAAAGGTTGACATAATATTTACTAATATTGAAAGGAATTTGTTATAATTCGCTGTTTTGAGGATTTTAAAGATAAATCATTTTTTTAGTAGACGAGAAATTAAAGTTTTATTTATGTCATACGGAGTTAGTAAAGATAAGTTTAATATTTTGAAGACAAGAATAAGTTAGTAATGTAAGGTGAGTATACATAAGGGGTAATAATGAAGTTTCAATTAAAGGCAGGTGTAATTTACGCATTTAAATTGGTAGAGCAGAGAGTGTCTGAACTGTGTTAGAACTCAGGACTTGCTTTATGAAGTGATTATGGGAGAATATTTGCTAATTATGAGTGTCGGTGTTATTGACTGTCAACTGGAACACTGTCATTATTTTAGGAAGACAATAGTTAGGAAAGCAAAGTGTGATGTAATTATTCCAAGGAATTAGTCGAAGCATGTAAGATTTTTTTTAGCTGAAATTTAATGTGTTATTGGTCAGTAAGAGGTGACCTGTAACAGTAAGAAGATGTGGGATTATACCACGAATAGGGGAGGTTTTTTGTATGTGACGTGTGATGTCACGATGAATTGTTGAGAGTTCTGAGAGATTCTGGTGTAGTAGGAATAAGCTATACTCCAGGCGGTCAGAACAAGTAGGAAGTGGTGTTTGGAGAACACGGTACTTAATTAAGAGTTTTGAGAGAAAACTAAGGGGGGTTTTTAGGCATTCAGCAAGAAGTCAAATCATGTATAGACTAAGTTTAAAGTATAAGAGCATTAATATTTTGTGGAACGAAATATTTATTCCGAGGAGTTTGTCATGTGTTTTTGTGAAATAGTTTAGTGATATACGTAATTCAGGTTTATTGAGTAGTATTTTGTCTAAGTCGTAATCATTTTGTTATGGTAAATAAGGAATGACAATACAGTAAAGTAATATCGACGCTAAGTTAAATTTAATAATGTGAACAAGAAGTCAGATTATAAGTTCATTTATGATTTTGAAAATTCAAGTTATTGTTTTCGAGAAGTAGTGAAGAGGAATTATGGTTTTATGAAAAGTTAAGAAGTCGTGGAGACTTAGGAAGTATTAATTTGAAAGGAGGCGGCCGTGGCCTAAGAAAGAATTAAGCCACGAAGGCAGGTGAGTAGTAACTTGGATATTTATGTGAACTGTTTAATAACTGCTTTAAGGTATTTCGATGTCATTATGTTTTTGGGGAAATATTTTCATGTATGACATATGCACTGAAATTGGAATTGCCTTAGGTATCTTGCTAAGTTATTTTTTTTCTTCAATTATTGAAATTTTACTGCATTTGAGTAATCCCTTTATAGAGACGAAAGGGATATTATGTTGATTGTATCACCACATCGCGTGCAGTGATATGCGTGTGCAACGAAGTAATTACTTCGAAGAATGTAAAGTGAAGGGCATTATATGTATATATTTTTTTACAGTATACATATATAAAGAAGAATAAACATTATGAACATTTGGAAGAATGAGATGAATGAAAGTTAAAATATGAATTTTTTGTGAAGAATACATTTATGTATATTATTTTTCCAACATATATAAAGAAGAATGAACATTATGAACATTTGGAAGAATGAGAAATGATAGTACAAATATGTAAAGTGAAAAGAGTATGTTCTTGTATATTTTTGTGTATTGATGAAGAGTATATTGTATGTTGTCTTTTTGGGGGTTATAATATTTAAATTTATAGTTTTTTTTAATGTTGGATGGGGTAAGAGAAATAATGTGAAATGTCATTTAAATTATTTATCTTAGGGGCGATTGTAACGATTCGATCCCATACTTATTATATTTAAAGGGTTATTCATTTATCATGTTATTATTATTATTAATTAGAACATCCATGAGATGATTTTTATATCAGATAATTGTAAGCGGTTTTTATTATTTTAGTCAGAAATATTTTTATTAACAATTATTTGTAAAGAGACGAAGTAAAATATATAATGCAACAAGATTGCCAAATAGGATCAACCCAATGCGTCACAAACTGAACGACGTAGTAATAATTTCACCACGGCAAACTGCGTCATTTTCCTGAGATGCTAAGACACCCACTATGGTGTAACCAACACGCCATTTTCTACGGTACGTACGCGTCTAAGATTACAAATTGTGGTGCAATTAACCCTCGTGAGAGAATGAACACTGAAGAAAGGGAAGCTTACTGGAGGGGGAGACCGTCGAAGACCACGTGACAAGGAAGTCATTAATACCTGCGACTCCGACAAAAGACGCATTCATCAATAGCTATCAATGAAGGGAGGAAGTGGTAACCTTGCTCTCTGGGTCTTAATGAACTGAGCAAACAGAGTTGGAAAAGTACGATGTCTTGCCGAAATCTATATCAATACATAATGGGTTATATCCCTGATCAAGAGTCTTTCTACAGATGGCAACGTATTTAATGAGGATATTTCATAGTAATTGAGATATCACATCATTTTTTTAAACATAAGCGACGTAACATCGAGATCATCGATCATTTCTTAAATATGACGAATCTTCGAATGGGTGAGCAAACAATTAAATAAAACTATCGTCTCTATTATAATTTAACTTCAATTAACTTTCAATTCATTTAAATGTTCAGTTCCTTTTAAATTAATTGCCGCATTGAGTAATTTTAAATTCAATTGTGTGACTATCACTATTCTGTTTTATTAATATTTTGTTTTTGCATTTAATAAATTCATTCTCTTCAACGTAATGCCTATTTCTTTCATTGTAGTTAGTACTTTAAGGCAATCATACTCCTTGATTAAATACGGATTGGTTAGATGACTTTGTCTCACTACGGCCCGAGTAAGTGGTCTCGACTCTACTGCTGATAGCCGAGGTTAAATCAATAAATTTCGATTCACTGTCTTAAATAGGGATCTGGCGCTCAACAACTTATTATATTACACTATCACAGGTAAGGTCATACCACAGTGTATATTATTTATTATTATTATGTTTTTGTTAAATTGAACCACAATGGTCATCACCACGTTCAACGACTTATTAAAAATGTTACACTTCCTTCAATCCCGAGTTTAGCCATATGCGATTTATTGACGTTGTGGTACATCTTGAGTAACTGTTTCAATGCCTCTTTTTATTGATATAACATTTACAGGAGGTCAAAATGCTGCAATTTTGCCCTGTCTGTATGCGTCAACATCCTAGTAAGTTCACAGATGATGTACCATTTTGTTCACTCGTAAAATGCCCGGTACAACGGCAGGATTCGAACTAGCGAAGCGATAATTAGGCCTATTTAGTGGTAACTTATCTAACTGCCAGTGAACTCCAAATAGTATTAAATTTTTCCTATAAATATGAATTTATATTCACTTTGGAGTGACTGCGTGTGAATGGAGCCGTCTGACTTGCTACGGCGGCTGTACCGGCCCTACGCATGACGTCACTACAGGAACCTTGCGGCCTGGACATTACGATGGCAGTGTTAGGAAACAAGAAATAAAACCGAGATTTAAAAATTTCACACAGCTGCCATCTTGAGGTTATAAAAAAATGAAATAAATTAGATGTCAGTGGATTAAAATTTGTATGAAGATATACCATGCCATGTTTCACAGCACTCAGATGAAAACTCGCGAGAACAATTCATTTAAATATTTAAATTTTGCGTCGCCGCCATATTGGAGTTGTGATCAGCAGGCTACTGAATGATCCATAGGTGAGCGTATGTCAATAGCCCCTACACACATACAATATTTCACTTTAATTGCTGTAATAGATTCGTAGATACTGAGAACCGTCTAAATATTTCGGATGGTCGCCATGTTGGATTGTCATATGTGTTCACCATAATGTACCATTAGATGAAGATTATTGTTCAGGTTCATTATTCAAACGTTCAATTCGATCGCATGACTAGGACACAAGGAATAAAAACTTAATTTAAAAATTCCGCACTGCCGCCTATTTGAGGTTATGTAAACAATTGAACAAAATTAGATGCCAGTGCATTACAATGTGTATACACATTTGCCTTACCAAATTTCACAGCGTTCGAATGGTTAAATGGCGAGAAACGTCTATTTAAATGTTTCAATTTTGCTTGTCCGCCATGTCCGTTTTGTACTTAACAGATTTTTGAAAGTCACATAGGTTAACTTCTAGTAGTGCCCTTTATTACCGTACAAAATTTCAGGGTGATATCGGTAATAGTTTCAGAGATAAAATGCCGGTGAAATATTTCGCACAGCTGCCATGTTGAATTGGTGAATTTAAATTAAATTTAAAGGGCACAGTCGCGGTCGGACAAAATAGTATTATGTCCTTACCGAGTTTTATTGAAATCGCTCCAGCCGTTTAGATTCTATTAGGGACACACACGCACGTACACACACACATACACATACACACACACGGACAAAAGATGATCTCATAAACTTACTTTTTCATAAACGAAAATAGGCTAAAAATGGTTTCCAACATGATAAAGTAAGTGCATGCTTCCTTGGTGGATCAGTGGTAGAGTGTCCACCTCGCGATGCAAAGATTGCGGATTCGATCCTCGGCTAAGGAAGTCCGAGATTTGAAGAGAGAAAGAATCCACATCACTCCGAGTAGTACGATGTCGGCTCGTAAAAGATTACATATCGACGGTGTCAATGCAATACCTTGTATCTAGATTTTTTGCGATTTTATTAGCCGATTTTCAATTTTGAAAAAATAGGCTTATGAGATCACCTTTTGTCCGTGTGTGTGTGCGCGTGTGTGTGTGTGTGTGATTCGTGTGTGTGTCCCCCCCCCTAATAAAATCTAAACGGCAGGAGCGATTTCAATGAAACTCGGAAAGTTCATAGCACTATTCCCGGGCGACCTCGACCGTGCCCTTCAAATTTTGTTACGACTCACCAATCCAACATGGCGGCTGTGCGAAATATTTCACCAGCATTCAATATCTCCGAAACTATTACCGATATTACCCTGACATTTTCTATGGTGATAGAGGGAACTACTATAAGTTCACTTATGTGACCTTTGAAAACCTGGTAACTACAAAACCAACATGGAGGCCAAGCGAATTTGCGACTTTTAATAGACGTTTCTCGTGATTTGACCAACCAAACACAATGAAACTTGGTACAGTATATGTTTATATACATTGTAATGCACTGACATCTAACTTCGTTCAATTGTTTACATAATCACAAGATGGCGGATGTGCGAAATATTTCACTGGCATTCTATATCTCTGAAACTATTAGCGGTATCTCCCTAAAATTTTGTACAGAGATAAAGGGCACTACTGGAAGTCCATCTATAAGACTTTCAAAAACCGGTTGACTACAAAACGAACATGGCGGCCAAGCGAATTTGAAAATTTTAAATAGACCTTTCTCGCGATTTAATGTTCCAAGCGCACTGAAACCAGGTACAGGAAATATTTATACACATTGTAATCCTCTGGTATCTAATTTAGTTCAATTGTTTACATAACCTCAAGATGGCGGCAGTGCGAATTTTACAATTAAGTTTTTATTTCTTGTGATGTAGTCATGCGATCAAAGTGAAAGTTTGAATAATGAACCTATGCAATAATTTTCCTTTAATGGTACATGACTCTATGGCCTATACATTTATAAATCCAACATGGCGACCATCCGATATATTTAGACGATAGTGAATATCTACGAATCTATTTTAGCAATCAAACTGCATTTTTTAATGTTCATAGGGGCTATGAACTTAAGTTCACCTATAGGACTTTAAATAACCTGGTGATCACAAATCCAACATGGCGGTGACGCGAAATATAAATATTCACATGGACGTTTCTCGCAATTTAACCATCCGAGTGCAGTGAAACTTGGTACAGTAAATCCTTATCCGAATGTTAATCCACTGGCATCTAATTTATTACAATTGTTTCCATAACCTCAAGATGGCATCTGTGAAAAATTTTAAACTCTCCTTGTTTTTTCTTGTGTCCTAATTATGCGATTGAAATTTGAATACTACACGTTCACAATAATCTGTATGTAACAGTACATAACTCTAAGACCTACATATATAAAATCCAACATGGCGACCATCCGAAATATTTATTCGGTTCTTAATATCTACGAATCTATTACAGCAATCAAACAGAAATTGTGTATGTTGATTGTGGCAATTAACATAAGTAAGATATATGAAAATAGGCTGTATAGTTCTTCACGGAACTACTTGTTTTTATATGGAATTACGCGCCAAACGACAGCGGTAGCTACACTCGCTAAAGCACAGCGATATGTCACGGGCCAAGCTCTCTGCGGACTCTGTAGACGTGGGTTCTAGCCCCACTGTCGGCCGTCCATGAAATGGTTTGGTTTTCCGTGGTTTTCCATTTTCAACTCAAGGCAAATGCTGGGACGGTACCTTCTGACAGGTCAGAGCCGCTTCCTTCCACATAATTGCCCGGATTCATTCATCTTCATTCATTTCATCTTTCATTTACTCCTCTCATGAGGTTGGCATAAGGAAGGGCATCCGGTCGTAGAAACCATCCGCCACATAGAATTTCATCGCATCTCACCCCCAACCCATTGGAAACGGGAATAGAAAGCGGTAGCCATACAAATACAATATGGAATTACGCGCCAAATCAAACTTTTCCTTATGGAAGAAATACTGGATAAGTCCAGTGATGTAACGATTAGCCCAGGGTAGGGGCAAATTGGAGTGCTGCATCAAAATAGCCCAATAACTTAAAACCCACCTTCCGAGAGACGTCAATGCCCGAGGACACGTTCCTATTCTACAAATGACAAAACATGTAATAGGATTACGTTATTATTATTATTATTATTATTATTATTATTATTATTATTATTATTATTATTATTGTAATTACATTCATTTCACCACATAAGTGGGGCAAATCAACATATCGTCGGCTTGTTTGCAAGACGGTATGACAATTTCTTAGGTGGCACATTGAGAAACGAGCGAACAATGAAACAGGTCTCCAAGATTACGGCCTTCTGTATGGTGATATGTAGACCAGGATGGATTCCCAATATTCAAGATTGCGAGACAATGATTTAGGGATAATGCCGGGAAAATAATAATTATTATTATTATCGTTTATTGTTTAACAACATTATCACGGCAAATACCGGCTACATGTTATGTTAAGCCTGGTCCGGCCTTAGCTAGGAACCATCTGTATTGAGATAATTTTGTATACACTGTTCAGAGACTTCACATTAATGTACATCCATGTCGTGCCCGCAGTCTTCACGAGTCTCCTTCATTTGTAGAATGAGCTGAATTTCCATCTGAATCATCGAGCCTTGCTGAGTGTTCGGCCAGAGTATTGTCACCCAGGAACTTCCTAACAATATGGCAGCTGTTTAACAGAACTGCCTTCTGTAGTTCAATAAATATCTGTGTATGCAGATTCAATATTGATAGACTATTGTGGAGAGTTTTGGGTATAACACCAGTACACGATACAATTATTGGGATTGTAGTCACCGACTCAAGTTTCCACATCTGCTTTATCTCAATTGCCAGCTCTGGGTACTTAGATATTTTAGTAACAGCTGTTGTTTGGATGTTTTGAGTGTTGGGACATGTGATATCTATCAGTAATGCCTCTCTGTGTTCCTTATTGACGACAATGATATCTGGCCGTTTGTTACTGACTGCAACATCTGTCACAACTCCTCTGTCCCAGTAGAGCTTGTGTGTGGCATTTTCGAGTACTGCGGATGGTGTGTATTTCCAATAGGGGACGGAGCTTTGAAGAAGTTTGTACTTCAAGACCAGTTTCTGGTGGATAATGTTGGCAACTTGGTCATCATCAGTTATTTACCATAGATTATACAAGAAGTATGGAAGACCTAGTGAGAGAAATATATGATTTATGTTTCACTACCACAACTTACATCTATATTTCGTATTTAAAATATGTACATGTTTTACAAAGATATTTAGAGTATTTACATATTTGGAATATTAAGAATAAGATCAATCCTCCCTATATTATTCTGCTAAGTTCCCATTCCGGTTTTGTATGGAAAATACGGTCCTGTTAACACCAACCTACACAAATGGGGTACCTACAGATTCCACATAACCCCATGTGTGCCCGAAACGCACTCACTTCCTTTTTAAATGCCTCACAATCAAATAAATACCTTTAAAAATGTACATTTACAATGAGAGCACCGTAAGCTGGCGAGCCTGCCGCTAGAGCGCAGGGCAGCGCGGCGTCGGGAGACATCAGGCGGGAGCGCGGCGAGCCTGCCGCTATAGCGCAGGGCAGCGTGGCGGTGGCAGCCATCTGGCGGGAGCGTGGCGTACTGCTTCCCTACTACCCCATACACCTACATTCAAGTTGCGAAAGCTCGCACGGGCCCACTAGTAATATAAAAAACATTACTCTTCTTACTCACTCTTTTACATTTGCACTTTTACACCTCAATCACTCCATACATTCATTCATTTCATTCGGATAGTCATTCATTCAGCGAGACAATCAATCACTCATACAGAAATTTAATTACACAATGAACTTTTTTTATGAACGTCTTGAATCTCGAAAGAGGCAATATCTTGGCGTACCCTGGTACTGTAGTGTGTTCCAAAACCCCGGAGAGTGGCCGTAGACACCTGTCAGGTAGACATTGCTACGAGCGAAGGGCGGAACGAGAGTCACGCCTCGTCCTCTCCGAATTGAGCGATATGTCAGTGACAATCTGAGAAAGGAGTTTAAAACAAAGAAACCTGTGAGGCTGCTTGGAGGAAAATCCAATCAGTTTGTTTGGCTGTTGCCACTATGGATGGAAATTGACAAAAACCTTGAATCCATTGGTTTATTAATTTTACGGACGAGCAAACAACTGACGTACATTTTTCTGTTGCAGTCTGCTGAGGCTACACCACTTGGGCGTCATCAAGCGTCTGTTCAACCGAGGAACCCTTAAAACTACAATGACCTCTGATGAAGGAGTCATCTTTGGAGTGGGTGTGAAAGAAGTGGCGTCAGTACTGATTCTACTAGGAGCAGGCATAATTGTTGCTACCACAGTATTCCTAGCTGAGACATTCTACCGTGTGGTGATTAGGTTTAAATATGTTCATTCTTCAAGAGAATCAACATTCTTTCGTCTCGATAAGTACATCAAAAGAAATTGTGACAGACTAACTAAATATATCTTCAACTGGCGTATTTCTAACAACTAACAACTAGTTCCCAACCTGGAGTACGCGTACCCCTTGATGGTACGCAACAAACCGGTTAGGGGTACGCCAAAGATAAACGGTAATGACGGGTGCCATGTTCTCATCATACGTGTCAGTTGTAATGTACCGCGGCGCGCAGTGCCGTCTTATTCCCACACGTCAAGGTCAATGCTCCCCCTCGACAACCCACCCTACCCCAACCCCTGTTACAGTACGGCTCTGAGCTCGTGATCCCGGCAAGGAATGTGTCGCACCACCTGCGTCACATCAGCGGAGAGACTGACATGGGCTACTACTACTACTAAGGGTACAGGAAACATTTACTTACCAGATGAAAATGTGTGAACATTGCTATAGGATGACCAGGCAGAAAAGAATGTTTCAATGCGCAAGCGCACCAAAGTAGGGGAGAGTGTTTCCAGCTCCCTTGTCTCTCCACTGCTAGTCTTTCTTCTGCACATGGGCGTCAGGTAGGGGAAGTGTCTCTCTCTCTTTCTCGCTCCTACTGGTTTCTTTGTCGTTGGACCTTGTGCTTGTGCAAGGTGCAGTCGTAGTGCCAAGTGGGGGAAGCTCTACAGCAGCACGGTGAGTCCCGCCCCCAACATTATTTTCTACCTGGTCATTCTATAGTTCAGACTCACGTCCAGATTCAGCTTCACTGGAAACCGTGTTGTCACACTGGAAACCGTGTAGTCAGAAGAACTAGAAACATCACTATCACTCGAATCACTGCCGGTGTATATTGGTACAATGCCACCTGTGCGCCCAATGCTTTCATAACAACATTCGGAAACGTTTTCTTGTCTCGCACTCAACAGCGCTCTCCCTCACGCACTCACGCCACTCTACTTTCCCTCCCTCAACCTTCCCCACTCGCCAGGGATCATGAGCTGGGAGCCGTACTGTACTTTCACCGCTGCACTGCTATTGTCTTGATTTGTCTATTTTTGCCAAACGAATCGCTAGAATTAATTGGCTTTCAATAAAATCAAAATTAAGAAATCTAATGTACTGTAATTGTTTATTTTCCTCAGCTAAATGTTTATACATCTTTATTTGCACCAGCAAATATGAGTAAAATTGAAAATTATATTTAGCATTTTATTGAAGTCGCCTCCGTAGCGTAGCGGTCAGCATGGTTAGCTGCCGCCCCGGAGGTCCTGGGTTCGATTCCCGGCTCTGCCACGAAATTTGAAAAGTGGTGCAAGGACTGGAACGGGGTCTACTCAGCCTCGGGTGGCCCAAATGAGTAGAGGGGGTTCGATTCCCCCTCAGCCATCCTCGAAGTGGTTTTCCGTGGTTTCCCACTTCGTCAACGGGCAAATGCCGGGATGGTACCTTCTTCAAGGCCACGGCCGCCTCCATCCCTCTTCCTTGTCAATCCATCCTAACCATCCCTTACCTTCCCTCATGAGGCCCCTGTTCGCTTTGCAGGTGAGGCCGCCTGGGCGAGGTGCCAATCCCACCTCACCAGTTGTATCCCTTCCGATTCGATGTTCCCAGCTCTAGGACACTGCCCGTAGAGGCGGTAGTGGTGAGTTCCCTCGCTGAGTCCGTGGGTTCCACCAAACTGGAGGGTAAACGACAAAAAATATATATATATATTTTGAAATGAAATGAGCGGCTTCGGTGGCGTAGTCGGTAGCATGCGGAACTTCTATGCCCAAGATCGCGGGTTCAAACCCGGCCGAAGTCGTCTGATTTCTATGAGCGTTAAAATCCCTCCCTCAGTAAAGCCGGCGGTCCCATGTCATAGATTTATGGCATGTTAAAGAACCTTCCACTAATTACACCTGTGTGAAGCTAAATTGTAGGTTACGTTTAAGCAACGCTCTTACGTTCCTACGTTCGTCGCCAGGAGCTGACTGCGGTGGCATCTAGTAGCCAACTTCTGAACTAGTAGTCGTTGACGGTGGCGTTTGACAGCAAAAGTAGGAACTACTTGAAAACTTCAATGTCTGCTGTCCTTACTCGAATTAAAAACATAACGCACACTAATACAGTCATCACAATTAACACCGGCTATCAGACAGATTCTACACTCACCCAAAGTACACGGGGCTACATGACCGCGTTGTTGCAGCCCCTAAACTGAAGATCCTACCAACCAACCAACCGAAATGAAATTCATACTAACAGCAAACCAATAATAAATTTAAACAAGAAGTTTAATAAAGAACATTTAGCCTACTTTCTCCTAAATGCATGGGTATAGTTAGTTATAACTCTGTGTCATTTTCAAGGAGTACAAATGAATGCTGGTTATAGTAGGCCTATCTTGTTGAAATATAACGTGCTATCCGGATATTAAACGTTGATTGATTGATTCCTCACCTGAATTATATATACACACACACTAATACAGCCATCACAATAACACAGGTTATCAGACATAATTCAACACTCACCCAAGTACACGGTGCTACATGACCATGATGTCCATGCATCTCAAATTAAACAACAACGGCTTCCAACCCAAATCCTTCCTCGTATAAAAGTACACATACTAGTAAGCCTACAGACATCACATTGACACAGGTTATCAGATAACTTCCACACACACCAAAGTAAACGGGGCTACGAGACCATGATGCCCGAAAGTCCATAAATAATCAACAACAAAAACAACAACAACAACAACAACAACAACAACAATAGACTATACCGCGGATCAAGGTCAACGAATATTAATCGCTGTATTCGAGTGTTGAAATAGGTAGGATATATATAATATTTTCGATTGCAAATGCACTCTGTATATGCTTAACATTATAGCGTGTGAGTAGTTATAAATCAATAAATACCAAAAAACGAATTAAAAGATTTGAAACTACAGGGATTTGAACCATGAACCCCCAGGCTATGAGCCCAGGTCGCTACCATTATGCTACGGATGCGCTACGATAATGCTTGGTAAACAACGGGTTTAGTATAACTGTATCATATTTTGTGTTGAAATCAACGATTTCATTAGCGTTTTCTGGCGTTTCTATAAACCATTAATTTGATACCAAATATGTATTATTTAGTCACTGCCGTAGCGTAGCGGTCAGCATGGTTAGCTGCCGCACCGGAGGTCCAAATGAGTAGAGGGGGTTCGATTCCCCCCTCAGCCATCCTCGAAGTGGTTTTCCGTGGTTTCCCACTTCGTCTTCGGGCAAATGCCGGGATGGTACCTACTGTCAGGCCACGGCCGCCTCCTTCCCTCTCCCTAGCCTCTCCATCCCAATCTTCCATCCCTTCTCATCCCTCATGAGGCCCCTGATCGCTTTGCAGGTGAGGCCGCCTGGGCGAAGTGCAGATCACACCTCCCCAGTTGTATCTATCCAGTCCAGATGTTCCAAGCTCCTGGACACTGCCCATAGAGGCGGTAGTGGTGAGTTCCCTCGCTGAGTCCGTGGGAACCCCAACCTAGAGGGTAAATTGACTAAATAAAAAAATTAAATAAAATATGTATTATTTTGTACAGCTGGCCTACATTCCGAAATGGATATAAACTTACGCATTTACGGAAATATATGGATTTTCGAGCAAACATAGCGGCCATTTTGTCAACGGGACGGCATTGACCCACAACGATATGGCACGGTTAACCTGATTTGTTGGTCACTTCTACGGTTTCATATTCAATTATATGCTGACATCGTACTGGTAAACCTCTCTATGTACGATAAGCTGAATTGTTAAGGCCAGGCCTTGTTGATCGTAAGTTACGGTTAGGCTATAATACTTGCATGATTCATACATCCGCCATCTTGAAACTATTTGGCTGATGACCTTGTAGTTTGGGCAAAAGACGCTTCCCACATTAAGGTATATTGTTGCAAATTTTCGTAGAGATCGGATGATTAGGTTGGTCGTAATTTGATTTAAGCTTAGAACATTTGGGTGGGGACCATTTTTTTGTTATGATGGCGGCGATATACAGCATGACACTGAGTTTTCCCTTGCCAGTGCTACCTCGGTATCAAAGGTGGTTCGGGTTGGCTTTCGTTGTGTTTGAATTGATAGTGTGAATCGATTTGCACACTAACATGGCCGCCATCTGCAAACTATCGGGCTGATGACCTTGTAGTTTCGTCAAAAGACGCTTCCCACATGTAGGTATGACGTTGCAAAATGTTTTAGAGATCAGATGATTAGGTTAGTCGTAATTTAATATTTGAACATTTAGGTGGCCGCCATTACATTTCCGTCAAGATGGCGGTGATATAAAACATGACACTGAGGTGCCCTTTGCTAGTGCTACCTCTGTACCAAATTTCGTTCAATTGGGTTTCACCGTGTTTGAATTGATATGGGGAGGAGGGCAGACATGCAGAATACACACACACATACACACTCACAGACAAACAGACAGACACACATTTTTTAGCCTATTTTCAATTTTGAAAAAAATAGGCTTATGAGATCACCTTTTGTCCGTGTGTCTGTGTGTGCGTGCGTGCGTGTGCGTGTGTGTGTGTGTGTGTGTGTGTGTGTGTGTGCGAGGTGTGTGTGTGTGTGTGTCCCCTAATAACTTCTAAATGGCTGGAGCGATTTCAATGAAACTCGGTAAGTTCATAGCACTATTCCGGGCGACCCCGACCGTGCCCTTCAAATTTTGTTACGTATCACCAATCCCACTGTGCGAAATATTTCACCAGCATTCAATATCTCTGAAACTATTACGGATATCACCCTGGATTTTTTACGGTGATAAAGGGAACTTCTAGAAGTTCACCTATGTGACTTTTGAAAAACTGATAACTACAAAACCAACATGGCGGCCACGCAAATTTGCGACATTTAAATAGACATTTCTCGCGATTTAACCAACCAAACGCAATAAAACTTGGTACAGTATATGTTTATACACATTGTAATGCACCGATATCTAACTTTGTTGAATTGTTTACATAACCACAAGATGGCGGATGTGCGAAATATTTCACCGGCATTCTATATCTCGGAAACTATTAGCGGTATCACCCTAAAATTTTGTACGGAGATAAAGGGCACTACTGGAAGTTCATCTGTAAGACTTTCAAAAACCGGTTAACAACAAAAGGAACATGGCGGCCAAGCGAATTTGAAAATTTTAAATAGACCTTTCTCGCGATTTAATGTTCCAAACGCAATGAAATCTGGTACAGGAAATGTTTATACACATTGTAATGTACTGGTATCTAATTTAGTTCAATTGTTTACATAACCTCAAGATGGCGGCTGTGCGAATTTAAAAATTAAGTTTTTATTTCTTGTGTCGTAATCATGCGATCGAAGTGAAAGTTTGAATAATGAACCTACGCAATAATTTTCCTTTAATGGTACATGACTCTATGGCCTACACATTTAACAATCCAACATGGCGACCATCCGAAATATTTAGACGGATCTGAATATCTTCGAATCTATTATAGCAATCAAACTGATTTTTTTAATGTTCATAGGTGCTATGAACTTAAGTTCACCTATAGGATTTTAAATAACCTGGTGATCACAAATCTAAAATGGCGGTGACGCGAATAATAAATATTCACATGGACTTTTCTCGCAATTTAACCATCCGAGTGCAGTGAAACTGGAAACAGTAAATCCGTATACGAATGTTAATCCACTGGCATCGAATTTATTTCAATTGCTTCCATAACCACAAGATGGCAGTTGTGCGAAATTTTAAAATATTTTTTTAACTTCTTGTGTCCTAATCATGCGATAGTAGTTTGAATGCTACACGTACACAATAATCTTCATGTAACAGTTCATAACTCTAGGACCTACATATATAAAATCCAAAATGGCGACAATCCGAAATATTTAGTCGTTTCTCAATATCTACGAATGCATTACAGCAATCAAACTGATATTTTGTATGTTGATAGTGGCAGTCAATATAAGTAGGATATATGAAAATAGGCTGTATAGTTCTTCACGGAACTACTTGTTGTCCCTGTGTTGATCTCATAAGTGTATTTTCATTTTATTTTATTTTTTGCAAAAATTCGTCACAAATACTATCACGCAGTGGTGCTAATGACGAAACGGTTAATCAACAATTCTACAACGCGGTGTTGCTAATGATGAAACGGTTTGACACCTATTCTACCACTCAGGTCACATCGAATCATTCAATGACGAATAGAAGAGTTCATGTCGGAGCAATTGACATGCACGCCATCTATAAATTCCAAAATGTAAAGCATAGATTTATATACCAGTAGACAAAGATTATAGTAATGGTTCATTGTAGGCCTATAAACTTTCTCTTCAATCACATCAATAGGAAGTGAGAAATGAAAATCTGTTTTTCACATTTCGCACAGCCATCACCTTGAAATTTGGAAAATATTGAACAACATTAAATATAGATTCGATATGCCAAGTTATATTGTGCTCGAATGATTAAGATCACCAGGAAAGTGAATTTAAATGTCTGAATTTTGCATGGCCACCCTGTCGTCTTAGTATTTATCAGGGTTTTTAAAATATATGAACAAAATAGTAACTTATCGCAATGCAATATAATTCTATGCTGCCTTAGTTTCAGAGATATTGAGTGTATGTCAATTGGGGATTGAGAAATAGACGGCCGTGGCCTTAAGTTAGGAACTATTCCGGCATTTGTCTGCAGTAGAAGTGGGAAACCACGGAAAACCACTTCCAAGGTGACTGAGGAGGAAATCAAAATCACCACTTCTCAGTTTTGCCTCAGGTGGCAGTTCACCCCTTTCCAGTCTTCGGACCAGGATGACATTTTTGGCAGAGCCGGGAATTAAAGTCTGACATCCGGGGCGACTGCCAAGCATGTTAGCCGCTACACCATGAGGTAGTCTAGAATAAGTGCCCCGGGTCTTGAAGTAAGGTACTATCCCATAATTTGCCGGGAGGGAAACAAACGAGGAAAACCCACACTCAGGATAGCCACTGCCAATGCTGGGATTCGAACCTCTGACCTCCAGACTTGCTGCAACCGCCCTCGCGGCCGTGTTTCATTATTTATTGAGCATAGCTACGCCTCGGGGGCACTATTTTTAGCCAATTTTCATTTATGAAAAAAAAATAGGGTTATGAGATCACTTTTTGTCCGTGTGACTGTCTGTGTGTGCGTGTGTGCATGTGTGTGTCTGCCCCTAAAGAAATCTAAACGGTTGGAGCGATTTCAATGAAACTCGGTAAGTTCAGAGCACTATTCAGGACGACCCCGACCGTGCCCTTCAAATTTTGTTCCGACTCACCAATCCAACATGGCGGCTGTGCGAACTATCTCACCAGCATACAAGATCTCCGAAACTATTACGGATATCACCCTGGAAATTTGTACGGTGATAAAGGGTACTACTAGAAGTTCACCTATGCGACTTTTGAAAACCTGGTAACTACAATTAAACATGGCGGCCAAGTGAAGTTATGACTTTTAAATAGAGGTTTCTCGCGATTTAACCAACCAAATGCAATGAAACTTGGTACAGTATATGTTTATACACATTGTAATGCACCGACATTTAACTTTTCAATTGTTTACATAACCTCAAGTTGGCGGCTGTGCGAGATATTTCACAGGCATTCTATAAGTATATCTCGGAAACTATTACCGGGCACCCTGAAATTTTGTACGAAGATAAAGGGCACTACTGGAAATTCATCTATGAGACTTTCAAAAACCGATTAACTACAAAACGAACATGGCGGCCAAGCGAAGTTGAAAGTTTTAATTGACTTTTCTCGCGATGTAATGATCCAAACGCAATGAAACTTGGCACAGCAAATGTTTATACACATTGTAATGCACTGATATCTAATTCAGTTCAATTGATTACATAACCTCAAGATGGCAGCTGTGCGATTTCTAATATTAAGTTTTTATTTCTTGTGTCGTAATCATGCGATCGAAGTGAAAGTTTGAATAATGAACCTACGCAATAATTTTCCTTTAATGGTACATGACTCTATGGCCTATACATATAACAATCCAATATGGCGACCATCCGAAATATATAGACGGTTCTCAATATCTTCGAATCTATTAGAGCAATCAAATGTATTTTTTTATGTTCTTAGGGGCTATGAACATAAGTTCACCTATAGGACTTTCAATAACCTGGTGATCACAAATCCAACACGGCGGCAACGCGAAGTATAAATATTCACATGGTCGTTTCTCGCAATTTAACCATCCGAGTGCAGTGAAACTTGGTACAGTAAATCCTTATACAAATGTTAATTCACTGGCATATAATTTATTTCAATTGTTTCCATAACCACAAGATGGCAGCTGTGTGAAATTTTAAAATATTTTTTTTACTTCTTGTGTCCTAATCATGCGATTGAAGTTTTAATACTACACGTACACAATAATCTTCATGTAACAGCACATAACTCTAAGACGTACATATATAAAAATCCAACATGGCGACCATCCGCAATATTTACTCGGTTCTCAATATCTACGAATCTATTAAAGCAATCAAACTGAAATTTTGTTGGATTAACATAAGTAGGATATATTAAAATAGGATTTAGTTCTTCACGGAACAACTTGTTCACCATCCGCCTACCTTTAGCAACTCCCTTCCAAACATTGATAATTTCGCTCCATATACAACATTCAAACAAAATATTAGAAGATCCCTTGCATCCTCAATTCTGAACCCATTCCCCTTGCTATCAAGTACTATCTCATTTTTCCCTGTGACTCTCCCAAGGTTTTTTTTTAAATTTATTTTATTTACAGCATGACCCATTACAATGTAGAAGTACTACATGCTTAATTATTAGACTACTTATTAATCATTTCAGACTGAAACTATACAATATATATTATAATTATTTGATATCTATGGCCTGTTAAATGAAATTTGTGTCACTAAAATGATTAACAGTTAAGAAAATAAAAATCAAAATTATCTATTTAGTGTTTCAAATGAGATAGAGTTTGCAAAAGTAAAGAATTCCCTAAGGTAGTTTCTAACAAGTTCATCTTTCTTTATAGGCTTGTTGCTTGATCTTAAAACATGTGCTATTAATATATCTCTTTCTTTCCCTAATAACTACACTCAAATAGTAAGTGATCTACAGTCTGGTGACCGTTATTGCATATACATGTTGGACTATCTATAATTTTAAATCCCAAGGTTTGTTCCTAGATATCATAACTGCCATTCATTACTTGTTGTTACGGATATTATTTAAGATTTATTAGTGTAAAAGTGTAAAATGACCCATTTAGGGTTGTATCTAATAAATAAATAAATAAATGATGAATGAATTAAAACCTTGGAATACTCATTTTCATCGATTATATTTCACAGTGACGTCACAATTATATATATTCTTACCCATACATGCTCACATCAATAATAAACTACAAATCTCTACGCGTACAGCATATAATATCCACATCACTGTTTCTACTTCAAGCTGGTCTTTTATCAAATCAATGTTAATGTGTGTTTTTTAGCCTTTAGACGATTAGTATTTTTGGGAATTAATTTTGGTAACAAACTTTGCATCTCTACGTATTGTACCCATGGTACTGGTGCGGACTGGCATCGATTCTGATGCTCCAGAGAGGAAAAATCACCCATATGATTTTTCGGGGTGTCGAACCAGAGGTCTTTGAGGAAGAAAAACCTCATGTTAACCAAGAACCATATAATATAAGACTATTCATGAAATATCAGCTTAATTCCAGATGTCTTGTAGGAATTATAAGCAATATTGTATAAAATAAAAGGTATTCATAGTACTGTTGTTTGAGTCTTCAGTCTTTTGACTGGTTTGATGCAGCTCTCCATGCCTCCCTGTCCTGAGCTAATCGTTTCATCTCTACATAGCTCCGACACCCTACATCCGAGGCAATCTGTTTAACATATTCTAACCTTGGTCTACCCCTACAGTTTTTGTCCTCGACCCTTCCTTCCATAACTAAGCTTGCTATTCCTGGGTGTCTTAGTATGTGTCCTACCAACCTATCTCTTCTCTTCATTAGCAGTTGCCAGAAACATCTCTCCTCTCCCACTCGTCTTAATACCTCTTTGTTTGTAACCCTATCTACCCATCTGATCTTCATCATTCTCCTGTAACACCACATTTCAAATGCTTCAATTCTCCTCTTTTCTGCTGCACCAATAGTCCAAGTTTCACTTCCATAGAGTGCCACGCTCCAGACAAAGGCTTTCAAAAATGACTTCCTAATACCTAAATCTATATTCGATGTCAGCAGATTCCTTTTTTGTAGAAATGCTTTCTTTGCCTGAGCCAACCTACTTTTAATATCCTCTTTGCTTCGTCCATCACTGGTTATTCTGCTTCCTAAGTAACAGAAGTCTCCTACTTCCTTCAGCTTTTCACCTGCCAATTTGATCTCCATAGAGGTTTCTGATTTATTTCGGCTGCATTCCAGTATTTCTGTTTTACATTTATTTATTTTCATCATGAATTCTTTCCGTAAGACGGAGTCCATACCATTCAAAAACTCATTCAAATCCTCAGGCTTGTCGGCCAAGATGACGATGTCATCAGCAAATCTCAGAGTTGAAATTATTTCTCCTTGAATCTTCACTCCCACTTTAAATTTTTCTCTAATTTCCTTCATTGCTTGTTCAATGTAAAGATTGAAAAGTATGGGTGATAAGTTGCAGCCTTGCCTTACACCTTTCTGAATACCAGCTTCTCTCTCATGTCCTTCAACTCGAATGACTGCTGTCTGGTTTCTGTACAGATTGTGTATCACCCTCCTATCCCTGTACTTTATTCCAATTGATTTCAAAATGTCAAACAATTTAGTCCAATCCACGTTATCAAAAGCCTTTTCTAAGTCTACAAAAGCCATGAACGTTCTCTTATCTTTCCTTATTCTACCTTCTAAAATCAGCCTAAGACTTAGTACAGCTTCCCTTGTTCCTACATTTCTCCTGAAACCAAACTGGTCTTCACCCAACTCAGTTTCTATCTGGCTTTCAATCCTCTTGTAAATTATTCTAGACAGGATCTTTGAAGCATGAGTAATCAAGCTGATTGTACGGTAATCTTCACATCTGTCAGCTCCCACTTTCTTTGGTATAGGGATGATTACATTCTTCTTGAAATCAGAGGGTACCTCACCTGTCTCATAAATCCTACACACCAAGTGAAATAACCTGATCAGACCTTCATCTCCTATGCAGCGTAGCAACTCAATCGGTATATCATCTATGCCTGGTGCTTTGTTCCTGCTTAAGTCTTCCAAAGCTCTATCAAATTCTGATCTCAATATTAAATCTCCTTTCGCATCCTCATCAATTTCCTCCTCCCTTTCCATTACATTATTCTCAATCTCCTTTCCCTTATACAAACTCTCTATGTAAGCTTTCCATCTCTCAACCTTTTCTTCCCGAACTGTTAGAGGCTTTCCATTTGTGTCCTTAATATTACAGCACTTAGTCTTCTTTTCCCCAAAAGTATTCTTAATCCTTCGATAAGCTGTGTCTACTTTTCCTAATTTCAGACAATTTTCTATACCTGCACATTTCTCTTTCAACCATTCTTCTTTCGCTTCCTTGCACTTCTTGTTAACCTCATTTCTTAGACGTCTGTATTCTGCTTTCCCCTTCTCATCTCTTACATTCTTGTGTTTCCGCCTTTCATCCATCAATTCTAGTATATCCTGAGTGATCCACGGTTTTCTACCTATTCGTTCTTTCCTACCAATGTTTTCTTCTGCGGATTTTGTTATTTCATTCTTCAAAAGTGCCCATTCGTCTGCAATTGAAGTTTGTTTAGGGTTTTTCATTAGTCCTTCCTTTATACTCTTCTTGAATCTTTCGTTTACATCCTTCTCTTTCAGTCTGTCTATTGCCCACCTTTTTGGCTTTTGACTTTTCTTCAGTTTCTTCAACTTTAATCTGCATTTCATTACAACCAGATTGTGATCAGAGTTTATGTCAGCACCAGGATATGTTTTACAATCCAAAATCTGGTTTCGAAACCTCTGCTTGACCATAATGAAGTCGATTTGGTAACGCCCTGTATCTCCTGGTCTCATCCATGTGTATATTCTTCTATTGTGGTTATTGAATAAGGTGTTAGCTATGACCAATTCATGCTCGGTGCAGAATTCTACCAGCCTGCTTCCTCGATCATTCCTTTCACCTAATCCGAAATCTCCTACTATCTTCCCTTCTCTCCCATTTCCTACCACAGCATTCCAATCTCCCATTACTATAACATTTTCATCACCCTTGATATACCTCAGAATTTCGTCTATTTCTTCGTAGACCTTTTCAACATCCTCATCATCAGCTTGACTGGTAGGCATATAGACTTGTACCACTGTAGTGCAGGTAGGTTTTGTATTGATTTTTGCTACAATAATCCGTTCACTATATTGCTCATAATATTCCACCGGCTGTCCAAGTTTCCTACTCAATATGAGGCCAACCCCTGCTTGGCCATTGTTTGATTTAGTGCTAATGACCCTATAGTCTCCTGACCAAAAGTCCTGTTCTTCCTGCCAGCGCATTTCACTAATCCCAACCAAATCCAACCTCAACCTATCCATTTCCCTTTCTAAGTTTTCTAACCTTCCACTTCCTAGCAGACTTCTAACATTCCACGCTCCGATCCGTAGAATGTCAGATTTCCTCTTTGTCACTTCTGTGATTTGAGCAAAAGGCACAGTTTCGAGGCAGAACTGACAAGTGAGAAATGAGCTTGTTCAGAGAGGCGTGTCAGCTTGGCGCCTAGGAACTTTTTACGTCTACGAAGGGGAGCCAAGACAGACACTAATGACTGTGGGAATCACAGAAAAATAAGGAAAAAGGTTGGAGTGGGGAGGATGCCACATGGAAATAATTGATTACATGAAAACGAGACATCCAAGAGAGTCGAAGTCAATACATAGATGAATAAAATGCGAAGAGGATAATTATGATTCCAAGAAATATGCTTATCGGAGCATTACACGGACCGTGAACACAGAAATGCGGATGTCAGACATCAGCGGAAGAAGATGAAGGGGAATCCCGGAGATAGCGTACCCAAGCCATCACCAAGATAAATTAATATTAATTAATTGAACGATCAAATCTCTGGCACGAGGATGGAATTGTAACCTCCGTGGAAAATTGGACCAGATGAAGGCAGTGTCCGCCCTGGAAACTGCAGGTTTAAAGGAAAGGTCGTTCCGTGGATTTGAGAGAACTATGTTTCGAGAGGGAAACTTTAAATAGGGCACGAGGCCATGGAGATGTCAGTCAACTTGGACAGCTCACGCGAGGAGGGTGCTACTCCTTCGCTTGGAAATCTATAAACAAAGTCCGCGAAACTACAAGTGCAAAGTATTTATACAAGTGTGTGGAAGGAACAGTATGATGTTTAAGCTAAAGTAAATAGGAGTATTTCAGCCAGGAAGATGTTCTTTAGTACTGAAATGATAGGACGGAATTACGAGGGCGCAGACGCCGTAATAATAATAATAAACCAAGTAAAGCTGATAGTTATCCAGCCGCGCAGTAACTGAAATAATGTGGTATGAACAGTAAATTACACAGTCATAGGGGTAATTTGATAAAGCGCGCAGGTCATCTTGTTATCAACAATGGTCACACTATATCCATTATTATAGATCATGGGATGGGAAACCATATCACAGGCATTGTGATATTATTCAAGTACAGACAAAGACACTGAGTACTAGACGTGGAGGAACATTCACACTAGCAGCCGTTTGAACGAGGGTTAGCCAGGATCGCGTTTGATAGAGACTTCCATTGGAGTTAGATGTCGGAAATCACGCCCCTGCAACTCTGTGATCACGCAAATATGAAGCCCAAGAGGCAAATTGTGTGAAATATACAGCATGTTTGCATGAAGTGATAAAATTGCATCAAAATCCCAGATAATTACAAGGTAAAGATTATATGTAAGAATGGTGTCATAATGTGTCAGAAAGTAATGTTATACATGATAAGATGTAATGAGTGAAATTGAATCACACAGTGATTGTTGAATGTTAAAGAGCCAGTCAGTAAAAACATATACCAGTATGATAAGGGATGATATGAAAATCATCAACAACGCTAGATGGAAGGGAAACTAGAAGTGTCATATGATCTGTGATATACCGACAGACCTAATATTTATGCCGCTGATATGCGAGCGATTTAAGAGTAAAATCAAGATGATTACTTAATTAATGCATGGAACGTTTCTAGGATATTGTCAGGACCATACAGGCTATTCTACGAAGGTTTGTATTGATGTATAGCCATGGGGCATACTGTTGTATTGACGATGGCGGATGGAGACAGACAGGCGTCTGAACTGCCATACTAGCCTCGCGAGGGCTTTTGAGGATTAACGTTTGCCAACTCAAATAGCTACTCCTGGTAATGATCCACATTGTGATGCGAGAATCCATTTGTACGGAAGGGTCAAGGACGCCTTACCGTTAATTCGTGCGTGACAGTGGCAAGCAGTAAGACCACTAGACCACGCCAGTAAAAAGCCGTATGCCGTTCCCCAGGACATTCGTGCCTAGCAAAAATCATTCCTTTGCTATATCTATGTTATTGAGCCACATTGGGCCAATTAATGTTAACCTGTTAATAGTATGTTAAATATTTGGATATCCAGTTCGCCTTATACTAAATGCAAAGTGAGAGTACAACTGTAAAAATCTTCTTGGCGTGTGTGAATGAGTAATTAAGACAGCTGTGGGAGCAGGAACCTGGTCGGCCGAGGGTCAGGCTAGGCGGCCATCATGGGTTCCTAGCGACCCAACCGTAAGCTATTGTATTCACGACGGGTGGTAGTTTTATGACCAACCCTATTGTAAAGTGTACTGGAGACTGCGCTATCATGGTCTGGCATATTAATTAATAAGAAATTGTTTATTTTGACTACAGAAATCAATTCTTAGCATTATAAGGATGTCATATCCATCTTTTAATTAATGAAATTGAGATATATTTAGCCACGTTAGCTGTTCTTAAACACTAACTCTGCTAATAGGGAACTGACACATTATTTGAAGTTTAAAACCCAGTTTGAGATGCATATTTGCATACGGGTACCGAGAATGTGGATTTGATGCAAACATAATTAAAAATCGACTTATATTTTGAACGACTTAAAGACGTATAGTATCGTTAGAGCAGACTAGCATTTGTTTATGAAGATAAGAAGGTACTATTGTTAGCATTTGTGGAGAAAGCGGAGGAAGGAAACAATACACAGAATTAAAGTACATTGTTGTACAAGTAACCTATCGCAACAATGGCTAACGCATTGTTAAACTATGAATAAAGTAAATAATCCATAAGCACTATGGATAGTCAAGCAATAAATACTGTAACGTCAATAATATTGAAGTGCTATTTATGTACAGATGATGTCATGTTTATTTGATTTGTTTTGATGATTATTATTATTATTGTTTAAGTAGTGTGCATAAGATATGAACATTGTCAGATGACAAAAAGTGCATTAACATAAATGGAACTGTTTAGTGAAGTGTAGAATAGGGTGTATTGAGACACCAGAGCTAGACTCATAGACTCACAGGAAGAGTTGTGCCAGCATGCCTGGTGAGGTCAAATTGCGATCTCTGCTGCGGACCACAGATGATCTAGATCAGCATTCAGTGTCCCTTTTACCATTATCATTTGTGTGATCCAAAGGTTTATTTTGATTTGTGGGATTACATTAAATGTAAATGGATGTCATTGTTGTATAATAGCCATGATTTATTATTAAATATTGTATTTTAGGAAGTTGTTTACCTTTTCTTGTAGAGTAGTACCTGGTAGTATTCGGATCCTGAATATGTGTTCGCATTGGGGGGAGACGCACCATGCCCCGAAGGACGGAGCCAGTCGGGATGTGAATACATGTTCTCCACATAACGTCATATGGGTACATGGGTCGACGTTATGTATTAGGATCTGAACTACTAGGACTACTAAGACGTCCGATATAATCATGGATAGAAGTTATCATTATAAAGCTTATATTGGAGATATTGGGACAGGCCGCATCCCATAGTCGATATAATTCTCAGGCTCATATGTAAATGTTGATAATACCCATTTAATTTATCATGTCGCCCGTGTCGTGGGCAAAGCGTGGATAAACCCCCTTCTTCCTTTAATTTATCATGGCGCCCAACGTGGGGATTATGGGATTTATTAAACCCCATAAGATAGCATGGTTTTCATGGGGAAAACCATAGAAATTAATTTTGTCGGACTTTGATGAACGAAATTGTGAGTCTATTTTTATGCATTGTCAGACGATAAGAAGGGATACGGGTACCAGCCTCTATACCCAATGATTATTCATGTTCATATGTGCACTATATTAATAATAATACATTCTGTGTAACAACCAGAATCCGCTTTCTAAACTAACGCAGCCTTATGATGCAACATAAACCCACCAGTATTCTCAAGATACAGATTGATAAAATGTCGAGTACGGATGAGATAC
Source organism: Meconema thalassinum (assembly GCA_946902985.2). Taxonomy (NCBI): domain Eukaryota; kingdom Metazoa; phylum Arthropoda; class Insecta; order Orthoptera; family Tettigoniidae; genus Meconema; species Meconema thalassinum. Next base: position 210,496,421 of record OX336394.1, read on the forward strand.
TTAAATGTATTAGTGGACTAAGGGAGCATTTTGACGCTTCCAATGCAGAAAACAAAGAGAACGCCAAGGCATTCCAGGCCGATATAAGCCAAACGTTGGCTGATTTAAACTTGCAATTAGAAGCAAATCGAGCTGAGGTTAAAGCTAATCAAGCTGAGGTTAATCAAGAATTAGAAGCTAATCAAGCTGAGGTTAAGTTGAAGCTAGAAAATGTTAAAACTTCCATTAAGGAAGAGGTTATTGAAAATGTCACTAGCGTTATCGCAGAGATGCAGATAGCGAACGATAAGCGTTTCGAATCTATCGAATTAAAACTCGAGAGTAATTTGCAAGCGTGCAAACAGTCTCAAAGCGAAATTAACGAGAGATTAGATACAATGTCATCCGAGCTTAAAGACATACATAACCAAAAGACTGCGAACACAGAACATCAACAAGAACAATTTAACATGTTCACAAACACTGTAGACCAGAGAATTGAAGAAAGCGAAGCTAAATGGAGCGAAAGATTAGCAGGCTATGCAAGGACCATGGATGGGAAATTGCGAAAACAGGATAAGAATATCCTAGACCAATGCCACGAGATCGCAGAGGTAAAGAATACCGTGGAAGAGAATAAAGAAATTGTAGGAAATATTAAGGTACAAGTCAGCAAAGTCAACAAAGATGTGGACCAAGCTAGAAACGACTTGGCAGTCATTCATAAGAAACAGGAAGAAAATCGGGACGACATTAAAAAAGGCAGACAGAAATCTCGAAGGTACAAGGGAATGTGCAGAAAGAAATAATAGGCTTAAAAGGAGAATTAGAGATCAGAGAAGGATTAATGAATGAAGCTAATGAAAATACGCTAACCGTATTGAAAGAAGATTTAGCTGGGGAAATTTCCCATATAAAGGAAAGCCTCAGGGACGATAAAGAGAAAATCTTCAAAATAGCTAATGAAAATAAAGGCCGTCTGATGAAAATAGAACAGGAAGTTTTTACACGTTTGGAAAGAGCCGAAAATAATAATAACCAAATGGAAACGAGGATGATCGCGCAAGAAGAAAATGCATTAAGAAATCCTAGATCCAATGAAGGAAGCATAGGCGAGACGCAGAGGAACAGATGGGCGGAGTTCGATACTCAGCCCACGCCAAGAAATCCTATACAACCAAATGAGAGTCCGTACATGACGCCAGGTGTACCAATGGCCATGCCAACTCCTTACGAAAATAATGCTCAAAAACAAATAATCACGGTTATAAGAGCTAATGAGGAAAACCACGAAAATTTTCGGGAAATCAATCCACGATGACACCAAAGTACTGGTTAAAGGAGGTTACTAAATACCTGAATTATACGAAAGTTCCACCAGAACGAAGGCTAAGAGCAATAGAAAAACTCACTGAGGGAGAGTGTGCACTCTGGTTTAGAAGCTTCCGGTATACATTTGATACGGTTGAGGAGTTTCGCCAGGCGTTTCTTAGGCGTTATTGGGATTCATCTGTACAACAGAACTTGAGATTGGACTTATACTCAAGACGTTACAGTACGCATAATACAACTAAATATGCGGAGTTTTTCGTACAACAGCTTTGTCGTTTCCGTGAACTTGACCAGGCTCCTTCAGACCAAGATCAATGTATAGCCATCGCAAAGCAGTTGCCATGCGAAGTGCAAAGATTGCTGATATCAGCAAATGCAAAAACAGCTATTGAAATGGAAGCAGTTTTGAGACAGTAGGACTTAACGACATCACATAACATGAGGCAGGGCAGAAGCACAGAACAAGTTCACGTGGCAGACACACAAATTGAACCAGTTAAAGTCCCCAGTAAGAATAATAAGTCCACAAGCACGCAAACAATGAATTCGAACTGGCACCCAGCGGAGAATGAAGAAAGAAGGAGACAGCAAGTATACCGAGGGAACTCAAACCGGGATACGCAGGTACGAAGACCCTAGGAACAGCACGGTTCGAGAGGACGACCGTATAACAATAGAAGAGGGTATGGCCGTCAGAGAAACGATAAACAATGGAGAGGTCAAGAACACAGCCGAAGCCTTGATGACGAGATAGAAGAAAGATACCACGCCTCATTAAGGTACATGGAGGAAAGGGATGACAAAAACAGACCATCTGAAGTAAAGTGGGATGAGGCAATAAGAAACAGGAAATCGCCGGATGTTTATAATAATAACGACCGAGCGAAAAGCCTGGAATTGCAGCACCATGAAGAAGAAAGAAGGCGCGCTGAAAAAGGTGGTGCCAAAGAAAAAAAACTTCGAAATTAAAAGGCCAACATGTAAGCCGAACCACAGGATGGAATACAGTCGATATTGTCAACTGGATTGCAAAGCCTGAAGAGCTCGTTGAAGAGACAGGAGAAGGACAAACCATTGTAAGGAGGGAATTACCCATTATCCTTGTGGAAATTGCAGGCATGAAAATACGTAGTCTGATGGACACGGGTTCGACAGTATGCTTAATCACTCAAGCACTGTTAAATGAAATAGAAAGCAAGGGTCATGTTTTGAAAATACCTGTTTCAAGCGTGAAAATAAAAGGCATTATACCTGATAAAATGAAGATTTGCAAATACCAGGTTTTCTTGGATATAAAAATAGGAAATTCTATGTTCTCTCAGAATTTCTTGTTAGTAAACAGACTCCCGTTTAATATGATTATTGGCTCGGACTTCATTAGAGAGTATAAATTTGTGATCGACTTATCACAGGACATTGTAATGTTCCGTGCGGAAAACGAAGCCACAGATATGCAAATATCATTGAAACAGAATGACATGAGGCCAGAAGAAAACGTATGGCATACATACGAAGAAAAGACCGCAGAAGAAATCTTAGCCGCTGAAATCATTGAAGAACAGTTGGTAACGCTAGCTGCGGATCTGGAAAAGGAATTGGAACCTGAATTCGGCACATATTGAGAAGAGAAGTTAACTGAAGCTAAGATAGGTCCAGAGCACAAAGAGGCATTAAGAAATTTGTTAAGTGAGCGGGAAGAAGTCTTCGATTCCAGACCCGGAAAGATCAAGAACTTCCAGTATGCGATCCAAGTCAACGATTGGACGCCATTTAAGCAAAAACCATATCCTGTTGCTCAGAAGCATTACCCTAAAGTCAAGGATGCCATTCAAGAAATGTTGGAGGCGGGCGTTATTGCTAAGACAGCAACACCGTATGTTAGCCCCCTGGTCATAGTACCGAAACCAGACGGCAGTGTCAGGGTATGTTTGGACCTAAGAAATTTGAATATCAGAGTCATACCAGAATTCGACCAGGTGCCGCCAATTAAGGAGATTCTCAGGCAATTCAAGGGAAAGACTATCTTTTCAAATCTTGACATTACGGCAAGCTTTCACCATATTGAGTTGGAAAGTAAAACAAATCTATTGACTGGATTTCTTTTTGACCAACACACTTATTCATTCCTACGATTTCCATTCGGCCTTAAAACAGCAGGCTCAGCCTTAATAAGAGCATTATACTGGAACTTATCCGAAGAGGTAAAAGCTAAAACCATAAGATACGTGGATGACATTCTGCTCACGTCTGAGAAGATAGAGGAACATTTGAAAGATTTGCAAAAAATTATTAGATAACCTGAGGGAAGCAAACTTCAAGGTTAATCTAAAGAAATCCAACTTTTGTCAGAGGGAAGTCAAATTCCTAGGTCACGTTGTGGATGCACACGGAGTGAGACCTAACCCTGGAAAGTTGGAGGTCATTAATAATTTTCCTAGACCGACGAAGGTGAAGAACGTCAGGCAGTACCTCGGCGTAATTGGATTCTTCTCGAGCCATTGCCAAAACTATACAGCAACAGTAGCACCACTGCAAGCTCTTGAAGAAAGGCGGTAGGTGGCGCTGGACTGAGGATTGTGGGAAAGCCTTCGTGGAGTCGAAGAGGATGCTTATGGACTACGTGAAATTAGGATACCCTGATTATACACGGAAGTTTTTATACAGACGGATGCGTCATTGATAGGCATTGGTGCGATGCTTTATCAAGAAAACGTTGACAGGCCCGATGAGAAAAATTGTATTGCTTTTTTAAGCAGGAGACTCAAATCCCATGAGAAAAACTACACGATTACTGAACTTGAACTTCTCGCAATACTATATGCCTTTCAGTGTTCGAGGAAGGTCATGTATGGGTTTGAAATTATATTGAGGACAGACCATAAAGCACTGACGTTCTTGTTAAAGACTGATCTGTCTAATCAGAGATTAACAAGATGGTCCCTCTTTATCCAACAATTTAATATCAAAATTGAGTATTGTCCCGGTAAGGAAAATGTGATCCCGGACTTACTAAGCAGACATCCAGCAGCCATGGGAGAAGAGGAAATTCTAGCGGTGGAAACTGAAGACCGTGATAAAAGGACCCTGGACCAGCTGAGGAACATCACCGAGATTCAACGTCAAGACCCCTGGATACGGGTAATGATCGACTACTTCGAGGGAAAGCTTGTAAGGGACACACCGAGATATTTGGAGGCCAAGTCTTTGTCAATGGACTATTTGTGGTATAATCAGATGTTGCATAAATGGAGTGATGCAGAACACACCTGTCCAAGATTTGTCATTCCACCTGCGCTGCAGAGGAAACTTGTTTGGTTAGCGCACAGAGCGTTTGGTCACCCTGGAGTAGACAAGAACCTTGCTCTACTAAAAGAAGCGTTTGTATGGCCTAAAATGAGGGAAACTGTGAGGAAAACCATAAGGACCTGTGATATATGCCATCGAGTAAAACCCAACTCGTATTTAATGAAGCAAAGACCTAAACCTCTATTGCCAGAGAAACCTTGCCAGTTAATGAGCGTAGTCAACTTCGGACCTCGGCCGAGGGATAGAAGGGGTAACAAGCATATATAAGTTGCCAAGGATGCTTTTTAGAAGATGGTAGTACTGTGTCCTATCCAGAAAACCAGTACAAAGTAAGTACTCAAGAGATTGAAGGAACGAGTTATTCCAATCTTGGGGAAGCCGAAAAATCTACTATCCGACCACTTAAGCTGTTTTACCAGTGTAGAATTTCGGAGTGAGATGCAAAATTTAGGAATCAAGCATATTTTGTCCACAATAAGACACCCGGAGTCAAATTTAGTCGAGAGAGTCATGAGAGAATTACAGAAGTAAATGAAGATATACTGCTCTGAAGAAAACTGGAGATGGATTGATGTGTTAGACATTATTGAGTATTGTATCAGTAATACAGTCCATGAAGCTACAGGACAGATACCCGTGAAACCACATCTCGACCAAGAACCAGAGAGACCTTGGAACGGAGTGATACAGACACCTGTAGACGCGCAACCTTCGCGCGAATTGAAGATCCAGCGAACCTTCGAGTACCTCAAGGCGCAAGCGGAGAGGCGAAAGCGAAGGAATCGCGGCAAGAGATATCTCAGATCACTACTCGAAGGAGAGTGGGTACTTGTAAGGAAGCCAGCCAGCTCCGATCCAGAAAGCAGGATATATAAAAAGTTCATTCCGAACTATATGGGACACTATATCATCATTAAAGACCTGCAGAATAATGCATATAGAGGGAAACACAAGGAAAATGGAAGTGAAGTAATTATGAATGCAGCAAACTTAAAGTTATATCATCCTCCGGAAGAATTTGAAGAACAATAAGAAGCCGCACACACAGGCAGAGAGGCCAGAGAATCCGCCACACTATTATGAAAGCGTTTGTAAGAAGGAGCTTGCCCAGCAAGGAGAAAGAGAGAAACCATGCGACTGTGGCATGCTCGAATTTTATGACCAGCACGTGGAAGGAGCAGAGGAACTCCACAGTATGAATAGAGCCCTCAGACAGGAAAACGCTTTCATACGAGACAGCATTGAGACACAACAGAGGGGGAGAACAGCAGACTTGCCGGACGGGGTCACCGACCGCCTACTGTAAACAATGAAAGGCAATTCGAGCGCAGTCAGCAAATGCTTAAAAGAAATTCACTTGTTCATTGAATTCTTTTAAGTTAGCAGGGAAAATAATGTACCCATAGTACTGGTGCTGACTGGCGTCGAATATGATGCTCCAGAGAGGAATAATCACCCATATGATTTTTCGGGGTGTCGAACCAGAGGTCTTTGAGGAAGAAAAACCTCATGTTAACCAAGAACCATATAATATAAGACTATTCATGAAATATCAGCTTAATTCCAGATGTCTTGTAGGAATTATAAGCAATATTGTATAAAATAAAAGGTATTCTTAGTACTTTAAGGTGCTGTATTTGAGCAAAAGGCACAGTTTCGATGCAGAACTGACAAGTAAGAAATTAGCTTGTTCAGAGAGGCGTGTCAGCTTGGCGCCTAGGAACATTTTACGTCTACGAAGGGGAGCCAAGAGAGAGACTAATGACTGTGGGAATCACAGAAACATAAGGAAAAAAGGTTTGAGTGGGGAGGACGCCACATGGAAATAATTGATAACATGAAAACGAGACATCCAAGAGAGTTGAAATCAATACATAGATGAATAAAATCCGAATCGGATAATTATGATTCCAAGAAATATGCTTATCGGTGCATATTAAGCATTACACGGACTGTGAACACAGAAACGCGGATGTCAGACATCAGCGGAAGAAGATGAAGGGGAATCCCGGAGATAGCATACCCAAGCCACACCAAGATAAATTAATATTAATTAATTGAACGATCAAATCACCGGCACGAGGATGGAATTGTAACCTCCGTGGAAAATTGGACCAGATGAAGGCAGTGTCAGCCCTGGAAACTGCAGGTTTAAAGGAAAGGTCGTTCCGTAGATTTGAGAGAATCTATAAACAAAGTCCGCGCAACTACAAGTGCAAAGTATTTATACAAGTGTGTGGAAGGAACAGTATGATGTTTAAGCTAAAGTAAATAGGAGTATTTCAGCCAGGAAGATGTTCTTTAGTACTGAAATGATAGGACGGAATTACGAGGGCGCAGACGCCGTAATAATAATAATAAACCAAGTAAAGCTGATAGTTATCAAGCCGCGCAGTAACTGAAATAATGTGGTATGAACAGTAAATTACACAGTCATAGGGGTAATTTGATAAAGCGCGCAGGTCATGATCTAGTTATCAACAATGGTCACACTATATCCATTATTATAGATCATGGGATGGGAAACCATATTACAGGCATTGTGATATTATTCAAGTACAGACAAAGACACTGAGTACTAGACGTGGAGGAACATTCACACTAGCAGCCGTTTGAACGAGGGTTAGCCAGGATCGCGTTTGATAGAGACTTCCATTGGAGTTAGATGTCGGAAATCACGCCCCTGCAACTCTGTGATCACGCAAATATGAAGCCAAAGAGGCAAATCGTGTGAAAAAGTGTCTGTGTAATATAAATGTTAATATATGTCAGTGTTAAAAAAATAATATGTGTATTACAAAAGTGAAAATGTGTATTATAAGAGTGAAAAGTGTATTGTGTCCACAAAGGAAATATACCATATCCATCATGATTCGTCTGTAAATGTCAAGATGGTGGTTTATATGGAGTATCATGAGATTCGACCACTAGAATACAAATGGGAGTACCAATTCAAATGATATAATGTAGAACGCTAGCGATACGATACGTTTAAGTCGAAATCATGTCAAAATAGGTATTCTAAAGTAATATTTATACGAGATTTCCTTCCTCGTATTTGATATAGAAGCATTTGCAAATTGAGAAGGATTTGGCTTACAGCGGATTTGCGTAAGACCAAAATTAGTCTAATAGTAAAGTTAAACAGTAACTTTATAAGTGAGAAAAGTCGAAATAATTAAATATTCAGCATGTTTGCATGATGTGATAAAATTGCATCAAAATCCCAGGTAATTACAAGGTAAAGATTATATGTAAGAATGATGTTATAATGTGTCAGAAAGTAATGTTATACAAGATCAGATGTAATGAGTGAAATTGAATTTTATTTTATTTTTATTCATTTTTTATTTAGTCAATTTACCCTCTAGGTTGGTGGTTCCCACGGGCTCAGCGAGGGAACTCACCACTACCGCCTCTATGGGCAGTGTCCTGGAGCTTGGAACCTCTGGTCGTGATAGATACAACTGGGGAGGTGTGATCAGCACTTCGCCCAGGCGGCCTCACCTGCAAAGCGAACAGGGGCCTCATGAGGGAGGGGAAGGGATGGAAGATAGGGATGGATAGGCTAGGAAGAGGGAAGGAGGCGGCCGTGGCCTTACAGTAGGTACTGCCCCCGTAAATTGAATTATATTGAGACCACGGTGGCTGTATTGGAAAATATGAGGAAAGTTTTGGCTGTCATAGTTGTGACGTGGATATTCATGACGTAAGCACGGATGACGCAGACTTCATGCAAGTAGGCTGGTTGAGCTGAGATTCTTGGTGACGTCATGATTTTGTTCGAGAAAGATCTGAGATTTACGACGCAGTCGCAGGGAAACATGGAATTGTGCTGAGGAAGAAGTTACGCGATTGGAGGAAAGACTCGAACCAATGAACGATAGTTTGGAGGGAGACGGAGATTACTGAAACTACTATATTTAATTACTTTTGGGAATGCAGAATTGTGGAAAACTATTTTCAGTTATGGCATTGATTTGGAATTTTGAAGAAATTATTTTTGAGTTTTTGAAATTTGAAAATCCGTCAAGTATTGCCAAAGTTAGAACTTCTAGCGATGACGGAGAAACAAGCTATGGAAGGGATGGATACGCCCCTTAAGAAGTTGATAAAAGGTCTTGCACAGCAGAGAGGAGCTCTCATATCTCAGATAGCTCATATCGCATATATATCTCATACCGCATATATATTTCTGATGTCATATAGTCGTTTTCGAGTGATACAGTGAAACAAGTCTTCTTTAGCGCGTGTGGTAAAGCCCACCGCATTGAACGAGCTTCGAGCAGTGCCGCAGTTCCATTTTACGGTGTTTGAAACTAGGCGAAGTTGAAACGCACACATTTTCAAGTCTACAAGATAATATATCAAGAGTTGACTAATGCCTTTAAGCTAATTCGATTGTGCAGTACTATATTAAAGTGTGTAGAAAGATTGAACATTTTCAAGATTATAATTTAGAAGATATTGGCATTTTAACACGGCAGACAAAAGTGATTTTCTCGCCATCTGAGAAGCACTTTCATAATATCACATTCTACGCTACGGCTGACACTGGTATTGCAACCCTGCTACTACATATTGCTTTTGATGATATAACGCTGCATTCTAACATGGAACAATATAATATCGCAGTTCTTTCAACTATTATAACGGAAATGGAGATGGAAGGCTAAGGACTTTAATGCAATTGGGACAGATATCAATTGAGTGAAATAGCAGCATGGAACTTCGCTAATCGTCTTTCTACAAAAGCGAGCATGTAGTGAATATCCAACTACACTCATGCATCGTTGTCCAACGCTGAATTATATCAAATGGCAGTGGAAATATTTTCATACTCCACAAATATGAATATTTCTGCGGAAATAATTGCAATAAACTTCATGGCGAATTTCTACCAGAACTTCAGGGAACTATCAAGAGAGGCCAGGGTGGACCCGGCTCACAAAGAAGAGTTTTGCCAGAAGGATGTCTATCGTATACACGGAGCAGTGCAATTTCCGGAGGAGGAAGCAGTTCTATTCTCCGAGGGCGCTGGTTCCAGGTTCGAGGACGGAGCACATCTTTTTGGTGAAATGGAACCATCACCAGTCTTCTTTGGAAGATTTTCCTCTAGAACTTCAATCAACAGATAAGGTAGTCGTGAACGTTTCTTGTTTTATTTGAGTCATTTAGCGATATCTGAGCAACCATTTTTCTCATATTTTCTGTCCTATATTTTGCCCCATGTTCTTGCTTGATAATTCTGTACTCAGTACACTTTGATGATTTATGCTTTTTCTACGATTTATTAAGACATTGTTATGTCATTGGCATATTTAAATAATTTTGGATCAGTTGAGACTGATAATCTATATTCTTTCAGTAATTTGCATATTTTTGAAGTCACGATTTGACTGCAAAGTTAACGATTTTCTATGGCAGATTTGAATTCAGACAGCGTGTCACTTTATTAAAGTAATTCTATTCAGTAAATTACTTTGACCAATTTTCTGTCATCATCAAGAAAGAAGAATAATTAAAAGATTTTAGAGCGTTAAAATCTATTACTGTATCGACGATCTTGGAAATACTAGTCGTTTTATGAACATGATTGCAACATTGACATTTATCGTCAGTTCTGAAATTACCATTGCATTATAGACAATTTTATGAAATATGAACTTTGAGTACGATTTATTGAATACACTATAGTAATGAACATTTGATAGGAATTTTTCTCAATACTAAATTGGAACAATAATGTTTGCATTCCAAAGTCTAATTGTATTCTATTCAATTATTTATGCAGTTTAGATGAACTTTGTTTGAAGATAGTATTTTTATACTACGATACATAGGAGATATTAATCTCGATTTTGATAGACCAGAGAGGCGTGTATAATCGTATTTGCTATTAAATTTATTTGTGATTGGCAAATTTTTACTTCATATCGATTCATGAATGAAACCCACGAAGGTTAAATAAATAACAGTTTTGAAACAATTAATGAATATAAGAATTTTTGAAGTGGAACTATGGATGTATAATCGTTAGTTCAGTGGACATGTAAAAGTCGCTGATGAATAATGCCCTTGAATAAGTAATATTAATGAAGTTGATGAGATTATAAGTGGAGGTTTTGTGTATGGATTGTGGAAGATTTTTATGCCATATATATTGAAATATATGATGAATTCTGGGCCTATTTTATGCAATTTGTGCGTTTGAAGCGAAGTATTTTCCGCTGAGTTTAGGCTATTGTCCAGGTCCTTTGAAAATTAATCATGTGAAGTTACTGTTATAATTAACAAGAGTGTTAAATAATTTGAGATAACGATTTTGAATGGAGGTTACCGTCACAAATAATAATAATAATTATTAAAACTTATTAAACCTGAATATAAGCTTAAATATAACTAACCTTCATTGGTCGATTATATTAACCTGATTTGAGTAATTATCAACCGGATAAACGTGTGGTTTAATGTATTTCTAAAATAAATAATATTAATATTGTAAATAATTGTGTAAATATCTTTAACAATAATGTGAAACGAAAGGGATTAAGAGAGGCCTGTATAGATTTTTCAATTGTCGTTTGACAATATTATAAACAATTTGTAATTGTTATAAACAATTAATGAGCATTTGTTATAAACATTAAGAGTTTTGTTAATATACTCTAAAGAACGCTAATGAAACATATGGATTATGTAATTAAACAAGTTTTGGGATTATTAGAGTAATCCAGTAATATGTGAATGGAGCATTTAAAAGATTTGCGTGTTAATATTTGAGTTGAGTTGAGGACATTTAAAATGTTTGAAAAGGAGCTAGGCTCTGAGGTTACGAGCATATGCTAACACTGACTGGACAGGTGGGTCCACTTGACGTAGGCATGCGACATGATGTAGGGTGGATCGCAGCTGGCCTGACAACTGTAAGTTAGAGGCCAAGGTCGACTACGTAACAGGCTTGCAGTTATAAATAAAGTGTGATGTTTATGAAAGAGGAAAACAATTGCTACATGTCTCGTTCCAATTCCCTCATCCATTCCAAGTGTATTACTATTATTACGTTCTTTATAAGCAAGTGAAAGATAAAATTTTGTATGTAACGTCTACAAGTCCTACAGGAGGACATGATTATATTGACAATGGCTTCTTATTGCCACGTGTATTTTGTTGAATTTTTGTTAGAATCATTCCCTTTATGTGAAATAAATTATTGTACAGTTTAAAATTTCGTGTTTCCGTTTTGGTTCATTTTAAATATCATGGTGGAGGTTATTGTGTGGGCATACTTTAAGTGATCCAGTTGGCAACCCATACCCGAGATTAATTTGAAGAGGTAAGTAAAGGTAAGTATGAACCCCCGTATATTTTGGTGTGTTCCACAATAATTTCTTGTTAACTGCTGTGCTCTAATCTCGGTAGTATCTGTCAGTGCCATTTTCATTGATGTAGCTGTGCCGGTGCGTTTGATTTTTGGCAATCCGATTGAGGGGGCGGATATCTGACAGCCTACTATCCGGATTTACGGGGACAGTACCATCCCGGCATTTGCCCGAAGACGAAGTGGGAAACCACGGAAAACCTCTTCGAGGATGGCTGAGGTGGGAATCGAACCCCCTCTACTCATTTGGGCAACCCGAGGCTGAGTAGACCCCATTCCAGTCCTCATACCACTTTTCAAATTTCGTGGCAGAGCCGGGAATCGAACCCAGGACCTTCGGGTCGGCAGCTAACTATGCTGACCGCTACGCTACGGAGGCGACTGTGAAATTGAATCACACAGTAATTGTTGAATGTTAAAGAGCCAGTAAAAATGCCAGTAAAACATATACCAATATGATAAGGGATGATATGAAATACATTAACAACGCTAGATGGAAGGGAAACTTGAAGTGTCATAGGATCTGTGATATACCGACAGACCTAATATTTATGCCGCCGATATGCGAGCGATTTACGAGTAAAATCAAGATGATAACTTAATTAATGCAAGGAACGTTTCTTGGACATTGTCAGGACCATACAGGCTATTCTACGAAGGTTTGTATTGATGTATAGCCATGGGGCATACTGTTGTGATGACGATGGCGGATGGAGACAGACAGGCGTCTGAGCTGCCTTACCAGCCTCGCGAGGGCTTTTGAGGATTATCGTTTGACAACTCAACTAGCTACTCCTGGTAATGATCCGCATTGTGATGCGAGAATCCATTTGTACGGAAGGGTCAAGGACGCCTTACCGATAATTCGTGCGTGACAGTGGCAAGCAGTAAGACCACTAGACCACGCCAGTAAAAAGCCGTATGCCGTTCCCCAGGACTTTCGTGCCTAGCAAAACCCATTCCTTTGCTATATCTATGTTATTAACCTGTTAATAGGATGTTAACTATTTGGATATCGAGTTCATAACATGACACAAGTTTCGCCTTATACTAAATGCAAAGTGAGAGTACAACTGTAAAAATCCACTTGGTGTGTGTGAATGAGTAATTAAGACAGCTGTGGGAGCAGGAAGCTGGTCGGCCGAGGGTCAGGCTAGGCGGCCATCATGGGTTCCTAGCAACCCAACCGTAAGCTATTGTATTCACGACGGGTGGTAATTTTATGGCCAACCCTATTGTAAAGTGTACTGGAGACTGCGCTATCATGGTCTGGCATATTAATTAATAAGAAATTGTTTATTTTGACTACAGAAATCAATTCTTAGCATTATAAGGATGTCATATCCATCTTTTAATTGTTGAAATTGGGCGATATTTAGCCAAGTTAGCTGTTCTTAAACACTAACTCTGCTAAAAGGGAACTGACACATTATTTGAAGTTTAAACCCCAGTTTGAGATGCATATTTGTATACGGGTACCGTGAATGTGGATTTGATGCAAACATAACTAAAAATCGACTTATATTTTGAACGACTTAATGACGTATAGTATCGTTATAGCAGATTAGCATTTGTGTATGAAGATAAGAATGTACTATTGTTAGCATTTGTGGTGAAAGCGGAGGAAGGAAACAATACACAGAATTAAAGTACATTGTTGTACAAGTAACATATCGCAACAATGGCTAACGCATTGTTAAACTATGAATAAAGTAAATAATCCATAAGCACTATGGATAGTCAAGCAATAAATACTGTAACGTCAATAATATTGAAGTGATATTTATGTACAGTTGATGTCTTGTTTATTTGATTTGTTTTGATGATTATTATTATTATTGTTTTAGTGTGCATAAGATATGAACATTGTCAGATGACAAAAAGTGCATTACCATAAACGGAACTGTTTAGTGAAGTGTAGAATAGGGTGTATTGAGTCACCAGAGCTAGACTCATAGACTCACAGGAAGAGTTGTGGCAGCATGCCTGGTGAGGTCGAATTGCGATCTCTGCTGCGGACCACAGATGATGTTGATCAGCATTCAGTGTCCCTTTTACCATTATCATCTGTGTGAACCAAAGGTTTATTTTGATTTGTGGGATTAAATTAAATGTAATTGGATGTCATTGTTGTATAATAGCCATGATTTAAAATTAAATATTGTATTTTTGGAAGTTGTTTACCTTTTCTTGTAGAGTAGTAACTGGCAGTATTCGGATCCTGAATATGTGTTCGCATTGTGGGGAGACGCACCATGCCCCGAAAGGACGGAGCCAGTCGGGTTGTGTATACATGTTCTCCACATGACGTCATATGGGTACAGCATATTATAATTTACCGCTGAGGAAGATCACAATGTGGCTGAAACTGGTACAATAATTATGAGTACAACTTATTATTGACTTTAGGTTTTAATTTAATGAATATTTTTAAAACTTTTTCAATAAGGAAATGGGCAGACCTGGCCCCTATTCTTGGCATTTCAAAATTATAGAATACTGGGCCAACAGAAAAGCTCAAGATATCAGCACGAAAGCAGACGCCCAAAATTTCGCCAAGAACTCCAGAAGTGGCAGACAACAACTACAGCTAAACCGTGGTCCATAGCTGGCCCAAACGACCGAAAAAGAAAGAAAGAAAGAAAGAAAGAAAGAAAGAAAGAAAGAAAGAAAAAAAAATTACGAGCCTTACAGTAGTCGCATATGATGTGTAACATCTGACATAGAAGAAACATCACGTGAAATTGTTGATACACCGGTATTTTATACTATTATTGGCACAAATATTAATCTATTGTAAAAGGGAGTGTTTTACAGATAGTGTAGTTTATAATACGGAACTCATTTTATTAGATGATTTGTAGCATCCACCAGCACTAGCCTAAATAATGAATACGATATGGATCAACTAGATTAATAGACGCGACACCGCTCATAACCTTAAATTCCTTATAAACAGGTCCTCCTCATTCACAGACCAACACGTAATTTCAAATGGATTCTGTTAAAATGAGTCATATTGATATGATAAATATCGTTCAAAATGATAATCTGGTAGCAAAAATAACTACCCTGTCCGAGATTCGAACCCAAGATCTCCAGATTCACAGTCATTAGCACTAACCACACGGCTATTTCGACTACGCAAATTTCGTGCACAAGGTGGTGATTTATTTCCACGTTCCAATAATACTGCATTACGGAATTACATTTCATTTATATTTTGCTTGTTTCGATAATGTTCCTGCGTGAAATTGAGTTTAAAATGCCTTATGAATAGGCCCTCTTGTGAGTAAAGAGAATGTATTCTGCAATAGTTCATGAAGGCTTGCTCAATTCTCGTATAACCACAACGATTATATTATATTGATGACTGCATTACCGATATGTGGGTTAATATTTGAATACCCATTGTGCAAAAACTTAATACCGGCAATGCCGACTACTTACAATGTTTGATATTAAGGCATTTTAGCATTTAAATACTGATACGAAGACTTCGAACATGTACCATATCATTTGTTTCAATCACTTGACACCAGAGTTCGCAAGAGCGTTTTCCGTTCAGTATGTCATATACATTCGTCATGGCGCTCATTGTTTCTCGTAGCACTGCCAGCTGAGTCTTAGCACTGCCCACTGGATCGATCGATCGAGCGGGCAGTGCATACTTCCGTTTTCCACCACTGCCAGCTAGTACACTACCGTTCGATCGATCGAGCAGGCAGTGTATACTTCCGTTCGATCCACCACTGCCAGATCGATCGTTCAGATCCACTTCCGTCCCCAATTTTCAAAATCACTCCCACAAAACTATCCAGCAACCGAGCGGAAAGATGTTACACATCAACAATTTGTAACTAAGACTTGTTTTCTTACAGCAACGTATAGATGACCTTACTGATCTGGTATGTGTAGATGAACAAACAACACGTAACTAAGACAAATACTAAGAGATTGCGTTCTTATAGCAACCTATAGATGGCACTACTGACCCAGCATACTGAGACCGTAAGGCACTTTTTCAACGTACTGGAGATTCACTTGGATGGAATGGCTCAGCGGAGGTTTGAGCTTGTGCAGAACCAGGAAGCTCGACTCCAGGTACACTAATTTATGCTTTGGGATGTCGAAGGAAGTCACCGCACTGTTTTCAAAATGTATGAATTAATAAAACCTTTGACTGGAGAATTATAATAGTACATTATGCAACGAGCCTATAATGGCAATGATTAAGACACGAGTCTACGCTCGTTTTATAATTTCCATACGAGTGTCTTAATTACCATTATAGGTGAGTTGCATACGACTGTTTATGTTCGACGATAATTATAACTTTATTATATGTTTTAAAATAAATAATCATAAATATCTGTTGAGATTCAGTCACTAGAATTTTGTGATCAGAGTGCAAGCGCTGGGTATGATATCTCTGTTTTCCAAGTTCTCTGACCGACCGACGCATGCGCTCTGTGTGCTTGGCAATGTTTACAGACTGCCGATGTACATCTGCATTCAGTCAATCTGTCACTGAAGTCGTTTGAAAGCAATGCGCTGTGTTGAAATTGATGTTGGGGATATTAAGGTACTGTATATACAGTGCTATTTCTAGTCTCATATTCGCCAGTTTATTTACGCGAATATATGCACGGTGCACTTTCAGTAATTTACATAGACATGTTGGATTGTGAGCGCATGCGCGAAGGTATCCTTACCTAATTGGTCAAACGACTGTTTCTTGAGCTCTGATTGGTGGGAGAAACAGTTTCATAATGAACAAGAAGTTCCGTGAAGAACTATACAGCCTACTTTTCATGCCAATGATTATTCTACAGAATATGAACCTATCTACAATAATAATGACGAAATTAAGTTGCTAATATCGAAATTTCCAATTAGTTCGAAATACTGTATACCTGGCATAATGTATCCTAATAGAGCACTACAGTTGGCAGCCCTGATGACTGAATATATTCTTAGTTCCGTCTCTTAAGGTACAAAATACAAAATTTGGTTGAAGTCCAATGAATAGCATGGACGTTACATGCAGTTAAACATTGGATCTAACAGCGCGCGTATAATCATGTTGGCAACAATGCCATGCATGTATTGGTCAGAAATAATCAGAAATAATGTGATCTATTGTTGTGCCAATTTTGAATGAAATCCATTAGTTAGTATAGAAGTTACATGCATTTTAATATTGGACCTATCAGCAGGCTTAGAATCATGTTGGCAGCACTGACGTATATTAGTTACTCCAAATTCGTCTAGAATGCCAGGTACTATACGTGTGCAAAGTTTAGAGCTATTGGCTTGCATACTTTCTGATATATTGATATTAGGGTAACAAAAATAGGGACAGCACATATTAACAGTTGGCAGCACTGGTTGCTCCTTAGAATACGCATAGTCATATCTGTTATGGTTCACATAGCACATACGAAATTTGGTTGAAATCCAAATGATAGTATGGCAGTTACATGTATTTAAAGTTGGATCTGTCAGCAGGCTTAGAATCATGTTGGTAGCACTGACGTATATAAGTTACTCCAAATTAATATAGAATGTCAGGGTCTATACGTGTGCATAGTTTAAAGCTGTCGGCTTGCATACTTTCTGATATATTGGTATTTGGATAAAATAAATTAGGAGCATTTATTAACAGTTGGCAGCCCTGGTAGGTCTGAAGAATACGCTCAGTCATATCTGGTTATGTACACATACAACATACGAAATTTGGTTGAATTCCACTTGATAGTGTAGAAGTTATATGCATTTAAAAATTGGACCTATCAGGAGGCTTATAATCATTTTGGCAACACTGCCATGTTTGGCCTCCTGGAAATTAAACTGAAATATTATGATCTGTACGTGTGCCAATTTTGAAATAGCTCCCATTCATACTTTCCAAGATATCCAACATGGAGCTCAAATTTCAATTGCGATTTTTTAGCAGTTGGTAGCACTGACATCATTTTCAAATATGGCCGTGAGATATTCAGGTATAGATCTTTACTCCTACCAAATTTTGTTTCGATTGCTGCAGCTGTTTAGGAGTTGATAGGGGGGGACACACACACAGACAGACAGACAGACGGACAGACAGACAGACAGACAGACAGACAGACAGACAGACAGACAGACAGACAGACAGACAGACAGACAGACAGACACACATTTGCCCGATCTCATGTCTACTTTTTCCTCATTTTTGCAAAATGTGAAAAGTAGGCTAAAATAGAGTTATAATGAGCCTCATTATGATACAGTTTTCTGACACAATGTTTACATTTCGACATCGTCGAACATAAAGACATTTGGAATTGCCAGGTTATTTCTGCGATTTTTCTGCGATTTTTAAGGATACTTGTGAGAAATTAAACATCGCAGAAAAGCGAGAGGATATTTAAGGAGCCATGGAACGACCTACGTCGTATACACCATGCGTTTAGCCGAGAAGGAGGTCCGAGGAAGCGATTCAAAGACGTACTAAAGGCTAATATGCAAATGTGCCATATTGATATCAACAACTGGGAGACCTTAGCTCTTGATCGCTCATCCAGGAGATCAATTATTCATCGTGGTGCGATACTTTTTGAAGAAAACCGCCGACGTATGATAGAAGATCGGAGGCAGCGCAGAAAGAACAGAGTGTTCATTAGAAGACATGGAATGAATGCGGATGTCTCACCAGGACCTGATACTACCTGTCATCACTGCGGGAAACTGTGTCTCTCCCGCATTGGGCTTTTTAGTCACCTCCGGACTCATCGATGAAGAGTCATTCAGCATTGGAAGGCCAACCTACTCGAGACGAGTGTTTGCTATCATCATCATCAGCCGAGAAGGCAGACGCCATTACGTTTTTATACCGTGTCCCGTTTTTTTTTCGTGTTACAGTGTTGTACGGTGTTGCTGTGAGAAATGTTTTTACGAGAAGTATCGGATAAACCGGTCAATCCAACGCACGAGAGTCAAATCACAAAAAAAAAAAAAAAAAAAAAAATGTTATATTGGTTGAGAATATTCGCAAATGGGTAGAACCGTGATTTTTAGCCTATTTTATTTTATGGAAAAAAATAGGCTTATGAGATCACCTATTGTCCGTGTGTGTGCGTGTGTGCGTCCGTGTGTGTGTGTGTGTGTCCCCACTAAAAACTTCTAAGCGGCTGGAACGTTTTCAATGAAACTCAGTAAGACTATTTCCACCGACCCCGACAGTGCTCTTTAAATTTTAAATTTTATTACGTCTCACCAATCCAACATGGCGGCTGTGCGAAGTATTTCACCTGCACTCTATATCTCCAAAACTATTACTGAGATCACCCTGAAATTTTGTACGGTGATAAAGGGCACAACTATGAGACTTTCAAAAACCTGTCAACTACAAAACGAACATGGCGGCCAAGCGAATTTGAAACTTTGAAATTGACTCTTCTCGCGATTTAACCATCCAAACGCATTGAAACATGGTACAGCAAATGTTTATACATATTGTAATGCAATGGCATTCTAATTTAGTTCAATTGTTTACATAACCCAAAGATGGCGGCTGTGCGAAATATTTCACCGGCATTCTATATATCCGAAACTATTACTGATATCACCCCAATATTTCGTACGGTGATAAAGGGCACTACTAGAAGTTCACCTATGAGACTTTCAGAAACCTGTTAACTACAAAACGAACATGGCGGCCCGAAGCAATGTAACTTTTAAATAGACTTTTCTCACGATTTAACCATCCAAACGCAATGAAACTTGGTACAGAAAATGTGTATATGCATTGTAATGCACTGACATCTAGTTTAGTTCAATTGTTTACATAACCTCAAGATGATGGCTGTGCGAAATATTTCACCGGCATTTCATATCTCCGAAACTATTACTGATATCACCCTGAACATTTTGTACGGTGATAAAGGGTACTACTGGAAGTTTAGCTATGAGACTTCCAAAAACCTGTAAAATACAAAACGAACATGGTGGCCAAGCGAAGGTGAAACATTTTAATAGACTTTTCTCGCGATTTAACCATCTGAGCGCAGTGAAATATGGTACAGTAAATGTTTGTACACATGGTAATGCACTGGCATATAATTTAGTTCATTTGTTTACTTAACCTCAAGATGGCAGCTGTACGCAATTTTAAAATTAAGTTTTTATTTCTTGTGTATTAATCATGCGATCGAAGTGAACGTTTGAATAATGAATCTACGCAAAACTCGTATTATAATAGTGCATAACTCCACGGCCAACATATACAAAAATCCAACATGGTGTTAGGGCCCCAACCCTTATACAAGGGTTGTGCCTATTCCTACATATAAGTAATTAAAAGTTAACTAGTTGAAACCCGTCAATACATGACGGCCAATAAGAAAATATTTACTGAAGAATTTTATTATATACGTTCTTTGTACAATTATATTTTGGCACTATTGAAACGTTAAGGGCGTCAAAAGATTGCACTCTATACATTGCAACATACTGCTGGCCATGATTGAAAAATTGATGAGGCAAATTGAGACCTATACGTTCCAGAATTCCCCCTTGAGCTTTATTGATTGTGATAAAGTATGCCAAGCGAATCGGAAAATGTTGCCTCTTAAAAGAAAATGATTGTTTTATCCGGTGGTGTTAAATCAAGTCGAAGGATTAGTCAGACCTCTCTGCCTAATTTTAACTGCACTTATTTCTAAATCCAAGCATTTTCATGCATATTTCATATAATTAATATGGAATCAAGTCGAAGGGTTAGATCTCTCCGCCTAATTTTAACTGCACTTATTATTTCCAAATTCAAGCAATTTTCGTACATATTTCTTATAATTAATATGGTAGAATTTAGATGCCCTTAGGAAACTTCAGATTTCTAAGGAGCATATCTATGTGTCAATCGTTTGGAGTATGTGGAAGCAAATCCTTTAATTCCAAGGAATTCAAGGATTCTGAGGAGTCTAATATATAAAACTGGCCGCAAGAACCGTCGCTTATAATTTTGGAATATACATTAACGAAGAAATGCGATGATGTGCAATTCCATACATTTTTAAACAATATGGACCGTATGCATGTGGCACAGTGACAGTGGCACCAAATGAAACTAAGGACATAGCATTTGTCCTACTGACGATTATTCTCTCTTAAATTCCTTAAGATATCATTCACAGTGAAAAATTGTTGCAGTCTGTCAAATATTTTATATTTAGTAAGATTAATTTTGCCATTACAACACCAAAGGTCAAAGTAACCAAGCGTAGAGTTTTCGCTACAGAAATACAGTGCAGAACAATGTTTACATTTGTTCGTCAAGGACCATACACTGTACGGCATAATATCTGGAATTGTTTCTGAAATGGCATTTTTATATTATATTTAAAAAGTGGCTTCGTATTTTTCTACGATTTCCCACTTTTTTGTGGCTAATGTTCTTTTTCGTCAAATGGGTATATTTATTGCAGCATTTCTCTCCAAATTAACGTCAGATTCAATAACACTATAGTGGCCTGCATCAACGCAGCCGCCAAATATTAAATGGCAAATAATACTTCCATTGCCAAAATCAACAGCGTGGTTAGACTCATTGTTATGTACTCTAAATAAATAATCAATAAACAATAATATTCACGAATACAATGAAGTTCAGATACTTTCATTCTCAAGTTTGTTGTTGATGAGAATGCGATGATACTGATCGCCAATAATAAAATCCTTATAATTATTCATGCCAGCAACAATTTTTGCAATTTGCTTGCAAACGCAGCTCAGGATAACGTCCTGCATTTTGTAATAAACAGTACGAAACTGCTCTAAATAAGCAATTTCCATCACCTGATGTAGGTACAATCCTTTGCATTTCCATGACAATAAATTAAGCAAGGGAGCATACTTCGCCAACTACTGGAATGAGCATAGACTCATTTCGACAGCCACCGTAATGGAGGGAGTTTAAGAGTTAGACTATATGTTCAGTGCTTGTCAAAAATCGTATTAACACAGGGAAGCCCAATCTGAAGGTTACATTCTGAGCTATCGCCCCGGATTCCAGGTTCGATCCCTGGTTTGCCAAGAGATTTTCTTCTGGCCTGAGGGCTGGAACGGGGCGCACTCTTGAGGCAAAACTCAGGAGAGCAAGGTTAGATTCCTATCTCAACAACCTGGGATGTGGTTTTCCGTGGTTTGCCACGTCCACTGCAGGTAAATACCGGGATAGTTCGTAACTTAAAGCCTCGTTCGTCAATTCCCCATTTGAATTATAAATGCACACATCAGTAGTCTACAGCCATCACAATAATACAGGTTATCAGAGAAAATTTTACACACACACCAAAGTAGACGGGGCTGAGAGACCACGATGTCTGAGTCCATCAAATTAATTATATTCGTCAATTGTCTCTCATGGCGAAAGCGATTGTGGCCATCTTTTATTTAATAATTTAAAAGTAAATGGCAATGTAAATCGTGGAGAATTCCTTACTGTACGGGAATAATAAAAGTAAAATATGTTAAGACTATGAATTACCAATAGCCAGAAAGAATAATTAGGAAATAAAAATACATGTCTGAGGTGAGACTCCTTCGACTATGCAAAATTCATTCCTGGGTCCGCAATGTTACCCCTGAGCCACCCAGTCAGCAGACTTCTAAACCAATATTAAGTTACTTAAACAACAAACGAACTCAAACGCGTGTTGAAGTTCTTCAATCCCCTCTTTTTAATTCTCAAAAACAAAGATCACACTACGATACGGTGAATCCTTTATCCGCCATTTCTCTAGAAATGAAATTCTGGTGTGAGGGCTGGAACGGGGCGCACTCTCGAGGCAAAACTAAGAAGGGGATTTGGTTTTCCGTGGTTTGCCACTTCCACTGCAGGTGTAATTCTGGTCTGAGGGCTGGAACGGAGCGCACTCTTGAGGCAAAACTAAGTAGGGCAAGGTTCTATTCCCATCTCAACAATCTGGGATGTGGTTTTCCGTGGTTTGCCACTTCCACTGCAGGTAAATACCGGGATAGTTCCTAACTTAAAGCCTTGGTCGCCAATTCCCATTCCCCACTTTAATTACAAATCCACACATCGGTACAGCCATCACAATAACACAGGTTATCAGAGAAAATTTGACAGAGACACACACACACACACACACACACACACACACACACCAAAGTAGACGGGGCTGAGTGACCACGATGTCTGAGTCCAACAAATGAATTATGTTCGTCAATTGTCTCTCATGGCGAAAGCGATTGTGGCCATCTTTTATTTAATAATTTAAAAGTATATGGGAACGTAAATCGCGGAGAATTCCTTACTTTATGGGAATAATAAAAGTAAAATATGTTAAGACAATGTATTACCAATAGGCAGACAGAATAATTGAGAAATAAAAATATGTGTCGGAGGTGGGATTCGAACTGCTTCCATTGCGCGATGCATAAATTAAGAATTCTGAATGCTGCCGTCTGAGCTACCAAATCTCTAGTTGAAGAGCGCAATATTAAGGTACTTAAACAACATTCACTCTCAACAGTCCGTATAAGTTCTTCTACATTTCCCGTTTTTTATAATATTCTATTCTTGTTTATATCGTGGAAACTTCATAATCAATATTCCCCTCCTTTATTATAATTCTTATAAATAACTATTGCATTAAAACGCGGTGGACATCCGCCATGTCTGTCATTAACCAATGTGATTCTGCGCATGCGCTTGAGCCAATAATTTTGCAGTTTTGTTTATAAATTTAAAACTATGTGGCAACATATTTGTTTATTTTAAAGACACACTGCAAATCTACAGGCCTACAGCTTTCGACAGATTGTTCTACGAAGTGAATCGGTTCTACCGTTCTCTCAATCTCGCGGTAACAAAAATCAGCTTAGTGTTTTAAATATATAGATAGATAGATAGAAGAAACTACGTAAGTACGGACATGGTAACATAACTGCAACGTGAGCAACGGGTCATAGCCCCACGGTCGCCAGCTAGCAGGTTAAGGGGTCATACAGGACATTACACCTATGAATACCGCTGAGTGGACTGACATCGCAGTATTACCTTATATACAGTATACAAGGTACGACCACGCGGCCGGCCTCTTTTCTCCTTTTGGGCTCTTGCTGCCTGACGCTTTTATCAGTGCTTCGCACGGACCACGAAGGGCGCTGCCCTTCGTCGGATCCCAACGCCATCAGCACCATGGACATTCGTCATCGGTAGGGTGAGTGAGTGTGTCTGTTAGATTCCTTTTTCCATCATTAATCACCCCCCCCCCTTAATCTAAACCTAATCGCTAACCCTCTTCAGTAATAATAAACCCTTTTCTGTACAGTCAAGTGCTTTATCTTTTTATTTCACGTAGCTATAACCCTTAGGTTATAACTTAGATTAGGATCTACACTGCATGCTGTCGGGCAGTAGCCGCTGTACAGCAAGCGCTTGGCTTTCTAAGGCTCCCCAGGTAAGCATGGTGAGTATGTCTCCCGCAAGCTTTCTTAAAGTCCCTCTTTTACATTAATTTCTCCCTTGACGTCCCCGCAGCTCTTCTCAAAACACCATGATTATACATCCTAGTAAATCTCCGAAAATGCTAAGAATGCCGCCTAATCAGCACCCCTCACTACCGATGGTTGGGAACCATTCACACCCCCAACAATGGCGACCATCCGAAATATTTAGACGTTTCTCAATATCTTCGAATGTATTACAGCAATCAAACTGAAATTGTGTATGTTGATAGATGCAATTAACTTAAGTAGGATATATGAAAATAGGCTGTGGTGCTACAATAAGTTGAAATTTAACTAAAAATTTCAGTATTTATGAAAACGTTATTTGGTGTGACAAGGATAATCTTGGACTTGTTAAACAATATTTTAGAAAAACGGTGAAATTTGGTTAAATGATTGGACCGATAATCTGTGAATTTTTGAGAAGTAATAGAGTCTGTGAAACACGTTGCAAAAGCAATGATAGCTTCACTGGCGGAAATTAAAAGGACAATCTTGGCATATCCGCAATGTGTAGAGTCAGTGTAAACCTTTCACGGGTAGAAAATTAAAGTCAGTGCCTCAAAGACAATTTACAATGCTGAAACCAACTATGCCGTATAACTGTATGGCAAATTCTACAGTCCTTATGGCAAGGATGATGATGGAGTAGAAACCATTTACCATGGGTGGATCCTATACTTGCTGATACCATGTGGAGGAAACGAAAACGTCGTATAGGATGGTTCGAGAACCGAGGCCAAGTTTGAACCGAGAACCATTTTGCCTAAATCTTCAACGACGGTAATGTGAGTCAAATTAGATTTGTACGGTAGAATTGTTTGGTGGAGTTAGTTGTAGTATTTGAGAATGTAAATAATGATTGACCACAAGTGTATCGGGAGTTCGGTGCAATATTCACGAGTCTATCGTATCATTTCAAAACACCAAAGTTAGACAGGGGTGTTTTATCTTCGTTCTTATATGCTTTGGTACGGCATGACTGTCAGAGGGCAGGACTAAACTTCAACATGTAGTTGAAAGACACAGTAAGAACCTCCATCGTATCATTGAAAACTAATTTGCAAGGGAAGACAAGTGTTATGTCTACGTTTTACTTCCATTTGGAATTCTTTGAGATGTTGTTAGACCTGCGATCTTACTACAATGCCAAGCAAACGTCAGATGTGTGTGGATTTTTTATGTGAAACAGGACATGTGTTGGCCGAGCAGCAGCTAGATTGTATTTTGTTAATCTGCAGCATTGTGAGCACTTAACAAGGCACTCGACAGGCCAGATCGAGACCTTGAGAATACCTGGTGGCAAGCTAAGCTAGTGACGTCAGGCAGTTGAAAAGTATTGATTATTTCCACTCCATTCATTCTTACTATGAGTGAAGAGTAGACTTTGAAGTAGCAAAAGCGAATGGAATGTTAAGTTTCCAGCAGAGAGAGCTGTATGGTAAAAATATGATACAAAATTCATGCTACAATATTGTCAGAATCAATCTGTTCATTAATATTACTTGAGAAGTATAGCCACATTTTTTTCAGAGCTGTGAATAGCTGTTTTATGTTAGCCAATATTGGAACTTTATAAAGATCAAAGATTTTGTATAAGGTTAGGGTCACATTATTGTTGTGTCAATGTTGAGTTGTATTTGAGACAGCAGATGATAGACTTATTTCTCACTGTTGGCCATGGTTTATGCGAGCGTTAGTGGCCACACAGGTTATTGTCTTTAGGATGCGTGTTAGTGGGGACTGGTGTGTACTGTGGAGGAGTGTTTTTGCTCACTGGTATTGATGAAATGAATCGAGACAGCGATTTTATCTTCTCGATGTTAATATTGGAGTGGCCTGAAGAATATATTAATTATAATTACTGTAAAACACTATGAGGGCTAAATAACAACGACTAAACGGATAAAAATCATGGGACAGATATTTTCTCATGTAAGAAATAATTAAATAATTGGCTGACTAAATTAATTTCTGATAGATTTTTTTTCTAGTTCGGACTTGATCTTCGATTTTCTCCTGACGGTGATACCATTTAAATACAATATAGAACGAGCTGACACTTTTGGAGCTACGATTGCAATTTCTGGAGCAAACCCTTGGAAGCCCAGATCTTGTCAATAAGTAACGTTAGCTGCAATTGTAATCACGCTGTTGCCAACCTAATTACCACACATAGATGACGGTCATCTGCTAACAGTCGATGATTCAAGCAGGAAGGGTGCAAATGGCGCACACATAGGAGGGTCTGATATTTTGTTTTATTGTTGTTGCTGATTAACTTTGTTTATTTATTGGTGAGTTAGATAATTGTTTTTGTTCGATAGTGAATCCAATTGTGTATTAGCTTTGATTTTCTTTGGGACAGGCACATCTCGCCTATGTCTAACGCCAAATAGGCTTCAATAGAAATTATTAACGTAACGATAAATGTAAGAGATGAACACGTAACTTATATTATACTTTTTGTTGCCAGTAAATGTAAATGATTTTTTTTTACTGTCGGCGTTTAATATAACTTGCTTTGCAGTAGATTCATGGATGTGGTTATTCGTTTTTTAATTGAATGTGTAATTGCTCAGGGATTAATTATGTGTCATTTTCTGAGCTTTCTTTCGACATTATTTTGTAATAGAACTTCGCGAGGGTGTAATTTAACTTCAGTTTAGGGACAGATCAATGTTTTTCATAGCTTTGCGGATTATAAGTCCATTTTTATCCTCAGGAGTAGGTTATGGATTTGGTAATTTTGAATAAATTTACGAAATATATTTTAAGACTGGACTTTTCATTTATTAGCGTTGTTGTTTTTGATGTGCTTCATGGGATAGTTCCTAACATTCCTGGTTCTCAATTAACACCGCTAAGACCCTGAGATACTAGTCCCGTGCGGGCTTGTCTGAGAGAGCACATCCAATCCTCTCAGGGATATGGGTTCGATGGGGAAATCTCGACGGCTGTTACGGCCAAGCGGTTCCCCGACCTTCCTGTCTAACGGGCACAATACATAGATGACGAACACTGGTTGCCACGGTTGCTATAGTGTAGGGGGAAAATATTAAGTTAATTATTCTAGATAGTCCTCCAGGAGACTTAAAGTTAACTACAAGTAAGTCCCCCAGGAGACTTAAAGTTAACTACAAGTAAACATGACGCAGTATAATATTCTCAAAGCCTTCCAGTTCATGCATAGCGGTCACGAAAAATATTGCGTGACCAATAGTATCCCAAAAACCTACAATTAAAGGAACAAGAATTATTACAACAAATATTGTAATACGTTACTTAATTTAACTATAATTTTAAGTTTTTAATTTACAGTATATAAAAACACTACAGGAACTTATACACTGGTCAATAGAATTAGGGGATCAGTTGAGATATCTAGGTTCTGACGTATTGTCATCGGCAGAATGACCTAAAATGTATCGACGTCTTTCTGTCGGTTCTACAGAGTGGAGACAACAATATTACGGCAACCGAGAGAGTGGTAATAATAGAAAGTTGCTGCAGAGG
Source organism: Meconema thalassinum (assembly GCA_946902985.2). Taxonomy (NCBI): domain Eukaryota; kingdom Metazoa; phylum Arthropoda; class Insecta; order Orthoptera; family Tettigoniidae; genus Meconema; species Meconema thalassinum. The sequence continues at coordinate 210,524,451 of OX336394.1, forward strand.
GGGTTGGTGTGCACGTGTGTTTACTCTACCACACGAATGACACAAGCAGTTGGGTTCAGATGGTGTAGTGAGCAGGTAGTGCAATGCAACAACAGCGTGACTTACCCAAAGGTATGGCATGGAGTGCCATAGGAAGGTTGGAAGCGGGACAGACAGAGGGAGGTGCCTGCAGCTATTGGAGTGTCCCAAAGTGTAATTTCCAGGACCTGGACGCGATTTCAGACAACAGGAACCGCTAAAGGAAGGCCAGACCAAGGTCGTTCACGGGTAACATCAGCAAGAGATGACCGTTATCTCCGGTTAACAGCCCGTCGAGACAGGAGGCTGAATGCAACTCAGCTGCAATGCACCCTCCAGGCGGCAACAGGACGCGCAATATCAACTCAAACAGTCCGAAATCGCTGTCGGGAAAGTGGCACGGAGGCATATGGTGTGTGTCCCATTAAAACCACGCCACCGTTTAGCACGCAGAAACTGGGCGGAGGAACATCAGGATTGGCGTCGTAACGAATGGCGCCGGGTTCTGTTCTCAGATGAGTCAGGATTTTGTGTTCAGCCGGATAATCGTCGTTCCCTCATCTGGAGAGAACGTGGAACTCGGAACAATCCCGCTTATGTGCAGGAATCCGCACCATATCATGGTGGTGGACGAATGGTGTGGGCAGGAGTCAGTATTGGCGGTCGTACGGACCTCTATGTCGTTCTAGACCGGGCCGCTTTTCTGAAAAACGATATACAAGAAGCAAATCGTATAACATTTGGGCATCAGGACATTTCAAGATAATTTGACCCTGTCGAGTTCGAAAATGCCTGATGCCCACTCGAGAAATTGACCGGAAGTCCACAATTCAAGATGGCGTCCAAGAAGGCGGCTTTTTCCCGAAGTTTGCTATTTTGAGCTCGTGAGTAAAATCTATTCAACATTTGCGCCGTTTTACTTCGTAGCTATGTAGAGAAGGCATGCAGCTACCTGTTACATACTTTGCTTATCCTGAAACTAGGAATTTTAACCCTGGAATCGTACCTGAAATCTGACATATGGTTTTTAGCCTATTTTCAATTTTGAAAAAATAGGCTTATGAGATCACCTTTTGTCCGTGTGTGTGTGCGTGTGTGTGTGAGGTGTGTGTGTGTGTGTGTGTCCCTAATAAAATCTAAACGGCTGGAGCGATTTCAGTGAAACTCGGTAAGTTCATAGCACTATTCCCGGCGACCTCGACCGTGCCCTTCAAATCTTGTTACGTCTCACCAATCCAACATGGCGGCTGTGCGAAATATTTCACTAGCATTCAATATCTCCGAAACTATTACCGATATCGCCCTGAAATTGGGTACGGTGATAAAGGGCACTACTAGAATTCACCTATGAGACTTTCAAAAACCTGGTGACTACAAAACCAACATGGCGGCAAAGCGAAGTTGAGACTTTTAAACAGACTCTTCTCGCGATTTAAATATCCAAACGTAATGAAACTTGGTACAGCAAATATTTATACACATTGCAATGCACTGGAATCTAATTTAGTTCAATTGTTTACATAACTTCAAAATGGCGGCTGTGCGAAATATTTCACTGACATTCTATATCTCCGAAACTATTACAGATATCACCCTGAAATTTTGTACGGTGATAAAGGGTACTGATACAAGTTTACCTATGTATATTTCGTAAACCTGTCAAGTACAAAACGAACATGGCGACCAAGCGAATTTGAAATATTTTAATAGACTCTTCTCGTGAGTTAACTCTCTGAGCGCAGTGAAATGTGGTACAGTAAATGATTTTGCAGATTTTAATGCACTGCCATCTAATTTAATTCAATTGTTTACATAACCTCAAGATGGCGGCTGTGCGAAATTTTAAAATTAAGTTTTTAATTCTTGTGTCGTAATCATGCGATCGAAGTGAAAGTTTGAATAATGAACCTAGGCAATAATTGTCCTTGAATGGTACATAACTCTATGGCCTATACATATAACAATGCTAATTGGCGAGGTTCCGAAATATTTAGACAGTTGTCAATATCTATGAATCTTTTACAGCAACTAAACTGAAATTTTTTATGTTCATAGAGACTATGAACATATGTTCACCTATAGGACTTTCAGTAACCTGGTGAGCACAAATCCAACATGGCAGCGACGCGAAGTATACATATTTAAATGGACGTTTCTCGCGAATTAACTATCCGAGTGCCGTGAAACGTTGAACGTTAAATGCTAATACAAATGTTGATCCACTGGCAGCTAATTTATTTCTATTGTTTGCATAATCACAAGATGGCTGCTGTGCGTAATTTTAAAATCTCGTTTTGACTTCTTGTGTTCTAATCATGCGATTGAAGTTTGAATACCACACGTACACAATAATCTTAATGTAATAGTACAAAAATAAAAATCCGACCTGGCGACCATCTGAAATATTTAGACGGTTCTGAATATCTACGAATCTGTTACAGCAATTAAACTGAAATTTTGTATGTTGATAGAGGCAATTAACATGAGCAGGGTGTATGAAAATAGGCTATATAGTTCTTCACGGAACTACTTGTTTAAATTTTGGTTACTTTTGTTTTGCTTTGATTACGGAAAAAGTACACGGTAAACGAAACTTTGGGACGGTACATTAATTGTAGTTCTAGCATTCAGCATTACGATGCGTATACACCTAGCCCGCAGCGTCGACTAGTAACTGCAGGAGGGCGTTGAAACTGAAACTGCACGGCAGGCTAGGCCGCCCGGCCGCGGGGCGCCCCCGCCAGCCGCTCTGCGGACGTTCCGCATCCATGCGAAGTGAAATATTACTAAGTTGATTTATTTGTAGGTTGAGCGGAGGTTTGTTTGCTGAAGTGAAGAACAAGGTTGTTGTACATAGCAAAATTATACTTTTATTTCACACTTTTACTCATATATTACAGGCATAGTTTATAATTTACGTCTGTTGCAGCAAGGGGCCTTGCAACGACACGTCTTTATGCATAAGATTTTCCTCTTTTTGCAACCACATATGTCGGTGGAGCATCCGGTCTCACACCCGCACGTAATCAGAACGTCGCATTTCTTTGGAACTGGCTCTCAGGTCATAAGTACAACAGTCAACTTCCCATCCGTAGACTGCCATCCTGTTTCCAGTGGATTGGGTAAGACAGGGTCAGGCATATGAGCGTTTTTCCAAACACAAGCCTGCCAGAGAAACATGACAATTTAATTTACTATGAGTCACAAATAATAATACTGTGCGTATTGTGTACGTCGAATACTCACTTGATAATGATATCTTAAAATATGAAGCCTCAGAGTCACTGGTCGGGGGAAGCCCTTCTTGATCCACAAGACTAAACATTAGATACCAACCTTCATCAGCAGTACAGGTTTCTAGTGGCACCTAAATGCAAGATAAATTCTGCTTAGAGACTGTCATTTTCGATAGGGTTCGAGGAAAACTTAAGTTATGCGTGCTTACCTTGTACTTTTGCACGAAATACTTTTCCACATATTTTGAGATTGTGGACTCCAGGAGCGGAAGCTCTCCGAATGCGGAGAGCAGCTCAGCATGCTTCAAGTAATGAGTCCATGTTGCTGTTTTACTGATTGAGGCTGGCTTAGAGGTGGTGTCACACCCTGTGAGCGCATGGAACGCCAAAATGTTTTCCCTTTGAATAGGTGTCAGTGTTAATTCAATGGTGTTGACCGGAATGTATTTTCTCTATTTTCCGATCTAGCCATCACCCACACCTCTGAGCATTTCATTCTGTCAAAATGATGCACGGCCAGAAGGATTATGTCAGTGTCTCTTGCCATTATCACTTTGACAAGGAAGTCCGTGCGGGTAGCGTGGAGCACGACGCGCGTGTCTCCTTCCTCATGGGACGCGGCAAGGTGCTGCACGGGAGTGCTGATTCGACTCGTCGCTCATTTTTGAAGCCCCCTGTGGTGACTACTTCCATATCACCAAAAGGATACTTTATTAGTTCATTGCTCAAGAAATTGGCTAGGTCTGCCTTATTCTCGGGCAAAGCCAAGACGCGCTTTCAGTCTGGTGGTAATGGCACAGACGCATTGTCTATTTTTCGTCGTATTGGTGTTTTACCTTTTGCTCTTTTCTTGCGGGTTGATGATTTCACTGAAAAAAGGCCTGAAGCGGTCAAATACGATATCAACCTTTGTGTAGGGCTTTCCCAAGTACTGTATCCTCTTTGCGAAACGGCTAGCAAAATCTCTGAAAGTAGGTTGCGACTTAGAAGGCTTTCCGAGTGCAACTACCAGTGCTTGCCCATCAATCAAAACAGACGTATCGTTATCGACGGGAATGGCTCCGGGGCAGTAAATTCCAGAAGTAATGAGAGAAGTGAGAGTACTTTTATTACTGGCGCTTTTGAGGTCACCATTCATTTCGCAGAGGCTTGTAGGAATCGGACGTAGTTCGTGTTTCATAACGTGCCGTAGTTCAACCTCGTATGCAACAAGGAGATGGCGCATTACTTTCCTGTCCGCCTGAAGAGCACTCGCAGTGTCCTTTGTGACATTGACCTTACATAGATCTGAGAGGGTAAGTGCATTGCACTTAGGTAATCTGGCGTAATAACTTAATTCAGGCAGTCCTGTCTCCTGAATGAGAAAGCGCTTACGGACAAAGTCCAGGACTGCTGCCTGTCCTTCCACCTTGGCATTCAGAAGAGATTCTTCGATTTCTCTCGATGCTTGGACCTTGTTGGCAATGTTACAGTTCACTGCAGGTAGCCACCGAGCGCACGCCATACATTTCACACACTAACTTCGAGATTTCACTCCGCCAATGAAAGGAAAGTTCCCACCGCTGGAGTGAGGACGTATTTTGAGTGATTCCTACGATGCCCCCTTCATCCTTGCAGACTCCAACTATCCATTCCTGTGCTTGGTCTGGATCAACTTGACTAAAATTGTTAGAGCTTCTCAAGACAGCAAAATCTCCCTTTAAAAATGCGTCCTTGACATCTGGACTCAATTCATTCATATCAGATATACACGGCCATAGACGGATGTAATTGCCGCGGCCATAGCATGCCATGTAGAGAAGCATCTCCGTGAGAGATTTGGATATTTCATGCCAACATAACGGAAATTTTATCCAGGAAAGCAACCAGCATTTGCTGTTTAACCATTTTGCATCACAAGTGTCAATTATAAGTCCCATATAGCGTCCAATTTGAAGCATGATAGGACTCATCTGCAGGCTGTGGGTGTGCACATCGATCAGGTACCGGGCCGCCAGGCCAGCCGCGCGCGCACGGCTGCACTTTCAACGCCCTCCTGCAGTTCCTAATTGACGCAGCGGGATCATCGACTACGCAACGTAATGTTGAATGTTGGGACTACAAGTATTATACAGTCACAAATGTTCGTATACCGGGTACTTTTTCCGTAATCAAAGCGAAAAAAAATAACTTAAAAAAATCCATAGGTCAGATTTCAGGTACGATTCCAGGGTTAAAATTCCAAGTTTCAGGATAACCACAGTATGTAACAGGTAGCTGCATGTCTCCTCTACATAGCTACGAAGAAAAACGGCGCAAATGTTGAATAGATTTTACTCTCGAGCTCAAAGTAGCAACCTTGGAAAAAATCCGCCATCTTGGACGCCATCTTGAATTGTGGACTTCAGGTCCATTTCTCGAGTGGGCATCAGGCATTTTCGAACTCAGCAGGGTCCAATTATCTTAAAAAGTCCTGATGCCCAAATGTTATACGATTTGCTTCTTGTTTTCTTAAAAACGAAGTTTTACCCAAAAGCGGCCCCGTCTATTCAGAATGGCACTTTGACTACTCAGAGGTATCGAGACGAGATCCTTCGACCGTTTGTTGTGCCCTACTCTGGTGCCATAGGTGATGGGTTCATTCTGGTGGACGATAACGCACGTCCCCACAGAGTTGCACTGGTGGACAGCATGCTTGACGACGAGGGCATTGAACGAATGGAGTGGCCAGCTTGTTCACCGGACTTAGCTCCGATTAAGCATGTTTCGGATGGACTTGGCAGACGCATTGCAGCCACACCAGCATCTCCCACAATGTTTGCCGAGCTGGATATTGCACTCATGGAAGAATGGGCAAATATCCCTCAAGAGCTCATTGATAACCTCATAATGTCCATGCCATGCAGGTGGGCAACTATCCTGGCCGTCCGAGGTGATCACACAGCATATTAGAGAGCAACGAGAATTACATTTTCACTATTATGGTAGCCCCATGGTGCCTCGCTCTAAGTAAACGCCATGTAAACCTCCAGTAAAGAGTTGAGACAGGTCAATATCGTACTGTAGCACACACAAGTTACAATTGTAATCGAACTCTGAATAAAATACGTTACCATATATATCTTGTGTATGATATCTCACCTGATCCCCTAATAGTTTTGACCAGTGTAGTTCCCAAATGTCCGCGTCAGATGGTTGTACTGTAGGTGGGCAATAAAGACCAGACAGCGCAAGGTAGATTCCTGATAACAATGTGCATGATGTTTTTATCAGATGTTTGGAAACGCACCTCTTGTTTCTAAGATCAAAAGAAGATTGCAATTAGTATCGTACGCCACATGACTAATGACTTCAGTGAATTTGACAGTTGGTTAGCGATGTGATATGGAACATGAGATTCACAGGTGCATTTAATGTAATTATTGGCGAGCCACGCTAAGGTCATTAGAGAGTTATAGTTACTGTTGTTTTGAGGGGCGGGACTACACGGTTATCAGAATAGAGTCCTAGCTAGACTGACGTTTACATTAGATTAAGATTAGTATTCCCTCATTTCAGTGTTTGCGTGGTTATAGACCATTCTAGCGTCAGACCGTCGTTGGTGAGTAATAGAATTCATGTAACCCTGAGATACTAGTCCCGTGTGGGCTGGTCTGAGAGAGCACATCCAATCCTCTCAGGGATATGGGTTCGACACATTGGGAAGTCGAGAGGGCTGTTACGACCAAGCGGTCCCCAGACCTACCTGTCTAGCGGGATGTAGCTGTTATTGCATATAAACTAATGTCCAACAGTTACGGTAAGCATAATCAAGATACAATTATATATCTTCTTAATGGGGAAAACTTCCTCTTCAAATAACTGCAACACATCCTTTGATACGAGGGCGGATCGAAAAGTATTTGCCCCTCAATTGTTTTAACAAAAAAATACGTACATGTATACTGTTCTACGTATCTTACACTGTTTTTCGACATTGTCTCCACATTTGTTCAGACATTCGTCCCATCGCAACACTAAATTTGAGATGCCCCTATGGTAGAATTCAGCCGACTGACTGTGGAACCATCGTCGGACCATCGCAGCCCCGTGTACTTTGGGTGTGTGTAGAATCTGTCGGATAACCAGTGACGTGAACCTACATTGGTAAATTTGTTGCTTGTTTTCCGAAACAATGGATTTTCAAATCCGTTTCCTTGGTAATTCCCAGAGTTGTTACGATAATTTGGCATCATCGTTGCACGTGAATCGCTGTCCTGCCAGGAACTTCTTCAGCGGACCATGCCAATGCGAGACCACATGTGGCAACCAGAACCGCCAACAAGCTCCGGTCATTTCACTGGGAGAGTCTGGATCACCTGCCAACAGTCCGGACCTCGCCCATAGTGAATTCCACGTGTTTGATCCGCTGAAGAAGTTCCTGTCAGGACAGCGATTCACGCGCAATGATGGCGCCAAGACAGCAGTCCGACGATGGTTTCACAGTCAGCCGGCTGAATTCTACCACAGGGGCATCTCAAATTCGGTGCAGCGATGGGACAAATATCTGAAACAATGTGGAGACTATGAGGAATAATAATGTAAGGTAGAACAGTCGTAGTTCCACCCCTTAAAATAACAATAACTAACTAACTACGTAGAACAGTACGTATATTTGTAATTACCTGTAGGCCTACGTTCTGTTTGGCTAAAAATAAATAGGGACAAAGACCTTTCGGTTGGTTGGTTCCTTAGTTTAGAGGCTGCGATAACGCGGTCGTGTAGCCCCGTGTACTTTGGGAGTGTGTAAAATCTGACTGATAACCAGTGACGTGAACCTACATTGGTAATTTTGTTGCTTGTTTTCCGAAACAATGGATTTTCAAATCCGTTTCCTTGGTAATTCCCAGAGTTGTCACGATTATGAAGAGAAATTGTGTATACATTTTATCCCATGGAGATGAACAATATGGCTTAGAAATGATACTGTACACATCGCACTTCACTTTTAAGAAAGATTATTGATTGAAGAAACGGTCAAAATGAAACAACGAACACTCCTTGATAACTTTTCTAAAGTACAAGAATTAGCCAAAATACCTGTAGTAATGGTCTGGAAAAAATCTGGAGATTTGTGCCCGCCATTACGTACGTGAAATATCGTCAAAGACAGTATTGCCCCGCTAGCTTCGCGCGGCAAGACCGCACCTCGACTCGACCACTATAACCTTCGTTTTATCCAATACAATGGTTTGGACAATGGTTACAGCCTAACACGTCCAATCCAATGGTTTTTGACAATGGTTACAGCCTAACACGTCCAATCCAATGGCTTTTGACAATGGTTACAGCCTAACACGTCCAATCCAAAAGGATGTCGACAATGGTTACAGCCTAACACGTCCAATCCAATGGCTTTTGACAATGGTTACAGCCTAACGTGTCCAGATCCATGGTTTTTTTTGTCAACCATGCTCCGCTAGCACGTTACGTGTTTCGTGTGGTGTATTTTGTATCGGGCATGTTGGCTACTAGTGACGTCAGACTGTGCGCCTCGTTGTGAGTGCTTTGGCGGCAGTTAAAAAAAACTAAATACGCTGTCGAACATAGCTGCCCTTGCGAAATGAGCAATAAATAAAATATTTATAATACGTGCAAGAAGAGCTTGCCACAGAGTTCTACGCAGATCTTCGGCAATGTTCGGGTGGGCTCGGTAATGGCAGAACACGCCCCTCCCACTTCGCTGCAGAAGCTCGCTGACAGCAGTTCTGAACGGACCGTCTGCCCAGCCGGAGGACTGCTAAACTGTGACTAGAGTTCAAGTGAGATCTCAGCGCGTGCATGTAATGCCTTACACGATAGTTATTACATGAGCCAGGACACAGTAACCTATAGCCTAATTAACCTACAGTATATTGTTTGCTGCTTCCTTGCACTCGACGCTTGAATTACAGCTGTAGACCGCATCTCGCAGCGAGCCCGCAGGCAGCGGTGGATTTACCAATAGGCCCAATAGGCCCCGGCCTAGGGGCGCACCATGCTCAGTGGCGCAAAATTAATCTGCAAATTTTTATGATTTAAATTTAAATTTTGACTCTTTTCCAATTTATATTGTGGCCATCATTTTGTAACAAAATGTTTAGCAACAGCAGATTCTTCGACTACAGCTTAGAACAAGAATGTCTTATGATTTACTAGCTGAAGTACCCGTGCTTCGCTACGCGTCATAAATAAATTAAAATGTGAAGGTGACAGTTAAAACAGGGGATAGGCGAGGTGCTGCGCAGAGGGAGATTAAGGATGGAACATTTTGTCCAACTACACCGCTCGGCGTTGACCGTGTTTTATAGCACAAATTTAGGTTTTACTCGCTAACCGTTGGAGATACCTTTCGGATGGAAAATGTAATTTTAAACCTTGTATATGCCATCAAAAGTTTGCTATTTCTTAGTGTTCTCTTTTTATTTGAAATGGAAATAATGAAAGTTTGAAACCAAAGGGTGTAGTGACGTCACTAAAATGGTCGCCATCTTTAAATAGTGCAAAATATTGAAATCAAAAGTAACCTATATGTTAACCAGGTAAATCATGTAAATCATGTAAATCGGACCAGTGGTACTTGCGTGATTGATTAATACACTGACACACACCATGTCATTTTTAGCCTCGCTTCGCTCGCGTCATAGTCGTGTCATATTGTTATTCAATGAAATGCAGGTTTAACCCCGTTAACACCCCTTTAGAACCTGAATATCCAAAAATCCCTCCTTAGTAGACGTTTTCGACACACAACAAACATATCCCCAAAATATCATTCTTCTAACTTTAATACTTTTGGTTGGTCGATGAGAGTGAACATCCAAAAATCCTACGTTAGTGGACGATTTTCTTCCAGAATTTTACCCCTCCCCATAGGCCCCTTAAGTTGCATTTATGAAACAACGGTCGAACACCGATTTATTTTATTTATTTGTTTATTTTTAAGCTGATAGATTTCCTCCGAGTTTCAAACTCCTCGCCTATGTCGTTTAAGAGATACACGCTCCGTTAGGAATCTTTCAACCCCCACTTTTCATCCCTTTCACCTCATAATATACACTACATCGAAAAACCATTAGACATGTGTCTGCCTATTTTTAATGATTAGTATATATGCCAAGTATCACATCCCCAAATGATACCACTCGTGAGATATTGTTATTCATTGAAATGCACTTTTACCCCCTTAACACCTTTAGAACCTGAATATCCAAAACTCTTTCCTTAGTAGACGTTTTCGACGTACAACGAACATATCCCAAAATTTCATGTTTCTAACTTCAATAATTTTGGCTGGGCGATGATGAGTGAGTGAGTCTGTTAGGACATTTTCTTTCAGTTATTTTTGATAATTTCACCCCTCCCCATGAACCCCTTAAATTGGATTTATGAAACAAACGGTCGAACACCTATTTACTTATTTAAAGCTGTTTTCGCCCTGAGTTTGATGAGTGAGTAAGTGAGTCAATCAGTTAGGACACGTTCATTCCTGTTTTTACCATAGAAATTCACCCCTCTCCAAGGGCCCCTTAAATTGGATTTATGAAAAAACAGTCGAACACCTATTTACTTGTATTTTAAGCTGTTTTTCCCGCCGAATTTCAAACTTCTCGCCTATGTCGTTTAAGAGATACACGCTCCGTTAAGAATCCCTCAACCCCCAATTTTCACCCCTTTCACCTCATAATATACACCACATCGATAAACCCTTAGATATATGTCTGATTATTTTTTAATGATTAGTTTATATACCGAATATCACATCCCCAAAGAAACAACTCATGAGACATCGTTATTCAATGAAATGCACGTTTACCACCTTAACGCCTCTTTAAAACCCGAATAAACAAAAATCATTCCTTAGTTGACGTTTTCGACATACAGCGAACATATTCCCAAAATTTCATGATTCTAACTTAAGTAGTTTTCGCTGGGCGTGATGAGTGAGTGAGTCAGACTGGACATTTTATTTCAATTATTTTTACCAGAATTTCACCCCTCCCCATGGGCCCCTTAAATTGGATAGATGATAAAACGCATGAACACCTATTAAATTATTTTTTAAGCTGTCTTCTTCCCCTGAGTTTGTTGAGTGAGTGAGTTAGTCAGTCCGTTAGGACACTTTCTCTCCTTCCCCCCCCCCCCCTGAATTTCACCCCACCCCATTGGCCCCTTAAATTAATTTATGAAAAAACGGTGTAACACCGATTTACTTACTTTATAAGCTGATTTGTTTTCGCTGAGTTTCCAATTTCTCGCCTATGTCGTTTAAGAGATAGGCCTACACGCTCCGTTAGGAATCCTTCAACCCCCTAATTTTCACCCCTTTCATCTCATAATAATACACCACATCGAAAAACCCTTTGACACATGTCTGCTTAGTAGGATATAAAGGGCGGTTCTGGGGCAGGGGCTAATGGGCAAGATGGCCGCCGCGCGCAATCACTCTATGTTATTCTTATGGAGGGGTCAGTCAGAGCTGGGGCAGGGGCTAATGGGCAAGATGGCGGCCGTGTCCTGAGACCATGAATGATGTTACAGGGGGAGTTCGGCCGTGTAGTTGCTAAATGGAATATTTATTATTATTATTATTATTATTATTATTATTATTATTATTATTATTATTAGGTAATTATTAATTGATCATGTATAATCAAGACCAGCCTTATATTGTCAACCACTTAGTGTAGTGACTAGCATTCTTGGAGGTCATTCCTGAGGTTCGAATCCCGGCTCAGCCAAGAAATGTAATTCTGGTCTCAGAACTGGAACGGAGTACACTCACCCTTGTGAGGCAAAACTGACAGGAGCTGGGTTTTGATACCTACCTCGACCATTTTGGAAGTAGTTTTCTGTGGTTTCCCACTTTTACTCCTTGCAAATGCTTGGATAGGTCCTAAATTAAGACCACGGCCACCTCTTTCCCAATCCTCATCTGAATTACAAATACACACACTAATACAACCAGCACAATGACACAGGTTATCAGACCTATTCCACACTGATCCAAGTACATGGGAACAGAATAATCACGATGTCAAAGCCCTCTCAAATGAAACAACAACAACAACTACATGTCTTCCTTGTGGTGTAGTGGCTAGCATTCTTGCATGTCACTGCTTAAGCCTGAATTTGATTCTCTGCTCAGCCAAGAAATGTAATTCTGGTCTCAGAACTGGAACGGAGTACACTCACCCTTGTGAGGCAAAACTGACAGGAGCTGGGTTTTGATTCCTACCTCAACCATTTTGGAAGTTGTTTTCTGTGGTTTCCCACTTTTACTCCATGCAAATGCTTGGATAGTTCCTAAATTAAGACCACGGCCGCCTCTTTCCCAATCCTCATCTGAATTACAAATACACACACTAATACAGCCATTGCTGTTACACAGGTTATTAGACAAATTCAACACTCAACCAAGTACGCGGGGCTACATGACTATGAAATCACAAAACTCCTAAAAGAACGGGGTACACTCAGCCTTGTGAGGCAAAACTGAGAAGAGACGGGTTCAATTCCTACCTCACTCATTCTAAGAGTAGTTTTCTGTGGTTTTCCACTCTTACCCTCTTAAGCAAATGCCGGCATGGTACCTAACTTAAGGCTACAGCTGCTTCCTACCCAATACCTACCTCTATTACAAATGCATACAGTAGTACAGACATCACAGTGACACAGGTTATCAGACAGCTTTTACATACACCCAAGTTCACAGGGATACATGACTACGAAATCACAAAACTCCTAAAAGAACGGGGTACACTCAGCCTTGTGAGACAAAACTGAGAAGAGACGGGTTCAATTCCTACCTCACTCATTCTAAGAGTGTTTTTCTGTGGGTTTCCTCTCTTACACTCTTAAGGAAATGCCGGGATGGTACCTAACTTAAGGCTACAGCTGCTTCCTACCCAATACCTACCTCTATTACAAATACATACAGTAGTACAGACATTACAGTGACACAGGTTATCAGACAGCTCTTTCATACACTCAAGTTCATAGGGTTACAAACCAAGAGGTATTAAGACTAGTGAGAGAGAAGAGATGTTTCTGGTGACTGTTAATGAAGAGAAGAGATAGGTTGGTAGGACACATACTAAGGCACCCAGGAATAGCAAGCTTAGTTATGGAAGGAAGGGGTCAAGGGCAAGAACTGTAGGGGTAGACCATGTTTAGAATATGTTAAACAGATTGCCTTGGAAGTAGGGTATTGTAGCTACAGTATATAGGGATGAAATGATTAGCTCATCAATCAGTCAAAAGACTGAAGATGAAAACATCAATATAGAATTTGGAATTAAGTTACTTACCTCAGTAATGCATATCTTATGTTGATAATCTTGTTACGATGTTTTAACATTTCTAACCACACGCTACTCATGAACTATATGTCACTATTTATTTCCTATTCAACTACAAGGGACTGATGATCATGGTGTCTCAACCACTTATCGTGAATGATACACTCTCAACTACACGGGTCTGATGACCATGGTGTTTCAACACACTGACGTGAAAGATACACTCTCAACTATACTGAGCTGATGACCATGGTGTCTCACCCCACTAACGTGAATGATACACTCTCAACTACACGAGGCTGATGACCATGGTGTCTCAACCCACTAACGTGAATGATACACTCTCAACTACACGGGGCTGATGACTATGATGTCTTACCACACATACATGCTATAACGCGTGATTGATGATTGAATTTTGTTACAAGTTTTGATTGAATTTTGTTACAAGTTTAAACAATTCATTTGCAAGCGAACACTATGTGAGTTGAAAGGCGACTGTTCTCTCCAGCGTACTGTGGGAGCTTGGTAGGTGCAAGTTCGCAGAAATTTGATAGCTTACATTGCGTGTAATCTCCGAGGCTGAAGGCTTGGCTCTTGACTGTTAGTGAAACTTTTATATGAATTTTGAATACAGAATTTAACCTTGGTTGTCTTAAAAAATGGATTTTGTGGTTTCCCACTTCTACTCCAAGCAAATGTCGGAATGGTTCCTAAATTAATGCCGGGGCAGCCTCCTTTCCAATCCTTACATGAATAACTAATACACACAATCCTACAGACACCACAATAACACAGATTATCGCATACATTTTGCATACACCCAAGTACAGGGGTATAAAAGACCACGATGTCTAAGCCCTTCATAACAACAACAACAACAACAACAACGTCGTAACATGAGACTGTACAAAGTAGACTATCATAAGAGACGACCTCGTTGTGTAGTGGCTAGCATTCTAGGTCGTCACCTTGGAGGCCTGAGTTTGATTTCCGGCTCTGCCAAGAAATTTAATCTTGGTCTACATTAGGCTTTGTAAGGAAAAACTGAGAGGAGGTTTTCCTTGGTTTCCCACTTGTACTTCAGGTGAATACCGGGATGATTCTTAATTTAAGTGTCCGCCTGCATCCTTTCCAATCCTCATCCAATTACTAATACACACACTACTGCAGTCATCACAATAACACATGCTATCACACAAATCCTATACACCACGATGTCTAAACCCCTCAAATGAAATGCATATGTACAGTACTTCGAATTGACAGGTGAAAAGCTAATGGAAGTAGGATACTTTTTACTACTTAGAAAGCAAAATAACTAGTGATGGACGATGCAAAGAGGATATATTATGAATTGCAGCCAATGGCCATAGCTGGGCATTTTTGATTTAACGCCCGAGGTCTCCCAACAAGTTCAATTTCAGTTAGATCCAACTTTAGTTACCAAATGCTACTGTCACTAACTCCAAGTGGCGAACGTTGGAACTTAATAGAGCGTTACTAATTAACCAATATCGCCTATAAATTTTACTACACACTGCCAATTGCAGTGCTAGGTTCTTTTACGTGGAACAAATGTATGACATGGGACGGCAGGCTTTACTCCCCGCCCCTCCGAAGGAATGCATACTGTACCCGTTCGTCCTGGGGATGCGATGACCCATCTGCTATAACATCACATCCCTGGAGTTCCAGGACAGAGCGGAGTTAAATGAACCTCTAGTCAAATAAGGAATGTGTCGGAAATTCAGCTGAGTTCTTGAAAAAGCAGTGGGTTTCACGAGACAAAGTATCTCTAGGGTCGTTACGGGCTTAAGTTAATAAAAATAATTCAAATATAAATGGGCGCCATCAACTGAATTCCTAGCAAAACCACTTCCTTTCCGGATAAGCCTTACTCAAGACAAGGAAAGAAAAAGGAACATCACACCATCATCAGATCACAACTAAGATAAAAACAAATTTATTTTACTTTGAAAGTCAGACAGACATTTTAAATATAAATCCTACCTAAGAGTATGGTCGAATGCAAAGTTAAATTGTCATTGTCCAAAAATCGAACCATCTCCTTTCTAATGCAAATTTATTTCAATCCACATAACAAGAAAAATGTATAAAGTTCTCTTGGGTTCTCAGGATCACTGTATCACTATGTCTTTCGTCACTGACATTTGTGAAACCTGAGACCTAATTCTCTTTAATTTAACATCAATGTGGATTTAATTAAGTTATTAAGCTGTCTAAACATACACATATAATAATCACTCATATTAAATATCACATAAATTATGGTTTGCATGGTATAATTTGAACGTAGAACATGTTAATCAAATGTTCCTAAGCATTGAATAATTAATTTACATTATTTACATCGTCATTAATCTCTTATCTGTGAATTACAGAAAATTCAAATTCTCATTGGTCATCCTCATCATTATTATCAAAATTAAATATTTCTCACATTAATTCTCACTTCAAAATTCCAAATATTCCTGTCAGAATCGTTAATTCATCACCATTACATCATTTAAATTCACATTTTAAGTTGCAATTCCTTCGAATCATCTCTCAATTAAATTTATTTAATTCCATAAAAATTCATTAATCATCAGCTTCTTTAATTAATCATCACCTTCTAATTCAGTTATTCATCATCATTACAATCGTCTAATAATTCATTTCAATCAGTTTAATCAATTCAATCTTTAATTCATCCACTTATTTAATTCATCGATTTATTTCAAAATTTAATTTATCAACTTATTTAAATTTCAATCATCTGGTTATTTAGATTATTATTTCATCTAGTCATTCTGATTTTTATTTCATTAGGTCAGATCGTTAATATGCTTAAATCTCAGATTATTATTTCATTAATTATTATTTTCAGAAAATCTTGTATTATAAACTTCATTTATTTGTTTAATTTCCTAACAAATTGTTTAATAAGGTTTATAGAACGTTGTCTTACAGTTTTATTACTTCCAAGTTATATCTCGTATTTAATTATCATGCCAAAAATATTATTGTCTCCACGACATCACGTTGGATCTAACTATCCACAACGACATTATATTTCTTCAATATTCCAAATATCACATTTGAATATAAGAATTGCTACAAAAACTCCATAAATATTCAGCACATACAGCATGAATTTCAACAATAACGCTAGACTGGGTACAACGACCTCATGTCCGCTTCAAAATACATTATCAACGTTGCAACTATCAAATGGCAAATTCCACAAAATGCCTATCACAAACTTCTCTTAACCACGTTGCATGATCTACAAAAATATATAAATGGCTTCAAATTATTAACGCACATAATCTCCAATGACTGTAATTACTCTGATCACTTCTAGACAACTTCTTAAACAATTGGAAAAACATTACTTCAGTAATTTATGATCTGCTTTCAAATAACATAAATTCTCTTTCACAAGTTTCATAATTCACATCGTAGAAAAACACCAATGTGCTATAATCTCTCACATCAAAATCTGCAATACTGATCTGCCTTAAAATAATCATGACCATTAATGATTAATCTTACAAGATTCAATTACTTTAAATCCTTCTCAAAGGTATCAAACACAATTATAAAAATCATCAAAGCATCAGCTGTAATAGCTGTTAAACTGAAATTACTCTCAAAAGAGTATAGCAACAAAATATTGGATTGGCAAACTAGAATTACTAAATGCAATCCTGTTGACATTTATCGTTACTCTATTTAACAAAATTTCGACTGATATGTGACTAGTAGTTCCTTGTTTAATTCACTTACATCTCGTGTACATTCGGATGATAAAATGAGTTCCTCAATGGCGAGTAAGATGTGTAACCACCGTGCAATCGTATAAATACGAAGGACCTCGCCCCGTCGACTTGGATGATAGTTCCCTGAACGGTGGGTAAGGTGAGTAGCCACCATACAATCGTATAAATACGAAGGACCCCACCTCGTAGGCTATATGAGTGAATGTACTAGAAAGGAATCAACAAGTTTCTAGTTGTCATATAAAAGCGACGTTCATTCACTAAAGTGAATAACTTCTTAATATCTCCAAACAATCCAATGGAAAAATAATCCCTACTGATGAATAATACACACTCGCTAGTATGCAATGAACTGACGAAGTAGTTTCTGATAATCAATTGCAGATCACGAGTTCGAAATACTCGCTACTCAAAAAAAACTATCCATGAAAAATATCCTAGCTGAAAAAATGTCTATAAGACCAAACATCTTCTTAATAAAGCCAAACAACGGTGAGAATATCGAATAATGATGCCTGCCATATCATATGGTCACTCCATATTCTAGCAAATTCGAAGTATATAAATTCAAACCATGTCTTAATAATCAAATCACTCCTATTAGAAAAATATACATGTGTGCCCAGTATTCATGAAAATAATCGAATCAGGTAGATAGAACTCTTACAATACCTTTCATTATCAGTTGTAATATAATTTCCAAGATCGTCGTTTTTCCCTACCTAAAGATTTCTCGTAAGATCGGCGTGAATATCATTTCATCCATGAAATGACGATTTCCTTCGAAATCCCAAGCGAATCAGCTGTTGGACTCCTCTCGTCAGGAACCGAATCCATCGCTCTGTGGTGCCATCTTGTCTCTATTCACGTTTACTCGATCATGTTGAACCTCGGATTACCCATAGCGGATATCGTCCAACTCCTTCTCGAAAAGTTCATGGAAACAGCGGACCCCCTACTCTTCTTCTAATATACGCCACTGTTCCGATAAATGTTCAGTTTGAGAATTGTAAGTCCTCTCTCAACTTACTGCAAAGTTCTACTTGAGTAAAATAAAAATTTTACTAGATAGTGTTCATGATTACGATACACCCTGTATCTGTCTATAATATGTAATCCATGAAAATGGCATAAGATAAAAATCTTATAAATGCACGCTGTAATGTTCATCAGAGCCTATGCTAAACATTCAGTTTACTTGGAATAGTAAAAAGTCGCTTTGAATGTATTATATAACAGCATGGTTATAAGGTTATATGTGAAAGCCTGTGTTCGAACAACGTCGAGATGAAGCTTGAAACAAAGTCTTCATATGCGATCAGTGTGGTTTTGAAATACCCCGGCTATCTACAATTGTCTTCTCGGCTAGGTCGCCTGTATCAACGACCCGCGCGGCCTCTGTTGCTCGGTGATGCGAGAAATGTCGCCTACACTTGCCGTGACGGTTTACGTGTGTTGCGTGACCTTCAATGCCCGTCTCGCTGTGCTATAGAGCTGCTCTGTACTGCTCGCCTCATTGAGCTCAACTGAACTGCTCAGCGCTGTGTCTCGGCTTATGAGCTCCGTGCGGCACGTGGCTAATTCTCCCCACCACGGTGCTCCTACGTCACGAAGATAGTCTCGAACCCGACTCCTCTCGGCTGTTCTGTTATACAATAACTTATTTCCATAAAATTATTTCCACATATAATGCATGTCATATATACTCTTCTAAGTTGTTTTAACTTATTATAATCCCATATATATTTCAATAAAGTTTCACATCTTTATTAATAATTCTATCTTCTCACAGATTTCAATGCCTCCTTGATTCTTGACCTCCTACGTCATCTTGGCTTTCTTCTTGACGCGATCGATGCGCTATCTTGTCTGCTTGCTTTCCAAAACCTCAACTACAGCTTAATGTCAGCTGGCGTAGCCGATAGCCTAAAATAGGTATCGGGTACATCTCTCCCGTACATCTCCTTTTTTTTTATCAGGATTGAGAAAAAAAAATACACTCTCAGGCATTCAATATATTATACATGTACACGATAGCTCTACAATTTCCTTTACTCAGCATGATGGTATTTCCTGATGCTAGCTGCATTAAAAGTTCCTACAACTTCATCAGTATCCATTCTGACAATCTTATAGCTATTATTCTGGTATGTTTGTTCAATACGGAACGGTCCAGCGTACAATGGAGCGAATTTATGGTAGATCTTCAGCTGTAGGTTCGAAGTGACTGGCTTCCTAATCAGCACCTCATCATTTTCTTGAAATGGCTCGTGGAACCTCCTTCCTGCCTGTCTCCTGGCTCTCTTCTCCGCCTGTCTTCTGAGCCTCTCTCCTGCCATCTCGACTCTTCTTTCTTGTGTGGGTTGAGGATCTACTGGTGCCCTCACGACTCTATCCCATGGTCTATCTGGTTTCAATCCATGATGAAGCATGGACGGAATCTGTCCTGTGCTTTCATGTACTGTGGAATTCAAGCATTGGCTAATGATGGGTATCACTTCCATCCATCTATGGTGTTGCCTTGACACATATAAGCGACACAGCTTACTTATCTCCGGCATAATTCTTTCGGCGGGATTTCCCTCTGGATACCGTACAGAATTAAACACATGCCTGACTCCTAAACGTTCCATAGCATTAGAAAATTCCATGCTAGTAAATTGCGATCCATGGTCACTCAACAAAACTTCAGGTTTCCCCATGCTCGGAATAACTGTTTTCTCAAGTCGATTTATTACGTACTTGGACGTAGCTTTCTGTATAGGGCATAGAGATACGTACTTCGAAAATACATCGACTGTTACTAAAACGAATTGATTGCCTTTCGTCGAACGAGGAATCGGACCAAAAATGTCCGTCGCGAAAAGTTCTCTTGGCTTGCTGGGTAATATTGATCTGGGAATTTCTTTCATTAACTTAGATGAGTATTTACTTCGCTGACAACTGTCACAGGTCTTTATGACGTCGCGAATCGTTTGTCCCATTTGTTTCCAAACAAAAGTTTCTTGAGCGAGAGCCAAAGTCTTGTCTACACCTACATGAGCTGCAGTTCGGTGTATCATCCAAATAACTGGTTTGATAAGCTTGGGTGGGATCACTACTCTAAGTCTAGTATGATCCTGGTCAATATATTGGCATATAACACCTCCCATAATATGATGTCTTCTAGCCTCTATGTCAGTTCTTTGAAAATCTGGATCAGTGTTATCCATCCTACGTGTCAGAAAACGGTAAATTCTTCGCAAAGGTGCATATCTCTTCTGAGTTTGCGCTAACAACTTCAACTTTTCTAGAGTACCACTATCCTCTTGAATCAAATTTATATGGTTGACTATTACTTCTTCACAAGGGTTTCTGCTCAGCACATCTGCTAACAGATTTAACTTCCCCGGTCTATGTACAACAGTTGGGTTAAATTGCTGTAAGAACAGAGCCCATCTGGTGATGCGGTCACTCGCTAAGTCTGTCTTCATAATAAATTGGAGAGCTTTATGATCTGTGATCACTGTTATGTCATGTCCAAACAACACCTTCTTCCACGTTTTGAGAGCATGAACCACTGCTAATGCCTCTAACTCAGTTGCATAGTAATTCTTCTCACAATTCCTAAGCTTGCGACTGGTGAAAGCTAAATATCTATGTTTCTTGTCATCATCCAGCTGATATAGGATTCCACTAATACCTATTTTGGATGCGTCTGTCTCTACAAAGAATCGTCTTGTAAAATCAGGATACTCAAGCTTGATATTTTGGATTAGCATTTTCTTGGCCGCTAAAAATGCTTGATTGCATTTATCGTCCCATTTCCATCGATTTCCCTTCCTTAATAAATCCTGCAGAGGTGCCATTGTCTCAGTATATTCAGGACAATGTGTTGAAAAGAACTGACACATGCCTAAAAACTGCCGTACCTCTTTAATCTTTCGTGGTGTTGGAAACTCTGAAATTGCCATTATCTTCATTGGATTGGGCCTATAACCATCTCCATCGATTCGATGTCCAAGAAATTCAATTTCTTCATGAAAGAATTGACATTTATTGAAGTTCACCTTGAAGTTCGTTCTTCTAAGATCTTCAAAAAGCATTTGAAGGTGTCTGATATGTTCTTCCGCTGTCTCAGACGCTATAATCAGGTCATCAATATAGCTTACAACATGCTCTTTAACTGCATCTGACAAATTTTGATCTAGTGCTCGGATCATCACCGGACCACTATTTTTCACACCAAAAGGTAACCTATTGAATACATATGTTTTATGGTCAAACAGGAACCCTGTGTACTGTTTGCACTCTTCTGCTAGCTCAACATGATAATATGAACTAGTCAGATCGATTGTCGAGAAGACACTCTTTCCTCTAAATCGGCGTAACAATTCACGAATAACAGGTGGTCTATCGTGTTCAGGAAGAACTCTTTCGTTAAGGGATCTGGCATCTAGACATATCCTCAGCTTACCGTTAGGTTTCTTGACAACTGCTAAAGGATTCAAATAAGCAGTTGGCATTTTCTTAATTATTCCACCTGTTTCCATGTCGCTTATCATTATGCTAACTTCCTCCTTCCATTTATCCGGAATGGGATATAAATTTTTATGGTATGGTTTGTCATCCATCAACTTGATGCTGTATGTAAAATTTTCTATGAGACCTGGTTTGTCATTGAATATATCCTCATATTCTGAAATTACTTGATCAAACCGCCCCTTAATTTCTGGATTTATTTTACTAGTTATGCCAATTTCATCTTCTATAGACCTTTCAACGCTGCATACAATTTCATCCAATATATCCTCTCTAAAGAATGTCATCTCCGATTCTTGATTTTCCATAACCCCTTCTTGAAAGTACATGCGCCTACTCTGCATATCTATGATCAGGCCACTCTCACTTAGGAAATCCACTCCTAGGATCATGTCAAAATGTAGTTGACCCACTACTAGGAACATCTGTTCAAAACTTCTGGTTCCAATCCCAACATCTAAAAGTACCTGACTTTTACATTTCATACTCTTGTCTGGAATCACCCCTTGAATTTTGCTAACAACAGTTGGCAACATTGTAATTCTTCCTAATAATTTTAATTCATCCAGGCAACCTATGGATATCAAGCTCACCATAGCTCCTGTGTCTACAAGTGTCTTTATTTCTTTTCCCATGACTTCCACACTAATAACTGGCAATTCATGTCTATTTTCCCGTTGTACTATGTCTTCTTCCTCGATTAAATCCTCGTCCTTGACCTGATATGTTTCTACGATGACGATTGATTCCCAATGATTTTCATTTTCTTCTGGAGTTAATTTGACGTTTTTTTTTTTCACTGCCACTCGTGCTGGCTCGATTGACATCTCTCATTGTCTCCTCGAGTGGTGCACTAGGCTGTCTATCCTCTTGTCTTGACCTTTCATGTCCACGATTATCCCTTCTGTCGTCAGGATCGTTTCTTCGGCCTTCCTGTCGGTCGTTTCCATTAAACTGTTGCCCTTGGTTCCAGTTATTCCTTCCCCGATATCTGTTATTATACCGATTCCTGTCCTGATACCTGGAATTTTGGTTATAATTCCTATACCGGCTATCTCTCGCTTCTTGATCGTATGGCCTTTCATATGGTCCTCTATATCGATCATTTCCTCTTGCGTTACGGATGTTTCCTCGATTCCCATCGTTCCGTCGGTTTTCCCAGGAATCCCTTCTGTCCGTTTGAGCTGCATTGTCCACGACTACCGCATTTACTTCTTGCGTGTTTCTGTTGTCGTTCCGATTACTTCTCGGTGTAACCTGTGCGCTCGTATAATCCAATCGCCTCAATATGTCATCATAATGTTCCAGCGTATTGGCTCCCGATGCTATCAAAGATCGCTGTACCTCTATCGGTAACTGTCGCGCTATAGCTTGCAAAAGCTCTTCTTCTGGCAATGGAGGAATAAGGAACTGTAATTTAGCCAGTTGTGACGTGAAGTAGTTGGCGTAATGCGTCGGATGTGACGTAGAATAGCGTTTAGAGTACATCTCCGCTCTTACGTTGAGTTGATCCTCGGCACTCCAGAATCTCCTCAAGAAAGCCATGGCAAATTGCTCCATGTTCGCAAAGTTGCTTCTGAACGCTCTAAACCACGTAAGTGCAGATCCATCTAAGGCGCGTTCTACTATCCTTAGCTCTCTTTCTTTGGCTACCCTGTGTTCCGCCATGTAGTCTCGAATATCTCGCAGAAATTCTACTGGTGTAACTCCTGTATTTCCCGAAAACTTTCTCGGTTTGTCATCTAGGTTCCTTATAATTGTGACTGGACCTGAGTATCGTTCACTTGGACTCGACGTACTCCTACTCGAACTTGGAGTCTCCTGAGGGGTTGAACTGACCCTTTCGAATGTCACATTCGGTTGCATTTGACGGTCTTCTACCATGCTCGTGTCTTGATTCGTCATACTGCGGTCTATCGCTGTTTGATTCATCAATGTTTCCCCTGATGTTACATTCTGACTGGTAAAACTGTTAACTATGGTTTCTAGTTTAGTCACCCTGTCTTCTGCTAATCTCTTGACCTGAGTCTTCAACTCATCTAACGATGTAACATCCTGCGTCTTGTTACTTTTGTCTAGATCGTTCCTCAACTTGTCAATCTTTCCTTCGCACGTGTTCTTCACTAACGCGACTTGTTCTTTCAACAGATCAACATCTGTTCTAAATAGTGTTGAATCTAATTTCATCGCTTCCTTGCTTTCCGTAAACCTAGCTTCTAAGTTTGCCATACCTGCGATTAATTTTTCATCTAACCCTTCGCGTTTCTCTTTTGCTTCGGCATCGACCTCATTATATCGTTCCTCAACAATTGCTCCGACTCTATTTTTAAATAAAGTTAAGTTTTCGTTAACCTTTTGCTCTATATCGTCGTCTATCTTTCTAATATCCTTCTGCAATTGATTTTCTAACGACTTTATATTAGAATTGACCTCTCCCAAGACTTCATCTTTAATGGTCCCAATTACTGTCTTCAAATCTTTTATTTCGTTACCTAGATTCGTTTCTAGACTCTTAATCTTAGTCTCGAAAGATACTTCGGTAGACCAATCTTGAATTTTTCCTACATCTGCCACTAAACCATCGATGTCGAATCTCAACTTCGATACATCTGACTTAATGTCTTTCTGTATGGTCATAACATCTGTTCTTAAAGTAAAAATATTTTCTTCCCCTCTATTTTCCAACTCGATAATATTTTTCCTTAATATCTGAACATTTTCCTCTCCTTTCATGTTTACTGCAATGATGTCTAATTGTAAAGTTTTCAACATCTCATTGTTCTTCAAAGTTAAACTATTCTCTAATCTGGTTAACTTATTTTCTAATTCAGTATTAGTTTCTTCACTACGAGACTGTAATTTCTTTTCTAATGACTTAAAATTGTCTTCACTATTTGACTGTAGCCTAGTCTCTAATAACATCAACTCATCTTTGCTATTTGACTGTAATAGTTTTAAATTTTCTTCAGTAGTTGACTGTAATAATTTCACATTTTCTTCAGTACTAGATTGTAGCCTAGTCTCTAATGACTTTAAATTATCGTTCAGATTGCCTTCGTTACTAGCCTGTAATGCTTGTACATTCTCTTTACATTTGGCTTCTAATCTAGCTTCTGAATTATTAATTTGTTCTTTAACTTCAGTTTCCATCTTAGAAATAGTTTCTGCAATTCCAGACATACCCGTCTGTAACTCTCCTAACACCTTCGCTAAATCCTCTGGCAACATAATTATATTTCAATATAGAATTATATAGAGACGTTAGACAACAACACATCGCAATGTCTCAATTCCTGCATTCACTTGGGTATAGGGAAAAATATCTTATAACTAACATGATATTACTAATACGATTAACATGAACACTGGATTGGGCACACAAGTACATTGTCTGACTAAGTATAATAAATTTTGTAACACACTTAAATGAACTTGAGATCAATCTCTCAGTAATCTAAATCTGATGTGATTCCATAGAATTAACAAAATCGAAAAGCCCCACTAGTTGGATAAAGCCAATTCTCCCTCTCTCTCTGTACCCGTTCGTCCTGGGGATGCGATGACCCATCTGCTATAACATCACATCCCTGGAGTTCCAGGACAGAGCGGAGTTAAATGAACCTCTAGTCAAATAAGGAATGTGTCGGAAATTCAGCTGAGTTCTTGAAAAAGCAGTGGGTTTCACGAGACAAAGTATCTCTAGGGTCGTTACGGGCTTAAGTTAATAAAAATAATTCAAATATAAATGGGCGCCATCAACTGAATTCCTAGCAAAACCACTTCCTTTCCGGATAAGCCTTACTCAAGACAAGGAAAGAAAAAGGAACATCACACCATCATCAGATCACAACTAAGATAAAAACAAATTTATTTTACTTTGAAAGTCAGACAGACATTTTAAATATAAATCCTACCTAAGAGTATGGTCGAATGCAAAGTTAAATTGTCATTGTCCAAAAATCGAACCATCTCCTTTCTAATGCAAATTTATTTCAATCCACATAACAAGAAAAATGTATAAAGTTCTCTTGGGTTCTCAGGATCACTGTATCACTATGTCTTTCGTCACTGACATTTGTGAAACCTGAGACCTAATTCTCTTTAATTTAACATCAATGTGGATTTAATTAAGTTATTAAGCTGTCTAAACATACACATATAATAATCACTCATATTAAATATCACATAAATTATGGTTTGCATGGTATAATTTGAACGTAGAACATGTTAATCAAATGTTCCTAAGCATTGAATAATTAATTTACATTATTTACATCGTCATTAATCTCTTATCTGTGAATTACAGAAAATTCAAATTCTCATTGGTCATCCTCATCATTATTATCAAAATTAAATATTTCTCACATTAATTCTCACTTCAAAATTCCAAATATTCCTGTCAGAATCGTTAATTCATCACCATTACATCATTTAAATTCACATTTTAAGTTGCAATTCCTTCGAATCATCTCTCAATTAAATTTATTTAATTCCATAAAAATTCATTAATCATCAGCTTCTTTAATTAATCATCACCTTCTAATTCAGTTATTCATCATCATTACAATCGTCTAATAATTCATTTCAATCAGTTTAATCAATTCAATCTTTAATTCATCCACTTATTTAATTCATCGATTTATTTCAAAATTTAATTTATCAACTTATTTAAATTTCAATCATCTGGTTATTTAGATTATTATTTCATCTAGTCATTCTGATTTTTATTTCATTAGGTCAGATCGTTAATATGCTTAAATCTCAGATTATTATTTCATTAATTATTATTTTCAGAAAATCTTGTATTATAAACTTCATTTATTTGTTTAATTTCCTAACAAATTGTTTAATAAGGTTTATAGAACGTTGTCTTACAGTTTTATTACTTCCAAGTTATATCTCGTATTTAATTATCATGCCAAAAATATTATTGTCTCCACGACATCACGTTGGATCTAACTATCCACAACGACATTATATTTCTTCAATATTCCAAATATCACATTTGAATATAAGAATTGCTACAAAAACTCCATAAATATTCAGCACATACAGCATGAATTTCAACAATAACGCTAGACTGGGTACAACGACCTCATGTCCGCTTCAAAATACATTATCAACGTTGCAACTATCAAATGGCAAATTCCACAAAATGCCTATCACAAACTTCTCTTAACCACGTTGCATGATCTACAAAAATATATAAATGGCTTCAAATTATTAACGCACATAATCTCCAATGACTGTAATTACTCTGATCACTTCTAGACAACTTCTTAAACAATTGGAAAAACATTACTTCAGTAATTTATGATCTGCTTTCAAATAACATAAATTCTCTTTCACAAGTTTCATAATTCACATCGTAGAAAAACACCAATGTGCTATAATCTCTCACATCAAAATCTGCAATACTGATCTGCCTTAAAATAATCATGACCATTAATGATTAATCTTACAAGATTCAATTACTTTAAATCCTTCTCAAAGGTATCAAACACAATTATAAAAATCATCAAAGCATCAGCTGTAATAGCTGTTAAACTGAAATTACTCTCAAAAGAGTATAGCAACAAAATATTGGATTGGCAAACTAGAATTACTAAATGCAATCCTGTTGACATTTATCGTTACTCTATTTAACAAAATTTCGACTGATATGTGACTAGTAGTTCCTTGTTTAATTCACTTACATCTCGTGTACATTCGGATGATAAAATGAGTTCCTCAATGGCGAGTAAGATGTGTAACCACCGTGCAATCGTATAAATACGAAGGACCTCGCCCCGTCGACTTGGATGATAGTTCCCTGAACGGTGGGTAAGGTGAGTAGCCACCATACAATCGTATAAATACGAAGGACCCCACCTCGTAGGCTATATGAGTGAATGTACTAGAAAGGAATCAACAAGTTTCTAGTTGTCATATAAAAGCGACGTTCATTCACTAAAGTGAATAACTTCTTAATATCTCCAAACAATCCAATGGAAAAATAATCCCTACTGATGAATAATACACACTCGCTAGTATGCAATGAACTGACGAAGTAGTTTCTGATAATCAATTGCAGATCACGAGTTCGAAATACTCGCTACTCAAAAAAAACTATCCATGAAAAATATCCTAGCTGAAAAAATGTCTATAAGACCAAACATCTTCTTAATAAAGCCAAACAACGGTGAGAATATCGAATAATGATGCCTGCCATATCATATGGTCACTCCATATTCTAGCAAATTCGAAGTATATAAATTCAAACCATGTCTTAATAATCAAATCACTCCTATTAGAAAAATATACATGTGTGCCCAGTATTCATGAAAATAATCGAATCAGGTAGATAGAACTCTTACAATACCTTTCATTATCAGTTGTAATATAATTTCCAAGATCGTCGTTTTTCCCTACCTAAAGATTTCTCGTAAGATCGGCGTGAATATCATTTCATCCATGAAATGACGATTTCCTTCGAAATCCCAAGCGAATCAGCTGTTGGACTCCTCTCGTCAGGAACCGAATCCATCGCTCTGTGGTGCCATCTTGTCTCTATTCACGTTTACTCGATCATGTTGAACCTCGGATTACCCATAGCGGATATCGTCCAACTCCTTCTCGAAAAGTTCATGGAAACAGCGGACCCCCTACTCTTCTTCTAATATACGCCACTGTTCCGATAAATGTTCAGTTTGAGAATTGTAAGTCCTCTCTCAACTTACTGCAAAGTTCTACTTGAGTAAAATAAAAATTTTACTAGATAGTGTTCATGATTACGATACACCCTGTATCTGTCTATAATATGTAATCCATGAAAATGGCATAAGATAAAAATCTTATAAATGCACGCTGTAATGTTCATCAGAGCCTATGCTAAACATTCAGTTTACTTGGAATAGTAAAAAGTCGCTTTGAATGTATTATATAACAGCATGGTTATAAGGTTATATGTGAAAGCCTGTGTTCGAACAACGTCGAGATGAAGCTTGAAACAAAGTCTTCATATGCGATCAGTGTGGTTTTGAAATACCCCGGCTATCTACAATTGTCTTCTCGGCTAGGTCGCCTGTATCAACGACCCGCGCGGCCTCTGTTGCTCGGTGATGCGAGAAATGTCGCCTACACTTGCCGTGACGGTTTACGTGTGTTGCGTGACCTTCAATGCCCGTCTCGCTGTGCTATAGAGCTGCTCTGTACTGCTCGCCTCATTGAGCTCAACTGAACTGCTCAGCGCTGTGTCTCGGCTTATGAGCTCCGTGCGGCACGTGGCTAATTCTCCCCACCACGGTGCTCCTACGTCACGAAGATAGTCTCGAACCCGACTCCTCTCGGCTGTTCTGTTATACAATAACTTATTTCCATAAAATTATTTCCACATATAATGCATGTCATATATACTCTTCTAAGTTGTTTTAACTTATTATAATCCCATATATATTTCAATAAAGTTTCACATCTTTATTAATAATTCTATCTTCTCACAGATTTCAATGCCTCCTTGATTCTTGACCTCCTACGTCATCTTGGCTTTCTTCTTGACGCGATCGATGCGCTATCTTGTCTGCTTGCTTTCCAAAACCTCAACTACAGCTTAATGTCAGCTGGCGTAGCCGATAGCCTAAAATAGGTATCGGGTACAATACTAAAGGAATTAGCGCTTTTAAAAATCCCACGACTTTGTCAGGGTTTGAATCCGTTATCTTGAGCACAGCTATTAACTACACCACCGATACCGCTACATTGACATAGGTAATCACGCATATTCCAGAAACATTATGTACATGGGTTTTAATAAATAGTCACAATATCGGATAAGCCCTAAAATGTGACCCTGTGGCTAATTGGTTAGCATGGTAGACTTTGACCTTGAGGGATTTAGCTTTCACTCCTAGGATTTTAATTTGTTATGGAAATAGGAAACATAATTATGGCAAGAAAGGTTGAGGCTAAGAACTGCAGTGTAGTTCAAGGTTCGAATATGCTAAACAGATTGTCTTAGATGTAGCTTAAATTAGCTTGAGCAGGGAGTAACTACCAACCTTGTGAAGAAAGCTGAGACGTGATAAACTCATTTCTACCTCACTCATATTGTTTCATGGTTTTACCACTTTTATTTAAGGCAAATGCATGGATGATTCTTAACTTAAGGCTATGACTGTCTCGTTCCCAATCCTCACTTAAGTTTAAAAATCTATACACCAATAACTATGCAGGAATCATTTATCTATTGGTTCTTTATTATTGGAGTCGTTGCTCATATAGGTAAGAAACGGGTCATACTATACTTTCAACTACACTAGTTTCAACTACTTTTCAAGGCCACGCTCACCGAGCATTGCCGAAGACTGCCGAAAGTTAACGATTGGATTAAGAGTGCCAGGCGGGTAACAAGAAACACAAGCGGTACCCATGCAATAGTTTTATTAATTACATATATCTACAATTTTTACATATAATACACTCTTTTCTTTATTTTAATAACATTCATTTTCATTTTTCTACATTTTAACTTAAATTTTTGCTTAAATCTCTTAGGTCCCTTTTGTATCCATTTGTTTAATACGAACAGGGCAGCCCAAATTCTTGATTTGTCATGCATAATTACACACAGAACACAACTCTTTCCTTATTTTTGCTTGGTGTAGTTTTAAGAGCATCCAGCTTAATTTTGATCCGATAATTCAAATCTGTATCCGAATCTTCTAGTTCCTTTTCCAGCCAGTAATTGGATATAAACAAAGAGTCAATATTCTCCATTTCCAACACATATCTAACTTTATGTCTATATACTATTGGTTTTATTCCCTTAATAATTAGTTCTGTTCCTTTTTCCAAACTTTCTAACCGGGAGCACTTTCGGATTTTTATTTGGCCTTTGATTTCCTGCATAGTGATGTTATTAAGCAGATCAACGTCACCTTGCGTATACGATGTCGACTCTACTCTATAGTCTGTTTGAATGCTTGTGAACAACTTAAAATTCTCGATTTTAGCAAACGAGTTACCATTAAATGTAGTAATTCCATTGGTGTTGAATGCTGCAAACGGTTTTTCAGTTTCCAAATGTACAATGTCCAATCCACCACATCGAGTTACAATAAATCCATCCTTTTTAAGCAAGTCTAAATTACCATGACTCTTTAAAAACATAGATTTTAAATATCCTCTTAAGTAGCACACATGTTTACATTTTTCACTTTCTACAAGCACTCTAACGCGTGGATAAGTTCCTTTGTAATTAACAGTAAATGCTGAGAGTTTGTATTTCCCACTCACATCTAGATTTTGCCAGGGACTTTGTTTAAAGTAAACTGTAAACCTGTTTCTTGCATCCACAATCGTCTGTTCTTTCTGCAACACTGCTTCGTACTCTTCCTTTAGGGCAGTAGTCTCTGCAACATACTCTACTTTCCTTTTTTTTTATCTCAATTTCCTCTAACTCCAATTTTCGTTTCCTTACACATAGCACATTAACTGTACTCAATGGGGTAATTTCCTTAAGAGGGTATGGTTTAAGTCTGTTAGATTTATTGGTTCTTTTTCTCAACACCTGGGGAGGAATATTATTTGTAGGAGTCAATCCTAATTCGCTAATGTTTATGTTTGCGGGAATTGTGGAAAACAATGTCCTGGATTGGGAAAAGAATGTTTCCCCAGCTTTAAGATAGCATTTCTGTATAATGCGAACATTGTTGTTTCCAGAATCATCGTTAACAATTTCTACAAAGTTTACAGGTAAGTAATTAAAACTATAGGCAGAGAGAGCATAGTTTATCATCTTTTCCCGATCTTGTCCATCGCGCAGTTCGATTTGCACACCAGTCAATTTCCGAGTATTTTTATTACCCCAATACACAAATTGCAAAACTTTGTTAAACACCACACAGCAACTATTTCGTAGGTTATCCGATAGTTTGGTCCACATGGACGCGATCGGCACCGAGTACAGGGGCGCTTCTTTTAAGTAATGTTTGTTGGCGTTTAATACACTAACACAATCTTCGAGTGGGTCAAATACACCATTCATTTTGTAGTTGTAAATTGTTGCCTCTAGTCTTGTAATACCATGTTCTTTAGCTAAGTAAGACGTAAACGTTTCCCTTAGACGGGAGTCTGGACATCGGATAAAGTCTATAATATGGTTTCCAATGACTTTGTTTACACCAGGACTTGTAATTTGACATATAAATTTGTTATATATCTTTATTCTAGAATTAGAGTTCATCCATGTTAAACCGTTTTATCATTGTTCACAATCACATTACACTTTTCTCGATACTCTCCTTGCACACAAAAGTTGTGATTCGATGTTAGATAATCACACATCTCTGCCTTGTTAAAAACACCAGCCAAATCTTGGGTTATGTCCAAATCCATAAGATAAAACTCCTCAGCACGAAGCTGTTGCAATATCTCTGGAAGTTCGGCTAACAGAACATCTAATTTAACATCAGCTAGCTCCACTTTGTATGGTATAGCCACAGGATTTTTATACTTTTCCATAATGTTAACCATTCCTTTCTCCCCAAGCTGTGTCCTGAGTCCCCGTGCCATTGCACACTCGTTATTGAGTAGAGGAAATTGTAGCTATGCCTTAACACCATGTTTAGCAGAGATGAACTTGGAGAATTTACCACGTAAATAGAGGTTGAAAGCACCACACACCTCTTTCTTTAGCAGCACAGACTTACTATTTTCCAATTGTTCTTGGCAGTCCACTTGATAACATATCCTAACCACCATAATGTTATCACAAAACGTCTCCGTAATCGGTGTAAGTAGATTAACATTTTTATCACTTAGGAGCGTCTCGTTTTCTGTGTAGTTTATATTACCAATGTCTGTAACCAGATTGTCCAGGTTTTCCAACAACAACCACAACCCAAACCGCTCGTTGGTAGGCTTTATTCTGTTCCCCATAAGTTGGGGGACACTAAACACTTTAGAGAGAGACATCTTCACACTTTCAACTACCACGAAGCACTGATCAAATGCATCTGTAGCGTCTCTTATATATACCATTAATCAATTCTATTTTTAGATTATGACGTAACTGACAACGCTTGTCGGCAGAAAGCAGTACACATATAAATACAAAATCTCTCGAACATTGCCGGAGACTGCCCAAGGTTAACTATTGGAACTCAAACAAGATTTAACTTGTCACATGACGTAACAAAAAGTTAAATGATTTAATTGCATGGGAATGTTGCTTTACCTAAAATGTAATACTATGCAAGTGTTTAACATTTTACAATCAGCTTGTGTATTGGCTTTTTATGTTGGCTTTTTTGTTGGCTTTTGTTGGCTTTTGTTGGCTTTTGTTGGCTTTTTTGTTGGCTTTTGTTGGCTTTTGTATTAGCTCTCTCATATTTGCTCTTGCTTGTGGGGGGCTTATTATTTGGTCTTGGAAAGTATGTCAGTCCTTTTTTATGGCTGCAAAATGCTTACAGCCATGTTTGTAAGCAGCAGCAACAACAACAACACACAAAATTCCCCCCCCCCCCCCAAAAAAAAAAACCAAAGTACTCTAAGCTTTATCAATGACTCTCAACTCTTACACTTACCTCTATCCCATGCCTCGTCAAAAAATTAGTGTATTTTTCAAATTTTTCTATAAATATTTGGAAAGTAGGCTATGTCATTAATCTAAAAATCCTGAAAAGACATATGTTAACTCCAACACCTACCTCTATACCACTCTCAGTCCAAATTGGACTTTCAGGATTTTTAGATTAATGACATAGCCTACTTTCCAAATATTTATAGAAAAATTTGAAAAATACACTAATTTTTTGACGAGGCATGGGATAGAGGTAAGTGTAAGAGTTGAGAGTCATTGATAAAGCTTAGAGTACTTTGGTTTTTTTTTGGGGGGGGGGGGGAATTTTGTGTGTTGTTGTTGTTGCTGCTGCTTACAAACATGGCTGTAAGCATTTTGCAGCCATAAAAAAGGACTGACATACTTTCCAAGACCAAATAATAAGCCCCCCACAAGCAAGAGCAAATATGAGAGAGCTAATACAAAAGCCAACAAAAGCCAACAAAAAAGCCAACAAAAGCCAACAAAAGCCAACAAAAGCCAACAAAAAAGCCAACATAAAAAGCCAATACACAAGCTGATTGTAAAATGTTAAACACTTGCATAGTATTACATTTTAGGTAAAGCAACATTCCCATGCAATTAAATCATTTAACTTTTTGTTACGTCATGTGACAAGTTAAATCTTGTTTGAGTTCCAATCGTTAACCTTGGGCAGTCTCCGGCAATGTTCGAGAGATTTTGTATTTATATGTGTACTGCTTTCTGCCGACAAGCGTTGTCAGTTACGTCATAATCTAAAAATAGAATTGATTAATGGTATATATAAGAGACGCTACAGATGCATTTGATCAGTGCTTCGTGGTAGTTGAAAGTGTGAAGATGTCTCTCTCTAAAGTGTTTAGTGTCCCCCAACTTATGGGGAACAGAATAAAGCCTACCAACGAGCGGTTTGGGTTGTGGTTGTTGTTGGAAAACCTGGACAATCTGGTTACAGACATTGGTAATATAAACTACACAGAAAACGAGACGCTCCTAAGTGATAAAAATGTTAATCTACTTACACCGATTACGGAGCCTCTTTGTGATAACATTATGGTGGTTAGGATATGTGATCAAGTGGACTGCCAAGAACAATTGGAAAATAGTAAGTCTGTGCTGCTAAAGAAAGAGGTGTGTGGTGCTTTCAACCTCTATTTACGTGGTAAATTCTCCAAGTTCATCTCTGCTAAACATGGTGTTAAGGCAAAGCTACAATTTCCTCTACTCAATAACGAGTGTGCAATGGCACGGGGACTCAGGACACAGCTTGGGGAGAAAGGAATGGTTAACATTATGGAAAAGTATAAAAATCCTGTGGCTATACCATACAAACAGCTTCGTGCTGAGGAGTTTTATCTTATGGATTTGGACATAACCCAAGATTTGGCTGGTGTTTTTAACAAGGCAGAGATGTGTGATTATCTAACATCGAATCACAACTTTTGTGTGCAAGGAGAGTATCGAGAAAAGTGTAATGTGATTGTGAACAATGATAAAACGGTTTAACATGGATGAACTCTAATTCTAGAATAAAGATATATTGAACCCGATGGGGTTATGCTGACTGGAATCGAACATGGTTCTCAGAGACTGTGATCTCAGTATAAAGGTTCCACCAGGAAGCGAACCAGAGATCTGTACAGGGAGTTTCTTGGTAAAAACCCCTCGAAAGAAATGTATATTTAATCACTGGTGTGATTTTTGATGAAATGGCATTATTTAGTAAAATAATGTAGGAAATAATGAGCAGATTATATCATTATAAGACGATTTGGTGTAAGCTATTGGAGGCTTGAAGCACAGAGGAGGGCAGAGCTGACATTTACTAATTGGCCCAGAATTGTGGGTTGGTCCCAGTGGAGCCACGTCCATCTCAGTCACCCCATTATGTCGTCTGGAGCAGGGGTGAGGCCTGAATAATGACATAGTTATTCCCCGACGGAGAATGGATTTGGAGTAGGGGCGGAGAAATGCCCAGAAAAATCATTGATTACTCGTGATTGGAGTAACGAATCGAGATGAGAGTTGCACACAGGTGAATATCTTGGCAAGAAGATAATTTTAGAGTCTTTTACCTGCGAAATTGGTGCATATTTAATGATGTGCGTAAGGACTGTAAAACGACCATTGTTCGCGGATGGATGTGAAGATGTTGCCGGGGGTTTCCCGTTAGGTAGCGTCCCACGCCATGGAGAAAGGAATTAATATTAATTAATTGGACGAGCGATTCCTTTGCACACAGATAGTTTTGGGACCTGTGAAGAGAGAGGAACGCAATGATCATGGTTTGAAGACCTGAATCATGCTGTGAGAGGAGCCAAGATTACGCGGGAAGATGTTGCTCTACTTTCTGTGGAAATCCGATATAAGGGAGTAGACCCCAGGAGGAGCTCTCAGCTATGCTCAGTTGTAACTCAGTCTAAGTCAGTCGAAGTGGTAACGCAGCCAAGTTCAGTCTACATGCCGCCAAGCGCAGTTACAGCCAGTTACAGTCTTACTCAATTGTCAATTGTAGCACAATGGCAATAAGTTGCAATCAGTATGCAGCAAATATGCAGCAGTACGAGACAGCGTGTAAGCCGCATACAGAAGTCTTCAAATAAGTTACGTGCAGTCTTCGAGTGAAACTTCAGTCAGCTACAGCCAGGTTGAAGCAAGTTCGTCAAGGCAAAACGCATGACGGATCTATTCATCAAGACGCCGAACAAAGACTGGTATGTGTAAAAGAAACAGTAAATATGCTTGTATGAATAATAGTCGTGATACAGGCATAATCAGCAGCACGAACTATGACGTGGTCAGTTATGAAGCACCGTATAGACTAACGGTAGAACTATTGTATATAATTATTTGTGAAAGTGTTGAACTTTATTAAGCGCAGTGTGTATAGTATTAACTAATCGTATATGTGTAACTACGATAGAATGCGCGAAAGAAACTCTACTAAGTGTTTGGTATTGCCATGAGAGTACCAGATGTTAACGCTCATGTTTGGGAGCTAGCGTATTGATGTAACGCAGGACGCTTACTGTAGGAGTAATGATGTTCATAAAAACTGTTGGAGAGTTCCGAGAGCAGATAACCAGACTTTCAATCAGGAGTTGGTAACGTAAGATGCCGTCGACACCTGCAATTTCGATCTCTGCTAGGGAATTTCAGCATTGAAGTGTGTATAAAGTGTCGAGTGTTCAGTGTAATGCATATGTAAAAATATCATTTAAAGTAGTGTTTGATGAAGTGTTTCACATGGTTGGGGAGTGATAACTTCCTGAAAGGTATGCAACGTGTCGTGTTGGTGATAGAAATTATGTGTAATCAAATGTGTGTAAACAAGAGAAATATGTCGCGTTAAACCCATTATGGCGGGCGACATGGAAGAATATGATTGGTCGGAGCCACCTTAGATGCCTATAGAGATGTAAGTACCCCACAAATTATGGTTATGATTATGTAGAAGTTTGGACCGCTGCATGTCTGTGATTCCGTAAAGATATTGCGAATTCCTTATAGATGCCAGTAAAAATCAGTTAGGAGGCTGATCCTCCATGTTTAATCAGTATTGAGTTGATTTTGATAGAGTTGAAATGTTAATTTGCATCATTAAGTGGAGTAATTATTCCCACTATGAATTAAGAATGGCAATCAGTTATGTAAATGCAACGAACGCGATTGTTCGAGTTTAAAACGTTTAGCTATGTCGGAAATTTTGAAAAGCTTATAGAGTAAATGTTAGATTTCTCTTAATATTATAGGTCGGAGTGTCGTAGCATGGAGCATTAGGGGCCAGATAGTCTATTCTACGTATGAATTCTCCTATGTCGTGGACATTGGTGGAGATATATTTATTCCAGAGTTTTAGTGATGGACCCTAACTCTGAAGAAAGGATTGAAATGTGTTCCGGACTGGAATCTTGATAGAGTCGAGGAAACAAGGACACCTCGCAGCTCTATGATTTCCCGAGAACTTATTGATGAGTTATTTACGCTCGTTGGCAGCGAAAACTCATGGCGACAGTGGTTTTGTGCGCCTATATTATACTTGAGACATCGGTCAAACCGCCAGGCTCATGCATTACGAACCCCGAACCTTCATGTTGAATGGACCCATGTGAGGCCATTAATTAATCGTTATCCTCGACGTAGGAACAATTACAAAAGCTCATTCAATACCTGTTGGCATAATAGTCAATTAAGATCCTTTGGGAACATGTGTGTCGGTCAGGACACAGTATTTGTCTTGTAAATTTTCACTGCTTAGAGAGGAAGGCTTTCAAACTTTTAGAAAGGTCGAGATAATTGGTGAAACGACCCATTCCACTTTCTATTGTGTAGCGACTTCCTTAGCCGAGGGTCGGTGCTAGCCACCCGGGCCGCTCAGGCAAGTTATAAAGGGAAGAGAGTCTAGACCTTGTTGAAATGACATATAATGCAAGATTGTTATGTTGAGTATTATAGCCATGTGGTTTGTGAACACATGGATAATTATAGTTCATCCTGATGGTTCATTATTTTAGCTATCTGACGAATAGTTACATGATATATTTGTACTGTCACTGGAGCCAAGTCATGTAGTTGGTGACTAGATGCCAATCGCCCTGAGCGCGAGGTAGTCTATCGTACAATCCGACATAAGCTATAACGTAACGTTTTATCTAGGAATCACAGACAGCATGCGGTGAAACCATATAATTGGAGGATGTGTAGGGGGTAGCTTACATAATTATGGAGTTGCACGTTGATTTTGGTGCAACGTCCAAATAGGTAAATGCATGCAAAGCATTTCATTGGTGAGAAGAAAAATATTAAAACACGCACGGCACACATAATTGTTTAACATAAAGAGGTTTAAGGAATAATCCTTGTTGTAATATTAAAGAAGTCACATTGTATGACTGTTATGTTAATGTACAGTTTGTTTTGAAGTCGTAGGTGCATCAGCGCACTAGTATATCCTTGTGAAGTTCACAGAAGGGTAAAGCCTTATGGCTAGGTATGACTTTGTTGTGATTTTATATTTGTTTACTTATGGATTGTGGAAGTAAAAATTTTGTTTGCTTTATTTTATGCTTTTTGGGTATTGTTTTGTGTTTGAAGCCATGATTTATTTTACTGAATTAAAGTTTTAGAATAGAGTTGTGCCTTATCATTGTAGAGTTGATACCTTTTAGCCTCAAAATCCAAAATATGCACTGCTCAATTGGGGTTACCGTACACGCCTGAGAGCTGATGCTAGCTGGAGGCAGATGCATATTATCCACCGAGATTACTCACATGGGTACATGGGAATTGATGTCCTATACTGTGATTTGAGCTAAAGGTACGACTAAAGTCGGTCAGATTTAATGCACACAACTCTATTAAAGTAAGAATTAACGAAGTAGGGTGTGACCGCTCCTAATCCATAGCTAAGTTCCGATACGTATATATAAATTTTGATAGATACCTTTAGACTTTTTCTCTATTAATTTATCATGGCGTGGCCCAAGTGGGGCTTTCGGCAGTAAAAACCACTCCCTGAACAGTTTTTATAGTAAATTAGAATATGGCCGATGTCCTACTAATACCACCCATCTGATCTCATTTATCATGGCGCCCAGAATACGTGGAGCTTATGGGATTTAGGGAAAACCCATAGATTTTTTATGGTATTTCATGGGGAAAACCATAGTAATTGTTTTGCCTCAAACTGTGTTTGAGTGATTGTTGAATTCAGTAGGCTTTTGAGGTAACGCAGAATCTCTCTATTGAGAAGAGAATGGCCTAAGGGTACGAGCGTTACTTACCCAATCCACAATCTACCATAATATTATCAGGTTTTGTACGACTTCACAATATGTGTGCAGTGTTTGATGTTTCTCTTCGAAACGTATCCACATATTTTTCCAGGAAGCCTGCCTGCATATTTAAGTGTGTTATTGGAAAATGTCAGGTACGCAGGAGATCTTGCAAGTTATTGCAGGACTGAAACAGCATTTTGATGCTACTCACGAGCAGAGTAAACTGGAAACCAAGGCGTTCCAGGATAGTATAAACACTCGGTTAGATGAGAACCAGATTGAATTAAACAGTCGGTTAGATGCAAATCAGGTTGCACTAGATAATAAGTTAGGTCAAATGCAAGAAGTCATTAAGACCGAAGTAACAGATATTGTTGTAAGCATTGTATCGGAAATGCAGGTAAATACTGACAAACGTTTCGAGGCTATAGAAGCCAAACTTGAGGGTAATTTGCAAGCGTGTAGGCATGCTCAGGAGCAAACCAACAGTAAATTAGAGGCGTTGTCTAACGATATTAAGGATATTCAGATCCAAAATGAGGCGAATCTCGAACGCCAAGCGAAACAGTTCGCAGAGTTTACGAAAACAGTAGACCAGAGATTAGAGGAGAACGACTCCAAATGGGACCAGAAATTGAAAAGTTACGCTAGAGCAATTAACGGTGACCTCAAGAAACAGGACCAGAATATATTAGGTCAATGCCAGGAAATAGGCGAAATTAAGGCTATCGCTCATGAAAGTAAGGAGCTGGTAGGCAACGTGAAAAGTCAGATGGGTCAAGTTCATAAAGAACTGGACCAAGTGCAAAGCGACATTGTCATAGTCAATAAAAGACAAGAGGAAAATAGAGGCGAGATCACCAAGGTCCGGAATGAATTGTCTAAAGTCAATGGACACATTCAAGATGAAATTAAAGGTCTGAGAGAAGAACTCGAAATAAGAGAAGGCCAGAAAACAGAGGCAAGCGACAAGACCCTTGCTCAAATTAAAGAGGACGTAGAGGATGAAATATCCCATATCAAACAAAGTCTGAAAGAAGACAAGGTGAAAATTTTTCAAGTAGCCGAGGAAAACCGAGATAGGCTTACAAGAATAGAAAAAGAAGTCATTACTCGCCTAGAAAGAGCAGAAATGCGCCATAACCAAATGGAGACTAGGATAATAGCACAGGAGGAGACACTTCTGAAAGATCCTAAGTCAAGTGAAGGCAGCATAGAGGATATGAGAAAAACAAGGTGGGCAGACCTAGAAACCCAACCTATAAGCAGAAACGCTGCAGGCGCAGGAGAAAGTCCTTACATGACGCCAGGTGTACCAATTGCGGCATCGACGCCACATGAAAACGCGATGCACACCCAGGTGATAAACGTCATTAGGGCAAGCGAAGAAAAACCTAGGAAATTTTCAGGTAGTCACTGTAGTATGACACCAAAATATTGGTTAAAGGAAGTGACTGAATATCTCAATGATGCACGAATACCGCAGGAGCGTAGGCTACGTGCTATAGAGAAGTTAACAGAGGGGGAGTGCGCATTATGGTTTCGCAGCTTCCGTTACACTTTTGATACTGTTGAGGAATTCCGCGAGGCATTCTTGAAGAGATATTGGGACGCCGCGACTCAGCAGAATTTACGGCTGGATTTGTATGCCAAAAAGTACAGCACGAACAACCCGACGAAGTACGCAGAATTCTTCATATCGCAGATGTGTCGTTTTAAAGAGCTGGATCAAAAACCTAGTGAACTGGAGCTATGCATTGCTATCGCCAAACAGCTTCCATACGAGATCCAAAGGCTACTAATCTCGGCTAATGCGAAAACGGCTATGGAAATGGAGACAGTTCTAAGGCAACTGGACCTCACCACAGCAAATACTATGCGTCAGAGTCGAACCGTGGAACAAGTCCACGTGACCAACACACAGACTGACCAACAGCAAGCTCCAAGGAACAACAAAGCCACGAGCACAGAAACTTTAGATTCCTATGGACGGCAATGGGAACAGGAACCCAGAAAATGGCAGTCAAGGTACAAAGGAAATGCTAATAAAGCAGGAAGAGGTCGAAGTTCATGGAATAAACACAATAACAGGGGCAAACCGTACCATAACAATGGAGGTAATAATGGCCAGGAAGGCAATAATAGAAACTGGAGACCCCAAGAGAGAAGAAATAACTTCGATGACGAGGCAGAAGAGCGATATCATGCTTCTTTGCGATACCTCGAAGAAAGGGGAGATGAGCCCCAGAAACCACAAGTCCGCTGGCAAGAAGTCATGCAGAACAGGACATCGCCAGACAGATATGGAGATGGAGCTAAGAGTTTGGAACTACAGCGCAGCGAACAGGAGAGAAGGAACTCCAAAGGGGCGGGCGCTGAAGAAAAAAAAAACGCCAAAATTAGAAGAGCTCGAGACTGATGGATGGAAGTCTATTAACATCATCAATTGGATAGCCAAACCAGAAGAATTGATTGAGGATACAGGAGGACCACAGGTCATGGTCAAGAGAGAATTGCCTATTATAATTGTGAGAGTGGCAGGATTAAAAGTCAGAAGTCTGTTAGATACGGGATCAACAGTAAGCCTGATGACACAAGCTCTATATAATGAAATAGCCCGGAGAGAGAACATTTTGAAGATACCGATCTCCAGTGTCAAAATTAAAGGGGTAATTCCAGACAGAACAATGATATGTAAATACCAGGTATTCCTAGATTTACAGATAGGAGGCTCTACTTTCTCACAGAGTTTTCTGTTAGTAAACAAACTACCTTATAACCTACTTATTGGGGCAGAGTTTATAAGGGAATACAGAGTGATAATTGACCTAGCACAGGACAGGGTAATGTTCCATGTGAATGAAGAAGCTGAAGGCTTAGAGGTCGCACTCAATGAAATTGAACCAGGATCCAGTGAACAAGTATGGCATACATACAGAGATGTGGCTGATGAAGAAGTGTTAGCTATTGAGCAGTTAGAAGCGGAGCTCAAAACACTAGCCACAGACTGGGAAAAGGATCTGGAACCCAAATTGGAAGAATACATTTCGGAGAAGCTAGAAGAAGCGAAAATTGGGCTAAAAGAGAAGGAAAATTTAAAGCAGTTATTGCTGGAACAGAAGGAAGTCTTTGATTCGAGACCTGGTCGGATAAAGAACTTCACTTATGCTTTTCAAGTCAGTGATTGGACACCATTTAGGCAGAAACCCTACCCTATAGCTGAAAAGCATTATGCTAAAGTGAAAGAGGCAATTCAGGAGATGTTGGAGGCCGGCGTTATTGAGAAAACACCTACGCCTTATGTAAGTCCATTGGTAATTGTACCAAAGTCAGACGGATCTGTCAGAGTCTGCTTGGACCTGAGACGCTTAAATTTGAGAGTTATTCCGGAATTTGACCAAGTGCCACCTATTAAAGAGATCCTCAGGAAGTTTAGAGGGAAAACTATATTCTCAAATTTGGATATCACATCCAGTTTCCACCATCTTGAATTAGAGAAGAAAACTAGTCTGTTGACAGGATTTATGTTTGATCAACATACATTCACATTTTTAAGGCTACCTTTTGGGTTGAAAACAGCTGGTTCAGCCCTGATAAGAGCGTTAGATCGCAATCTATCAGATGAGGTTAAGAGAGTACCATCAGATATGTAGACGACATTCTACTCACATCAGAATCTCTGGAGGAGCACATGAGAGACCTGAAGAAGTTGCTAGATGACCTTCGAGAGGCTAACTTTAAGGTCAATATCAAGAAATCGCACTTCTGTCAGAGGGAAGTTAAATTCCTAGGGCATGTTATTGATGCAAATGGAGTGAAGCCTAATCCAGATAAATTGGAGGTAATTCGGAATTTCCCTCGACCCACGAAAGTAAAGCACGTCCGACAGTATTTGGGAGTAATTGGATTCTTTTCGAACCACTGCCCAAACTATACTGCGACAGTAGCACCACTGCAGGACCTATTGAAGAAAGGCGGCAGATGGAATTGGACGGAGCAATGTCAGGAAGCATTCGTGAGGTCAAAACAAATGCTTTTGGAATATGTGAAACTGGGATACCCAGATTATACCCAGAAGTTCATAATACAGACGGATGCATCACTCATTGGGATTGGAGCGATGCTATTCCAGGAAAATGTTGACCAGCCTGAGAAGAAAATTTTTATCGCCTTTATAAGCAGAAGACTGAAAGCCCATGAGAAAAACTACACGATCACAGAGATAGAATTGCTCGCAATTTTGTA
Source organism: Meconema thalassinum (assembly GCA_946902985.2). Classification (NCBI taxonomy): domain Eukaryota; kingdom Metazoa; phylum Arthropoda; class Insecta; order Orthoptera; family Tettigoniidae; genus Meconema; species Meconema thalassinum. The sequence goes on from OX336394.1 coordinate 210,567,915, forward strand.
CGCGTTGCAATCGTGGCACAAACTCGTGTACGGCTTCCGAATAGTTCTGAGAACAGACCATAAAGCTTTAACATTTTTGTTAAAGACAGATTTGTCTAGTCAGAGATTGACAAGATGGTCCCTGTATATCCAGCAATTTAATGTGGAAATAGAATACTGTCCAGGGAAAGAGAATGTAATACCGGACATATTAAGTCGTTACCCTAGAGAAGAAGAAGTACTAGCGGTCCAGATTGAGAATCGAGATCAGAAGACGTTGGATGACTTAAGGAACATTACCAACCTACAACGCGAAGACCCATGGTTGAAGATGATAATCGATTACTTCGAGGGACGCTTAGCAAGGGGAACTGCGATATACAGAGAGGCGGAGGCATTGGCAACAGATTATGTATGGTATAATCAGATATTACACAAGTGGGACGATGTGGATCACACACGTCAAAGGATTGTAATTCCTGCATCTTTGCAGAGGAGATTAGTATGGCTAGCCCACAGAGCATTTGGACATCCTGGAATAGATAAAATTTGTGCTCTGTTGAAGGAAGCATTTACTTGGCCAAAATTGAGAGAAACGGTGAGAAATGCTATTAGAACATGTGATCTTTGCCAAAGGGTAAAGCCGAATCCCTTTTTAATGAGGCAACGACCTATCCCGTTGTTACCAGAGAAGCCAAGGCAGCTATTGAGTATCGACAACTTTGGACCATTGCCTAGAGCACGTAGAGGCAATAGACACATTTTTGTAGCCATGGATGTATTTTCGAAAATGGTGGTGTTGTGCCCCATTCAGAAGACAAGTTCAGAACAGGTCTTGAAGCGCCTGAAAGAGAGAGTTATTCCGATTCTTGGGAAGCCGGATAACATTCTCTCGGACCACGGAAGTTGCTTTACTAGTGCAGAATTTCGTCGAGAACTGGAAACTCTAGGAATTAGGCAGATTTTATCTACCATTCGCCATCCTGAGGCAAGTCCCGTTGAAAGAGTAATGAGAGAGGTCCAGAAATACATGAAGATCTACTGTTCTGAAGCGAATTGGCGTTGGATTGAATTTCTAGAAGTCATTGAATACTGTATAAATAATACTGTACATGAGGCGACAGGTCAGGTTCCCGTTACTCTACATCTGGATCAGAGGCCAGAGAGACCGTGGAATGGTGTTATTCCATTACCTGTAGACGCACAGCCCGGTAGAGAATTGAGGATCCAACGAACCTTTGAATATCTCAAAGCACAGGCGGAGAGACGTCAGAGAAGGAATCGTGCGAAGAGGTATCATAAACCGCTTCTCGTGGGACAGAAAGTTTTAATTAAGAAACCCGCCAGTTCAGATCCCGAGGCACGGAAGTATAAAAAGTTTATTTTTGCTTACCACGGCCCGTTCGAGGTGATAAGAGACCTCCAGAACAATGCATACAGGTTAAGGCATTTAGAGAATGGAAACGAGGTCGTTATGAACATAGCCAACTTAAAAGTTTATTACTCGCCAGAAGAATTCGATGAACCAGAAGAAGAATTAGTAACGCACACCCAACTCAACGTGGAGAGCGAAGGCAGCCAAGCAGGCAGACCTGAATGTTGGAACGGCGAGACGGGACGAGAAGCAGACAGTTTACCCAGTGTAAGCGGAGAGCAGAAAGAATGCCAGTGTTTGCGAGAATTCTATGAAGAAATGGTCAGAGTGGCCAGAGAGGTTGAGGCTGTAAACGCGACCCTTCGCAGGGAGAATAGACAGCTCAGAAACAAGGCCGAGTGTGGAAGGGGGAACACTACTAACCCACTCGCAGCCAGACTAGGTGAAGGACCCCAGATGTAAACACAGACGGTGGTCGACAGTCAGCTGGTTACTTATATAAGCCACTTGCATTGGACTTTTATAAGTTTTGCAAGGGGAACATGAACCCGATGGGGTTATGCTGACTGGAATCGAACATGGTTCTCAGAGACTGTGATCTCAGTATAAAGGTTCCACCAGGAAGCGAACCAGAGATCTGTACAGGGAGTTTCTTGGTAAAAACCCCTCGAAAGAAATGTATATTTAATCACTGGTGTGATTTTTGATGAAATGGCATTATTTAGTAAAATAATGTAGGAAATAATGAGCAGATTATATCATTATAAGACGATTTGGTGTAAGCTATTGGAGGCTTGAAGCACAGAGGAGGGCAGAGCTGACATTTACTAATTGGCCCAGAATTGTGGGTTGGTCCCAGTGGAGCCACGTCCATCTCAGTCACCCCATTATGTCGTCTGGAGCAGGGGTGAGGCCTGAATAATGACATAGTTATTCCCCGACGGAGAATGGATTTGGAGTAGGGGCGGAGAAATGCCCAGAAAAATCATTGATTACTCGTGATTGGAGTAACGAATCGAGATGAGAGTTGCACACAGGTGAATATCTTGGCAAGAAGATAATTTTAGAGTCTTTTACCTGCGAAATTGGTGCATATTTAATGATGTGCGTAAGGACTGTAAAACGACCATTGTTCGCGGATGGATGTGAAGATGTTGCCGGGGGTTTCCCGTTAGGTAGCGTCCCACGCCATGGAGAAAGGAATTAATATTAATTAATTGGACGAGCGATTCCTTTGCACACAGATAGTTTTGGGACCTGTGAAGAGAGAGGAACGCAATGATCATGGTTTGAAGACCTGAATCATGCTGTGAGAGGAGCCAAGATTACGCGGGAAGATGTTGCTCTACTTTCTGTGGAAATCCGATATAAGGGAGTAGACCCCAGGAGGAGCTCTCAGCTATGCTCAGTTGTAACTCAGTCTAAGTCAGTCGAAGTGGTAACGCAGCCAAGTTCAGTCTACATGCCGCCAAGCGCAGTTACAGCCAGTTACAGTCTTACTCAATTGTCAATTGTAGCACAATGGCAATACGTTGCAATCAGTATGCAGCAAATATGCAGCAGTACGAGACAGCGTGTAAGCCGCATACAGAAGTCTTCAAATAAGTTACGTGCAGTCTTCGAGTGAAACTTCAGTCAGCTACAGCCAGGTTGAAGCAAGTTCGTCAAGGCAAAACGCATGACGGATCTATTCATCAAGACGCCGAACAAAGACTGGTATGTGTAAAAGAAACAGTAAATATCGCCGTGCCAGTGCAAGACTACGATATCTGCAAAAATCATTTTATTGAGAAAAACGGGTTTGAAGTTTTCTATAACTTTGTATCAGCCTTTCGTCAGTGTAAAAATCTATAGAGAATTTTGAATTTTGGATATGTTTCGGTTGATTACATAGTGTACCCTGTCCTTTTAATTAAAATTATAAATTTTGTAATTAAGGCCCACAAAAAGGGCTAAAATGCAGATGTCCTGGTCTCGCACTGACTGTTCTGTGAAAATTGTTAGACAATTAATCAATACCAACACTTCAATTTCATTTTTTCCCTAGTTTACTGCTATATTTGAACATTCTATACACAATTCTATGTACAATAATAATTTGAAAAAAATCACTTTTTATTGAAAATAGGCACACTGAGGCCAAAGATGGAATGAATGTTGGAAAATAGTTCACAAGTTCAGCATGAACACGTCATTTGCTTCAATAGTCAGGACCTCAGTCCTTTTCCGCTTCCAAAGCAACGAAGAATGGGTGATGCGTCTTCGGTATTAGATTTTTTGCACTGAGTGAAATAAGGTCTTTCTTCTTGCTAGCTGATATTTTTGGAGACTTTCTACAAGCTGGTTTGAGTTTGAGAGTTTCGGGATGTTGATGTGGACTTCTCCTCTTTGTCTTTCTGTTAATATGCACTAGTTTATATTGCTTTTTGTGGTAGGAAGTTTTATAATAGAACACCCAGGGGAATTCTTCTTCACCATTATCTCAGTGACAGCATTCCACGCTACCTTCTCCCCATCCTCATTGATGGAAAAATTGTTACCGAGGTCATTGCATAATGACTTGCAATCTATGAAGTCAGTTGTTTCCATTTGTCTTACAAGGTAAGGTTTCCCAATCCTTTTTGCAAGACTTGCGATAGTAGCAACCTGAGGGGGAACGCAAATAAGACCGGATTTCAGAGCTCTTTTCTTCTCATATACTATGCGAGAGTACATAGCGTCTCCCTCATGTTGTGTATGTCCTACTACCTAAAACTTATGTTGAATTGTCGGAATTTCTAACTTTAGAACAGCGTAAAAGTATGCAGATAACACGAATTTGTTCTTCACTTCTTGATTTGGGTATTCTTTGAGAGACTCTATTATGCAGCTACCAACTTCATTTGCCCCTCTTCCAGCTTGACCTTCGTGCCACATGCAGCATCTTCCAATTTTAGAGACTGCTTCGTAAATAGTGAATTTAAATAAATTAAGTTTTCTTTTATAATAAATGCTTGATATTTCACCACTTGGCAAGGTGTAACAGCTTGAAAATCAAACACAGCCACCACTCCACGGTTTTCCTCAGTGGCCTGATGAATATCATTTTCTTTTTCCTGTCTCATTGTTTCTTTCTCTGCATGATGTATTTCATATTTGTCTTTAAGTTTTCGCTTTTCTTCTTCAGTAGAATTCTTATATTCTTCACAGATCCTTCTTAGGTCTATGAAACCCGATGTTGAATTCCGTATTAAATATTGTTTCGTGTACGTGCTTCTTTGCAATCGGTTCATTTTCTAACTTACATTAATGTGGATATACCCAACGAACCTTCAAAATACTCTCGTGTTGTATCAGCTCGAATGTAATGGGACTCTATTCTTGGAATTGAATTGATGTGTTGCCTCACTCCTTCCCTTCTTTTGCTTTCCACGCTTTCCCCCTTCTCTCTTCTTCAAGAAAACCATCCTTGTTCTTGGAAATAACTGTAGAAATTATGGTGTTTCCCACGCCAAGGGTACCCATGAACATCTTCTTGAAAACCTTTATTCTATCTCCTCTTATGGTTAAACTGTACCTAATTCATGTTGCAAGACCTTCCACCTCCAGGAATGATTCTTCGATATTTCGGCTTTACTTGCGTCATGTTATGACTAATAAATTGTCTCTGCCTGTTCAGATCTCCAAGATCCCAGAAGCTCTTAATGATTGAAATCCTGTCCTCCTCTGAAAGTGGACATTTAAAATTGCAGTTTCCTTGGCATCCTTTCTTTAATATTTTATCCTTCCTACAGGTACCATTTTTGTTGTTTACTAATTGTCCTGTATTTACTTTAAGTTTTCTTATGTTTCGAGCCCATTTATGTTCTTGACGACGACGCTTCTTCGGGCGTATGTCTTTCTGAGGTGATGCTGCTGCTGCTGTTGTTGTTGAGCCTGATCCTTCACAGTTGCTCACTAAGTTGGCATTTTCCGAAGGAATACAGATGTCTGATGTTTCGTTAAGGAAACTTTCCTTCAAAGGAAATGCTGAAGTTTTAGAGCTTTTGAGTTCTTTGCTAGTTGATGGTAGTTCTTTGCCTTGTATACTCATCTTGTCTGTTTTGTTATCGTCATAGTTATCTTCCTCTTCTGAACTACTGGTATCAGGAATATAGTCATTGCAGATATCGTGGTCTTGCACTGAAGGTAAGTGAATTCTCTTTCAATTTCCAGTGTAAAACCGATGCATCTGCAGATGACGCTTTTTTGCACGGAACATCTTTAAAAAAATACTCCAATGCAAAACCAATTCATTTTACTTCAAGGGCCCAATTATATAAATTTTGCAATTTTTGCACTTTTACATTGAAGATCACATTAAAATACACTAATTGCCGTAAAAAAATAAAAATTGAAAAATTTGCACTTATCGTGGTCTTGCACTGGCACGGCGATATGCTTGTATGAATAATAGTCGTGATACAGGCATAATCAGCAGCACGAACTATGACGTGGTCAGTTATGAAGCACCGTATAGACTAACGGTAGAACTATTGTATATAATTATTTGTGAAAGTGTTGAACTTTATTAAGCGCAGTGTGTATAGTATTAACTAATCGTATATGTGTAACTACGATAGAATGCGCGAAAGAAACTCTACTAAGTGTTTGGTATTGCCATGAGAGTACCAGATGTTAACGCTCATGTTTGGGAGCTAGCGTATTGATGTAACGCAGGACGCTTACTGTAGGAGTAATGATGTTCATAAAAACTGTTGGAGAGTTCCGAGAGCAGATAACCAGACTTTCAATCAGGAGTTGGTAACGTAAGATGCCGTCGACACCTGCAATTTCGATCTCTGCTAGGGAATTTCAGCATTGAAGTGTGTATAAAGTGTCGAGTGTTCAGTGTAATGCATATGTAAAAATATCATTTAAAGTAGTGTTTGATGAAGTGTTTCACATGGTTGGGGAGTGATAACTTCCTGAAAGGTATGCAACGTGTCGTGTTGGTGATAGAAATTATGTGTAATCAAATGTGTGTAAACAAGAGAAATATGTCGCGTTAAACCCGTTATGGCGGGCGACATGGAAGAATATGATTGGTCGGAGCCACCTTAGATGCCTATAGAGATGTAAGTACCCCACAAATTATGGTTATGATTATGTAGAAGTTTGGATCGCTGCATGTCTGTGATTCCGTAAAGATATTGCGAATTCCTTATAGATGCCAGTAAAAATCAGTTAGGAGGCTGATCATCCATGTTTAATCAGTATTGAGTTGATTTTGATAGAGTTGAAATGTTAATTTGCATCATTAAGTGGAGTAATTATTCCCACTATGAATTAAGAATGGCAATCAGTTATGTAAATGCAACGAACGCGATTGTTCGAGTTTAAAACGTTTAGCTATGTCGGAAATTTTGAAAAGCTTATAGAGTAAATGTTAGATTTCTCTTAATATTATAGGTCGGAGTGTCGTAGCATGGAGCATTAGGGGCCAGATAGTCTATTCTACGTATGAATTCTCCTATGTCGTGGACATTGGTGGAGATATATTTATTCCAGAGTTTTAGTGATGGACCCTAACTCTGAAGAAAGGATTGAAATGTGTTCCGGACTGGAATCTTGATAGAGTCGAGGAAACAAGGACACCTCGCAGCTCTATGATTTCCCGAGAACTTATTGATGAGTTATTTACGCTCGTTGGCAGCGAAAACTCATGGCGACAGTGGTTTTGTGCGCCTATATTATACTTGAGACATCGGTCAAACCGCCAGGCTCATGCATTACGAACCCCGAACCTTCATGTTGAATGGACCCATGTGAGGCCATTAATTAATCGTTATCCTCGACGTAGGAACAATTACAAAAGCTCATTCAATACCTGTTGGCATAATAGTCAATTAAGATCCTTTGGGAACATGTGTGTCGGTCAGGACACAGTATTTGTCTTGTAAATTTTCACTGCTTAGAGAGGAAGGCTTTCAAACTTTTAGAAAGGTCGAGATAATTGGTGAAACGACCCATTCCACTTTCTATTGTGTAGCGACTTCCTTAGCCGAGGGTCGGTGCTAGCCACCCGGGCCGCTCAGGCAAGTTATAAAGGGAAGAGAGTCTAGACCTTGTTGAAATGACATATAATGCAAGATTGTTATGTTGAGTATTATAGCCATGTGGTTTGTGAACACATGGATAATTATAGTTCATCCTGATGGTTCATTATTTTAGCTATCTGACGAATAGTTACATGATATATTTGTACTGTCACTGGAGCCAAGTCATGTAGTTGGTGACTAGATGCCAATCGCCCTGAGCGCGAGGTAGTCTATCGTACAATCCGACATAAGCTATAACGTAACGTTTTATCTAGGAATCACAGACAGCATGCGGTGAAACCATATAATTGGAGGATGTGTAGGGGGTAGCTTACATAATTATGGAGTTGCACGTTGATTTTGGTGCAACGTCCAAATAGGTAAATGCATGCAAAGCATTTCATTGGTGAGAAGAAAAATATTAAAACACGCACGGCACACATAATTGTTTAACATAAAGAGGTTTAAGGAATAATCCTTGTTGTAATATTAAAGAAGTCACATTGTATGACTGTTATGTTAATGTACAGTTTGTTTTGAAGTCGTAGGTGCATCAGCGCACTAGTATATCCTTGTGAAGTTCACAGAAGGGTAAAGCCTTATGGCTAGGTATGACTTTGTTGTGATTTTATATTTGTTTACTTATGGATTGTGGAAGTAAAAATTTTGTTTGCTTTATTTTATGCTTTTTGGGTATTGTTTTGTGTTTGAAGCCATGATTTATTTTACTGAATTAAAGTTTTAGAATAGAGTTGTGCCTTATCATTGTAGAGTTGATACCTTTTAGCCTCAAAATCCAAAATATGCACTGCTCAATTGGGGTTACCGTACACGCCTGAGAGCTGATGCTAGCTGGAGGCAGATGCATATTATCCACCGAGATTACTCACATGGGTACAATATAACTAATTTATATGTCAAATTACAAGTCCTGGTGTAAACAAAGTCATTGGAAACCATATTATAGACTTTATCCGATGTCCAGACTCCCGTCTAAGGGAAACGTTTACGTCTTACTTAGCTAAAGAACATGGTATTACAAGACTAGAGGCAACAATTTACAACTACAAAATGAATGGTGTATTTGACCCACTCGAAGATTGTGTTAGTGTATTAAACGCCAACAAACATTACTTAAAAGAAGCGCCCCTGTACTCGGTGCCGATCGCGTCCATGTGGACCAAACTATCGGATAACCTACGAAATAGTTGCTGTGTGGTGTTTAACAAAGTTTTGCAATTTGTGTATTGGGGTAATAAAAATACTCGGAAATTGACTGGTGTGCAAATCGAACTGCGCGATGGACAAGATCGGGAAAAGATGATAAACTATGCTCTCTCTGCCTATAGTTTTAATTACTTACCTGTAAACTTTGTAGAAATTGTTAACGATGATTCTGGAAACAACAATGTTCGCATTATACAGAAATGCTATCTTAAAGCTGGGGAAACATTCTTTTCCCAATCCAGGACATTGTTTTCCACAATTCCCGCAAACATAAACATTAGCGAATTAGGATTGACTCCTACAAATAATATTCCTCCCCAGGTGTTGAGAAAAAGAACCAATAAATCTAACAGACTTAAACCATACCCTCTTAAGGAAATTACCCCATTGAGTACAGTTAATGTGCTATGTGTAAGGAAACGAAAATTGGAGTTAGAGGAAATTGAGATAAAAAAAAAAGGAAAGTAGAGTATGTTGCAGAGACTACTGCCCTAAAGGAAGAGTACGAAGCAGTGTTGCAGAAAGAACAGACGATTGTGGATGCAAGAAACAGGTTTACAGTTTACTTTAAACAAAGTCCCTGGCAAAATCTAGATGTGAGTGGGAAATACAAACTCTCAGCATTTACTGTTAATTACAAAGGAACTTATCCACGCGTTAGAGTGCTTGTAGAAAGTGAAAAATGTAAACATGTGTGCTACTTAAGAGGATATTTAAAATCTATGTTTTTAAAGAGTCATGGTAATTTAGACTTGCTTAAAAAGGATGGATTTATTGTAACTCGATGTGGTGGATTGGACATTGTACATTTGGAAACTGAAAAACCGTTTGCAGCATTCAACACCAATGGAATTACTACATTTAATGGTAACTCGTTTGCTAAAATCGAGAATTTTAAGTTGTTCACAAGCATTCAAACAGACTATAGAGTAGAGTCGACATCGTATACGCAAGGTGACGTTGATCTGCTTAATAACATCACTATGCAGGAAATCAAAGGCCAAATAAAAATCCGAAAGTGCTCCCGGTTAGAAAGTTTGGAAAAAGGAACAGAACTAATTATTAAGGGAATAAAACCAATAGTATATAGACATAAAGTTAGATATGTGTTGGAAATGGAGAATATTGACTCTTTGTTTATATCCAATTACTGGCTGGAAAAGGAACTAGAAGATTCGGATACAGATTTGAATTATCGGATCAAAATTAAGCTGGATGCTCTTAAAACTACACCAAGCAAAAATAAGGAAAGAGTTGTGTTCTGTGTGTAATTATGCATGACAAATCAAGAATTTGGGCTGCCCTGTTCGTATTAAACAAATGGATACAAAAGGGACCTAAGAGATTTAAGCAAAAATTTAAGTTAAAATGTAGAAAAATGAAAATGAATGTTATTAAAATAAAGAAAAGAGTGTATTATATGTAAAAATTGTAGATATATGTAATTAATAAAACTATTGCATGGGTACCGCTTGTGTTTCTTGTTACCCGCCTGACACTCTTAATCCAATCGTTAACTTTCGGCAGTCTTCGGCAATGCTCGGTGAGCGTGGCCTTGAAAAGTAGTTGAAACTAGTGTAGTTGAAAGTATAGTATGACCCGTTTCTTACCTATATGAGCAACGACTCCAATAATAAAGAACCAATAGATAAATGATTCCTGCATAGTTATTGGTGTATAGATTTTTAAACTTAAGTGAGGATTGGGAACGAGACAGTCATAGCCTTAAGTTAAGAATCATCCATGCATTTGCCTTAAATAAAAGTGGTAAAACCATGAAACAATATGAGTGAGGTAGAAATGAGTTTATCACGTCTCAGCTTTCTTCACAAGGTTGGTAGTTACTCCCTGCTCAAGCTAATTTAAGCTACATCTAAGACAATCTGTTTAGCATATTCGAACCTTGAACTACACTGCAGTTCTTAGCCTCAACCTTTCTTGCCATAATTATGTTTCCTATTTCCATAACAAATTAAAATCCTAGGAGTGAAAGCTAAATCCCTCAAGGTCAAAGTCTACCATGCTAACCAATTAGCCACAGGGTCACATTTTAGGGCTTATCCGATATTGTGACTATTTATTAAAACCCATGTACATAATGTTTCTGGAATATGCGTGATTACCTATGTCAATGTAGCGGTATCGGTGGTGTAGTTAATAGCTGTGCTTAAGATAACGGGTTCAAACCCTGACAAAGTCGTGGTATTTTTAAAAGCGCTAATTCCTTTAGTATGCATTCCTTCGGAGGGGCGGGGAGTAAAGCCTGCCGTCCCATGTCATACATTTGTTCCACGTAAAAGAACCTAGCACTGCAATTGGCTGTGTGTAGTAAAATTTATAGGCGATATTGGTTAATTAGTAACGCTCTATTAAGTTCCAACGTTCGCCACTTGGAGTTAGTGACAGTAGCATTTGGTAACTAAAGTTGGATCTAACTGAAATTGAACTTGTTGGGAGACCTCGGGCGTTAAATCAAAAATGCCCAGCTATGGCCATTGGCTGCAATTCATAATATATCCTCTTTGCATCGTCCATCACTAGTTATTTTGCTTTCTAAGTAGTAAAAAGTATCCTACTTCCATTAGCTTTTCACCTGTCAATTCGAAGTACTGTACATATGCATTTCATTTGAGGGGTTTAGACATCGTGGTGTATAGGATTTGTGTGATAGCATGTGTTATTGTGATGACTGCAGTAGTGTGTGTATTAGTAATTGGATGAGGATTGGAAAGGATGCAGGCGGACACTTAAATTAAGAATCATCCCGGTATTCACCTGAAGTACAAGTGGGAAACCAAGGAAAACCTCCTCTCAGTTTTTCCTTACAAAGCCTAATGTAGACCAAGATTAAATTTCTTGGCAGAGCCGGAAATCAAACTCAGGCCTCCAAGGTGACGACCTAGAATGCTAGCCACTACACAACGAGGTCGTCTCTTATGATAGTCTACTTTGTACAGTCTCATGTTACGACGTTGTTGTTGTTGTTGTTGTTGTTGTTATGAAGGGCTTAGACATCGTGGTCTTTTATACCCCTGTACTTGGGTGTATGCAAAATGTATGCGATAATCTGTGTTATTGTGGTGTCTGTAGGATTGTGTGTATTAGTTATTCATGTAAGGATTGGAAAGGAGGCTGCCCCGGCATTAATTTAGGAACCATTCCGACATTTGCTTGGAGTAGAAGTGGGAAACCACAAAATCCATTTTTTAAGACAACCAAGGTTAAATTCTGTATTCAAAATTCATATAAAAGTTTCACTAACAGTCAAGAGCCAAGCCTTCAGCCTCGGAGATTACACGCAATGTAAGCTATCAAATTTCTGCGAACTTGCACCTACCAAGCTCCCACAGTACGCTGGAGAGAACAGTCGCCTTTCAACTCACATAGTGTTCGCTTGCAAATGAATTGTTTAAACTTGTAACAAAATTCAATCAAAACTTGTAACAAAATTCAATCATCAATCACGCGTTATAACATGTATGTGTGGTAAGACATCATAGTCATCAGCCCCGTGTAGTTGAGAGTGTATCATTCACGTTAGTGGGTTGAGACACCATGGTCATCAGCCTCGTGTAGTTGAGAGTGTATCATTCACGTTAGTGGGGTGAGACACCATGGTCATCAGCTCAGTATAGTTGAGAGTGTATCTTTCACGTCAGTGTGTTGAAACACCATGGTCATCAGACCCGTGTAGTTGAGAGTGTATCATTCACGATAAGTGGTTGAGACACCATGATCATCAGTCCCTTGTAGTTGAATAGGAAATAAATAGTGACATATAGTTCATGAGTAGCGTGTGGTTAGAAATGTTAAAACATCGTAACAAGATTATCAACATAAGATATGCATTACTGAGGTAAGTAACTTAATTCCAAATTCTATATTGATGTTTTCATCTTCAGTCTTTTGACTGATTGATGAGCTAATCATTTCATCCCTATATACTGTAGCTACAATACCCTACTTCCAAGGCAATCTGTTTAACATATTCTAAACATGGTCTACCCCTACAGTTCTTGCCCTTGACCCCTTCCTTCCATAACTAAGCTTGCTATTCCTGGGTGCCTTAGTATGTGTCCTACCAACCTATCTCTTCTCTTCATTAACAGTCACCAGAAACATCTCTTCTCTCTCACTAGTCTTAATACCTCTTGGTTTGTAACCCTATGAACTTGAGTGTATGAAAGAGCTGTCTGATAACCTGTGTCACTGTAATGTCTGTACTACTGTATGTATTTGTAATAGAGGTAGGTATTGGGTAGGAAGCAGCTGTAGCCTTAAGTTAGGTACCATCCCGGCATTTCCTTAAGAGTGTAAGAGAGGAAACCCACAGAAAAACACTCTTAGAATGAGTGAGGTAGGAATTGAACCCGTCTCTTCTCAGTTTTGTCTCACAAGGCTGAGTGTACCCCGTTCTTTTAGGAGTTTTGTGATTTCGTAGTCATGTATCCCTGTGAACTTGGGTGTATGTAAAAGCTGTCTGATAACCTGTGTCACTGTGATGTCTGTACTACTGTATGCATTTGTAATAGAGGTAGGTATTGGGTAGGAAGCAGCTGTAGCCTTAAGTTAGGTACCATGCCGGCATTTGCTTAAGAGGGTAAGAGTGGAAAACCACAGAAAACTACTCTTAGAATGAGTGAGGTAGGAATTGAACCCGTCTCTTCTCAGTTTTGCCTCACAAGGCTGAGTGTACCCCGTTCTTTTAGGAGTTTTGTGATTTCATAGTCATGTAGCCCCGCGTACTTGGTTGAGTGTTGAATTTGTCTAATAACCTGTGTAACAGCAATGGCTGTATTAGTGTGTGTATTTGTAATTCAGATGAGGATTGGGAAAGAGGCGGCCGTGGTCTTAATTTAGGAACTATCCAAGCATTTGCATGGAGTAAAAGTGGGAAACCACAGAAAACAACTTCCAAAATGGTTGAGGTAGGAATCAAAACCCAGCTCCTGTCAGTTTTGCCTCACAAGGGTGAGTGTACTCCGTTCCAGTTCTGAGACCAGAATTACATTTCTTGGCTGAGCCGGGATTCGAACCTCAGGAATGACCTCCAAGAATGCTAGTCACTACACTAAGTGGTTGACAATATAAGGCTGGTCTTGATTATACATGATCAATTAATAATTACCTAATAATAATAATAATAATAATAATAATAATAATAAATATTCCATTTAGCAACTACACGGCCGAACTCCCCCTGTGACATTATTCATGGTCTCAGGACACGGCCGCCATCTTGCCCATTAGCCCCTGCCCCAGCTCTGACTGACCCCTCCATAAGAATAACATAGAGTGATTGCGCGCCTCGGCCATCTTGCCCATTAGCCCCTGCCCCAGAACCGCCCTTTATATCCTACTCTGCTTATTTTTAATGATTAGTTTATATGCCGAGTATCACATCCACAAATGAAACCACTCGTGAGATATTGTTATTCAATGAAATGCAGGTTTAACCCCCTTAAGACCCCTTTAGAACTTGAATATCCAAAAATCCTCCCTTAGTGTACAGTTTTGACATACAACGAACATATCCCCGAAATGCCATGTTTCCAACTTCAATATTTTTGGCTGGGCGATGATGAGTGAGTGAATGAGTCAGGACATTTTCTTTCATCTTTTTCTTCAGAATTTCACCCCTCCCGATGAACCCCTTCGATTTGATTGATCAAAAAAACTGTCGAAAAGCTATTTACTTTAATGCAGTTTCTCCCCCTGAGTTTGATGAGTCAGTCAGTCAGTCAATGAGTTCGGATACTTTCTTTCCTGTTTCTTCCCCCCCCCCCCGAAATTCACCCCACCCCATGGGGTCCTTAAATTGGATTTATGAAAAAACGGTCAAACACATATTTACTTCTTTTTATGTTGATTTTTTTTCGCTGAGTTTCAAACGCCTCGCCTATGTCGTTTAAGAGATACGTGCTCCGTTAGGAATCTTTCAATCCCCAATTTTCACCCCCTTTCACCTCATAATATACACCACATCGAAAAACCCTCAGACACATGTCTTCTTACTTTTTAATTATGAGTTTATATGCCGCGTATCACATCCCCCAATGAAACCAATCGGGAGATATTGTTATTCAGTGAAATGTAGGTTTAACCCCCTTTAGAACCTGAATATCCGAAAATCCTTCCTTAGTAGACGATTTTGACATACAATGAACATATCCCCAAACTGTCATGTCTCTAACTTCAATAATTTTGGCTGGGCGATTATGAGTGAGTGAGAGAGTGAGTCAGTACATTTTCTTTCAATTTTCCTTTTTCAGAATTTCACCCCTCCCCTTGAACCCCTTAAAATTGATTTATGAAAAAGACTGTCGTACAGCTATTTACTTACTTAAAAGCAATCTTTTCCCCCTGAGTTTGATGAGTCAGTCAGTCAATCAGTTAGGACACTTTCTTTCCTGTTGTTTTTTCCCCCAGAATTTCACCCCTCCCAATGGGCCCCTTAAATTGGATTTATGAAAAAACGATCAAACACATATTTGCTTCTTTTTATGTTGATTTTTTTTTCGCTGAATTTCAAACGCCTCGCCTATGTCGTTTAAGAGATACACGCTCCGTTAGGAATCCTTCAATCCCCACTTTTCACCCCTTTCACCTCATAATATACACCACGTCGAAAAACCCTCAGACACGTGTTTTCTTATGTTTGATGATGAGTTTATATGCCGAGTATCACATCCCCCAATGAAACCAATCGGGAGATATTGCTATTCAATGAAATGCCCTTAACACCCCTTTAGAACCTGAATATCCAAAAATTCTCCTTTAGTGGGCAATTGCGGCCCTTGAGGAAGCTGCATACCAAATTTCATTATAATCCGTTTGGTGGTTTCTGAGATTTCGTGATGAATGGATGAGTTGTGAGTGAGTGAGTGAGTGAGTGAGTGGTATTTGACCAATATATAGTAAACAAGCTGACCCGGCAGACGTTGTCCTGCCATTCAAAGAATGTGTTGTAACTTTTTTTCTTGAAGTGCTTTTGGATACATAATATTTTTTTTTCAATTTCTGTTAACTGCCTCTAAACAATCGTGAATTGAATTAACTAATTTAGAAACATTCGTAGGAGCGTGCACAACAACTCTCCAAAGTTTCATCGCAAACGGATAAATGGCATTTAACGCATACGGGATTCGGTTTAAAAGATTCGTGCGCTGTCACTCATTTTTGAATCTACTCGAGCTCTACCAACTGTGAAATGAATTTACTAAGTTAGAAAGCTTCACGCAAGTGTACACAACAACTCATCAAAGTTTCAACGCAATCGATGAATAGTATATGAACGCATACAGGATTTTGTTGGAACGCTTCGCGCGTCGTCACTCATTTGTTACATCTACTCGTGTGCTACCAATATTGCACCAAGTTGAACACCTTCCCTGGCGTGTACACAACAAGTCATCAAAGTTTCATCGGAATCGGATGAATGACATATGAACGCATAAGTGACTTTCTTTAAACGATTCGCGTGCTGTCACTCATTTGTTGAATCAACTCATGCGCTACCTATTGTAAAATAGATTTACTAAGCCCGAAACCTTCTCTGGCGTGTACTCAATGATTCACCAAGGTTTGATCGCAATCGGATGAATGATATGTGACCGCATACGGGACATTGTGGAAACGATTCGCGCGCCGTCGCTCATTTGTTGAATCTACTCGTGCTCTACTGATTAAAAACTGGATTGACTAAGACAGAAATATTTACTGGACTGTACACAACAATTCACCAATCGGATAAATGGTATATGGACGCATACAGTACTTTGTTGAAATGATTCGCGTGCCGTTACACATTTGTTGAATCTACTCGTGAGCTACCTATTGTAAAATGGATTTATTAAGCCAGAAACCTTCCGTAGGGTGTACACAACATCTCACCCAAGTTTCATCGTAATCGGACGAATGGTATTTGAACTCATACGGGACCTTATTGAAACGCTTCGCGCGTCGTCGCTCATTTGTTGAATCTACTCTTGCGAAACCTCCTGTGAAATGGATTTACTAAGTCAGAAACCCTCACGTAAGTGTACACAACATCTCACCCATGTTTCATTGCAATCGGATGAAGGGTATCTGAACGCATACGGGACTTTGATGAAAAGTTCAAGCGTCGTTGCTCATTTGTAGAATCTACTCGTGAGCTACGTATTGTAAAATGGATTTACTAAGTTAGAAACCCTCACGTAAGTGTACACAACATCTCACCCAAGTTTCATCGCTATCGGACGAATGGTATTTGAACGCATACGGGACTTTGTTGAAACGCTTCGCACGTCGCCGCTCATTTGTTGAATCTACTCGTGAGAAACCTCCTGTGAAATGGATTACTAAGTTAGAAGCCTTCACTTAAGTGTACACAACAACTCATCAAAGTTTCATCTCAATCTATGAATGGAATATAAACTTATACGGGATTTTGTTGAAACGCGTCGCGCATCGTCACCCATTTGTTGAATCTAGTCGTGCGCTACCTAATGTGAAATTGATTTACTAAGCCAGAAGCCTTCCCTGGAGTGTACACAACATCTCACCCAAGTTTCATCGTTATCGGACGAATGGTATTTGAACGCATACGGGACCTTTTTGAAACGCTTCGCGCGTCGTCGCTCATTTGTTGAATCTATTCGTGCGCTATCTATTGTAAAATTGATTTACTAAGCCAAACACCTTCCCTGGAGCTCACTCAACATATCACCCAAGTTTCATGGCTATCGGATGAACAGTATATAAATGCATAAGGGACTTTGAAACGCTCTAACGTGCAGAGTCAAACAGTAGAATTCGACATCACTGCCACCTTTGGTATAAAACACAACTATTCGCCACGGGCGGATTGTAGGTATGTAATGGCGGTAGTTGCACAGGCTGCGACCAGGTGGCTCTAACGTGCAGAGACAAACCGTCCAAAGACATCAGCTTTCACGAAGGCCAAGGCTAGTGGTTTCCATGACGACTTTTTTTGACTGTATATTGTGGTTCTAATATTGTGAGTAAATTGTGGTTCTAAAATTGTGTTCATTCCACCTACCGGGTCAGATTGTGAATCTAAACCATACATGGACCCACCCTAATATACATACCAAATTCCATCAAAATCGGTTCAGTCGTTTAGGAGGAGTTCAGTCACATACACACGTGTCGAAGAATTATATATATATATAAGACTAGCTGACCCGGCAGACGTTGTCCTGCCAATCAAAGAAAGTGTTGTAACTTTGTTTCTTGAAGTGCTTTTGGATACACAATATATTTTTCAATTTCTGTTAACTGCCTCTAAACTATCGTGAAATGAATTAACTTATATAGAACATTCGTGGGAGCGTGCACAACTCTCCAACGTGTCATCGCAATTGGATAAATGGCATAAAACGCATGCCGGATTTTGTTTAAATGATTCGTGCGCTGTCACTCATTTGTTGAATCTACTCGTGCTCTACCAACTGAGAAATTGATTTACTAAGTTAGAAAGCTTCACTTAAGTATACACAACAACTCATCAAAGTTTCATCGGAATCGGATGAATGACAGATGAACGTATACGGGATTTTTTTAAACGATTCGCGTGCCGTCACTCGTTTGTTGAATCTACTCATGCGCCACCTATTGTAAAATAGATTTACTAAGCCTGAAACCTTCTCTGGAGTGTACTCAATCATTCACCAAGGTTTCATCGCAATCGAATGAATGATATATGACCGCATACGCGACATTGTGGAAACGATTCACGCGCCGTCGCTCATTTGTTGAATCTACTCGTGCGCTACTTATAAAAAACTGGATTTACTAATCCAGAAACCTTTCCTGGAGTGTACACAACAATTCACCCAAGTTTCATCGTAATGGGATAAATGGTATATGAACGCCTACAGGACTATGCTCAAACGATTCCCGCGCCATCGCACATTTGTTGAATCTACTCGTGCGCTACCTCTTGTAAAATGAATTTACTGAGCCAGAAACTTTTACTGAAGTGTACGCAACAATTCACCAAAGTTTCATCGCAATCGGATAAATGGTATATGGACGCATATGGTACTTTTTTGAAATGATTCGCGTACCGTCACGCATTTGTTGAATCTACTCGTGCGCTACCAATTGCAAAATGGATATATTAAGCCAGAAACCGTCCGTAGGGTGTACACAACATCTCACCCAAGTTTCAACGTAACCGGACGAATGTTATTTGAACTCATACAGGACCTTATTGAAACGCTTCGCGCGTCGTCGCTCATTTGTTGAATCTACTCGTGCGCAACCTCCTGTGAAATGGATGCGCTAAGTTAGAAACCCTCACGTATGTGTACACATCTCACCCAAGTTTCATTGCAATCGGATGAATGGTATTTGAACGCATACCGGACCTTGTTGAAACGCTTCGTACGTCGTCGCTCATTTGTTGAATCAACTCGTGGGCTACCTATTGTAAAATGAATTTACTAAGCCAAGAAGCCTTGCCTGGAGTGTACACAACATCTCACCCAAGTTTCATCGCTATCGGAGGAATGGTATTTGAACGCATACGGGACCTTTTTGAAACGCTTTGTGCGTCGTCGCTCAATTGTTGAATCTAGTCGTGCGCTATCTATTGTAAAATGGATTTACTAAGCCAACCACCTTCCCTGGAATGCACTCAACATCTCACCCAAGTTTCATCGCAATCGGATGAATGGTATATGAACGCATATGGGACTTTGAAACGCTCTAACGTGCAGAGACAAACAGAATTCTACATCACTGCCATCTTTGGTATAAAACACAACTTTCCGCCACGGGCGGAGTGTATGTTATGGCGGTAGTTGCACAGGTTGCGACCAGGTGGCTCTACGTGCAGAGACAAACAGTCCAAAAGCATCACTTTTCACTAAGGCTAGCGGTTTCCATGACGACTGTTTAAGACTGGATATTGTGGTTCTAAAAATGTGTAAATTGTGATTCTAAAGTTCTAAAATTCCACCTACCTGGTCAAATTGTGAATCTAAACCATACATGAACCCACCCTAACATACATACAAAATGTCATCGAAATCCGCCCAGCCATTTAGGAGGAGTTCAGTCACATACACACGTGTCGAAGAATTATATATATAAAGATAGTGTCAAGTCTTTGTTATGCTATACTCGGTTGACAGTGCTGTGTGAGCAGTTGAGTAACTAACGGGATTTCAAGTAAAGATCCTCATTTTCAATACCGGTGGTGCAGAGCGCAACTCGAATCCAGTAGGCCGTGTCTCGAGTTGAGCTATGTTGCCATGGAAATGATCTGCCTTGCCATTCCTTCATGAGTATATTTTATGATTTGATTAGCCTGTGCTTGAGTGCAAAAGGGCCAAAATCAGAAGAATGAGAAAGACTATAGAAAATTCATGTAGCCAGCGGTTCCTTCTGGGACCTAAATTATGTGTATGCAAAATTTGGTTGAGATTGGTGGAACGGTGTAGATTTGTATACGGAACCAACCCACCCACCCATATACATACATACATACAGACTTTCACTTTTATATATAAGACTAGCTGAAGTACCCGTGCTTCGCTACGCGTCATAAATAAATTAAAATGTGAAGGTGACAGTTAAAACAGGGGATTGGCGAGGTGCTGCGCAGAGGGAGATTAAGAATGGAACATTTTGTCCAACTACACCGTTCGGCGTTGACCGTGTTTTATAGCACACATTTCGGTTTTACTCGCTAACCGTTGGAGATACCTTTCGGATAGAAAATATAATATTAAACCTCGTATATGCCATGAAAAGTTTGCTATTTCTTAGCGTTCACTTTTTATTTGAAATGGAAATATGAAAGTTTGAAACCAAAGGGTGTAGTGACGTCACTAAAATGGACGCCATCTTAAAATAGTGCAAAGTATTGAAATCAAAAGTAGCCTATATGCTAAACAGGTAAATCAGCTACTTCCATGTAAAATTCATGTAAATCGGACCAGTGGTTCTTGCGTGATTGAGTAATACACAGACACACACCATCTCATTTTTAGCCTCGCTTCGCTCGCGTCATAGTTGTGGCATATTATTATTCAAAGAAATGCAGGTTTAACCCTGTTAACACCCCTTTAGAACCTGAATATCCAAAAATCCCTCCTTAGTAGACGTTTTCGACACACAACAAACATACCCCCAAAATATTATTCTTCTAACTTTAATACTTTTGGTTGGTGAACATCCAAAAATCCTACGTTAGTGGACGATTTTCTTCCAGAATTTCACCCCTCCCCATAGGCCCCTTAATTTGCATTTATGAAACAACGGTCGAACACCGATTTATTTTATTTATTTATTTATTTTTAAGCTGATAGATTTCCTCCGAATTTCAAACCCTTCGCATATGTCGTTTAAGAGATACACGCTCCGTTAGGAATCTTTCAACCCCCACTTTTCATCCCTTTCACCTCATAATATACACTACGTCGAAAAACCATTAGACATGTGTCAGCCTATTTTTCATGATTAGTAAATATGCCAAGTTTCACATCCCCTAATGAAACGACTCGTGAGATATTGTTATTCATTGAAATGCACTTTTACCCCCCTTAACACCTTTAGAACCTGAATATCCAAAACTCTTTCCTTAGTGGACGTTTTCGACGTACAACGAACATATCCCCAAAATTTCATGTTTCTAACTTCAATAATTTTGGCTGGGCGATGATGAGTGATTGAGTCTGTTAGGACATTTTCTTTCCGTTATTTTTGATAATTTCACCCCTCCCCATGAACCACTTAAATTGGATTTATGAAACAAACCGTCGAACACCTATTTACTTATTTAAAGCTGTTTTCCCCCTGAGTTTGATGCGTAAGTGAGTCAATCAGTTAGGACACTTTCTTTTCTGTTTTTTTTTCTTTTTCAGAATTTCACCCCTCTCCAAGGGCCCCTTAAATTGAATTTATGAAAAAAAAAACGGTCGAACACCTATTTACTTGTATTTTATACTGTTTTTCCCGCCGAATTTCAAACTTCTCGCCTATGTCGTTTCAGAGATACACGCTCCGTTATGAAACCCTCAACCCCCTATTTTCACCCCTTTCACCTCATAATATACACCGCATCGATAAACGCTTAGACATATGTCTGATTATTTTTTTAATGATTAGTTTATATACCGAATATCACATCCCCAAAGAAACAACTCATGAAACATCGTTATTCAATGAAATGCACCTTTACCACCTCAACGCCTCTTTAAAACCCGAATAAACAAAAAGCATTCCTTAGTTGACGTTTTCGACTTACAGCGAACATATTCCCAAAATTTCATGTTTCTAACTTAAGTAGTTTTCGCTGGCGTGATGAGTGAGTGAGTCAGACAGGACATTTTCTTTCAATTATTTTTACCAGAATTTCACCCCTCCCCATGGGCCCCTTAAATTGGATTGATGATAAAACGCATGAACACCTATTAAATTATTTTTTAAGCTGTCTTCTTCCCCTGAGTTTGTTGTGCGAGTGAGTTAGTCAGTCCGTTAGGACACTTTCTCTCCTTCCCCCCCCCCCCTGAATTTCACCCCACCCCATTGGCCCCTTAAATTAATTTATGAAAAAACGGTGGAACACCGATTTACTTACTTTATAAGCTGATTTGTTTTCGCTGAGTTTCCAATTTCTCGCCTATGTCGTTTAAGAGATAGGCCTACACGCTCCATTAGGAATCCTTCAACCCCCCACTTTTCACCCCTTTCACTTCATAATGATACACCACATCGAAAAACCCTCAGACACATGTCTTCTTACTTTTTAATTATGAGTTTATATGCCGCGTATCACATCCCCCAATGAAACCAATCGGGAGATATTGTTATTCAGTGAAATGTAGGTTTAACCCCCTTTAGAACCTGAATATCCGAAAATCCTTCCTTAGTAGACGATTTTGACATACAATGAACATATCCCCAAACTGTCATGTCTCTAACTTCAATAATTTTGGCTGGGCGATTATGAGTGAGTGAGAGAGTGAGTCAGTACATTTTCTTTCAATTTTCATTTTCAGAATTTCACCCCTCCCCTTGAACCCCTTAAAATTGATTTATGAAAAAGACTGTCGTACAGCTATTTACTTACTTAAAAGCAATCTTTTCCCCCTGAGTTTGATGAGTCAGTCAGTCAATCAGTTAGGACACTTTCTTTCCTGTTGTTTTTTCCCCCAGAATTTCACCCCTCCCAATGGGCCCCTTAAATTGGATTTATGAAAAAACGATCAAACACATATTTGCTTCTTTTTATGTTGATCTTTTTTTCGCTGAATTTCAAACGCCTCGCCTATGTCGTTTAAGAGATACACGCTCCGTTAGGAATCCTTCAATCCCCACTTTTCACCCCTTTCACCTCATAATATACACCACGTCGAAAAACCCTCAGACACGTGTTTTCTTATGTTTGATGATGAGTTTATATGCCGAGTATCACATCCCCCAATGAAACCAATCGGGAGATATTGCTATTCAATGAAATGCCCTTAACACCCCTTTAGAACCTGAATATCCAAAAATTCTCCTTTAGTGGGCAATTGCGGCCCTTGAGGAAGCTGCATACCAAATTTCATTATAATCCGTTTGGTGGTTTCTGAGATTTCGTGATGAATGGATGAGTTGTGAGTGAGTGAGTGAGTGATTGAGTGGTATTTGACCAATATATAGTAAACAAGCTGACCCGGCAGACGTTGTCCTGCCATTCAAAGAATGTGTTGTAACTTTTTTTCTTGAAGTGCTTTTGGATACATAATATTTTTTTTCAATTTCTGTTAACTGCCTCTAAACAATCGTGAATTGAATTAACTAATTTAGAAACATTCGTAGGAGCGTGCACAACAACTCTCCAAAGTTTCATCGCAAACGGATAAATGGCATTTAACGCATACGGGATTCGGTTTAAAAGATTCGTGCGCTGTCACTCATTTTTGAATCTACTCGAGCTCTACCAACTGTGAAATGAATTTACTAAGTTAGAAAGCTTCACGCAAGTGTACACAACAACTCATCAAAGTTTCAACGCAATCGATGAATAGTATATGAACGCATACAGGATTTTGTTGGAACGCTTCGCGCGTCGTCACTCATTTGTTACATCTACTCGTGTGCTACCAATATTGCACCAAGTTGAACACCCTCCCTGGCGTGTACACAACAAGTCATCAAAGTTTCATCGGAATCGGATGAATGACATATGAACGCATAAGTGACTTTCTTTAAACGATTCGCGTGCTGTCACTCATTTGTTGAATCAACTCATGCGCTACCTATTGTAAAATAGATTTACTAAGCCCGAAACCTTCTCTGGCGTGTACTCAATGATTCACCAAGGTTTGATCGCAATCGGATGAATGATATGTGACCGCATACGGGACATTGTGGAAACGATTCGCGCGCCGTCGCTCATTTGTTGAATCTACTCGTGCTCTACTGATTAAAAACTGGATTGACTAAGACAGAAATATTTACTGGACTGTACACAACAATTCACCAATCGGATAAATGGTATATGGACGCATACAGTACTTTGTTGAAATGATTCGCGTGCCGTTACACATTTGTTGAATCTACTCGTGAGCTACCTATTGTAAAATGGATTTATTAAGCCAGAAACCTTCCGTAGGGTGTACACAACATCTCACCCAAGTTTCATCGTAATCGGACGAATGGTATTTGAACTCATACGGGACCTTATTGAAACGCTTCGCGCGTCGTCGCTCATTTGTTGAATCTACTCTTGCGAAACCTCCTGTGAAATGGATTTACTAAGTCAGAAACCCTCACGTAAGTGTACACAACATCTCACCCATGTTTCATTGCAATCGGATGAAGGGTATCTGAACGCATACGGGACTTTGATGAAAAGTTCAAGCGTCGTTGCTCATTTGTAGAATCTACTCGTGAGCTACGTATTGTAAAATGGATTTACTAAGTTAGAAACCCTCACGTAAGTGTACACAACATCTCACCCAAGTTTCATCGCTATCGGACGAATGGTATTTGAACGCATACGGGACTTTGTTGAAACGCTTCGCACGTCGCCGCTCATTTGTTGAATCTACTCGTGAGAAACCTCCTGTGAAATGGATTACTAAGTTAGAAGCCTTCACTTAAGTGTACACAACAACTCATCAAAGTTTCATCTCAATCTATGAATGGAATATAAACTTATACGGGATTTTGTTGAAACGCGTCGCGCATCGTCACCCATTTGTTGAATCTAGTCGTGCGCTACCTAATGTGAAATTGATTTACTAAGCCAGAAGCCTTCCCTGGAGTGTACACAACATCTCACCCAAGTTTCATCGTTATCGGACGAATGGTATTTGAACGCATACGGGACCTTTTTGAAACGCTTCGCGCGTCGTCGCTCATTTGTTGAATCTATTCGTGCGCTATCTATTGTAAAATTGATTTACTAAGCCAAACACCTTCCCTGGAGCTCACTCAACATATCACCCAAGTTTCATGGCTATCGGATGAACAGTATATAAATGCATAAGGGACTTTGAAACGCTCTAACGTGCAGAGTCAAACAGTAGAATTCGACATCACTGCCACCTTTGGTATAAAACACAACTATTCGCCACGGGCGGATTGTAGGTATGTAATGGCGGTAGTTGCACAGGCTGCGACCAGGTGGCTCTAACGTGCAGAGACAAACCGTCCAAAGACATCAGCTTTCACGAAGGCCAAGGCTAGTGGTTTCCATGACGACTTTTTTTGACTGTATATTGTGGTTCTAATATTGTGAATAAATTGTGGTTCTAAAATTGTGTTCATTCCACCTACCGGGTCAGATTGTGAATCTAAACCATACATGGACCCACCCTAATATACATACCAAATTCCATCAAAATCGGTTCAGTCGTTTAGGAGGAGTTCAGTCACATACACACGTGTCGAAGAATTATATATATATAAAAGACTAGCTGACCCGGCAGACGTTGTCCTGCCAATCAAAGAAAGTGTTGTAACTTTGTTTCTTGAAGTGCTTTTGGATACACAATATATTTTTCAATTTCTGTTAACTGCCTCTAAACTATCGTGAAATGAATTAACTTATATAGAACATTCGTGGGAGCGTGCACAACTCTCCAACGTGTCATCGCAATTGGATAAATGGCATAAAACGCATGCCGGATTTTGTTTAAATGATTCGTGCGCTGTCACTCATTTGTTGAATCTACTCGTGCTCTACCAACTGAGAAATTGATTTACTAAGTTAGAAAGCTTCACTTAAGTATACACAACAACTCATCAAAGTTTCATCGGAATCGGATGAATGACAGATGAACGTATACGGGATTTTTTTAAACGATTCGCGTGCCGTCACTCGTTTGTTGAATCTACTCATGCGCCACCTATTGTAAAATAGATTTACTAAGCCTGAAACCTTCTCTGGAGTGTACTCAATCATTCACCAAGGTTTCATCGCAATCGAATGAATGATATATGACCGCATACGCGACATTGTGGAAACGATTCACGCGCCGTCGCTCATTTGTTGAATCTACTCGTGCGCTACTTATAAAAAACTGGATTTACTAATCCAGAAACCTTTCCTGGAGTGTACACAACAATTCACCCAAGTTTCATCGTAATGGGATAAATGGTATATGAACGCATACAGGACTATGCTCAAACGATTCCCGCGCCATCGCACATTTGTTGAATCTACTCGTGCGCTACCTCTTGTAAAATGAATTTACTGAGCCAGAAACTTTTACTGAAGTGTACGCAACAATTCACCAAAGTTTCATCGCAATCGGATAAATGGTATATGGACGCATATGGTACTTTTTTGAAATGATTCGCGTACCGTCACGCATTTGTTGAATCTACTCGTGCGCTACCAATTGCAAAATGGATATATTAAGCCAGAAACCGTCCGTAGGGTGTACACAACATCTCACCCAAGTTTCAACGTAACCGGACGAATGTTATTTGAACTCATACGGGACCTTATTGAAACGCTTCGCGCGTCGTCGCTCATTTGTTGAATCTACTCGTGCGCAACCTCCTGTGAAATGGATGCGCTAAGTTAGAAACCCTCACGTATGTGTACACATCTCACCCAAGTTTCATTGCAATCGGATGAATGGTATTTGAACGCATACCGGACCTTGTTGAAACGCTTCGTACGTCGTCGCTCATTTGTTGAATCAACTCGTGGGCTACCTATTGTAAAATGAATTTACTAAGCCAAGAAGCCTTGCCTGGAGTGTACACAACATCTCACCCAAGTTTCATCGCTATCGGAGGAATGGTATTTGAACGCATACGGGACCTTTTTGAAACGCTTCGTGCGTCGTCGCTCAATTGTTGAATCTAGTCGTGCGCTATCTATTGTAAAATGGATTTACTAAGCCAACCACCTTCCCTGGAATGCACTCAACATCTCACCCAAGTTTCATCGCAATCGGATGAATGGTATATGAACGCATATGGGACTTTGAAACGCTCTAACGTGCAGAGACAAACAGAATTCTACATCACTGCCATCTTTGGTATAAAACACAACTTTCCGCCACGGGCGGAGTGTATGTTATGGCGGTAGTTGCACAGGTTGCGACCAGGTGGCTCTACGTGCAGAGACAAACAGTCCAAAAGCATCACTTTTCACTAAGGCTAGCGGTTTCCATGACGACTGTTTAAGACTGGATATTGTGGTTCTAAAAATGTGTAAATTGTGATTCTAAAGTTCTAAAATTCCACCTACCTGGTCAAATTGTGAATCTAAACCATACATGAACCCACCCTAACATACATACAAAATGTCATCGAAATCCGCCCAGCCATTTAGGAGGAGTTCAGTCACATACACACGTGTCGAAGAATTATATATATAAAGATAGTGTCAAGTCTTTGTTATGCTATACTCGGTTGACAGTGCTTGTGAGCAGTTGAGTAACTAACGGGATTTCAAGTAAAGATCCTCATTTTCAATACCGGTGGTGCAGAGCGCAACTCGAATCCAGTAGGCCGTGTCTCGAGTTGAGCTATGTTGCCATGGAAATGATCTGCCTTGCCATTCCTTCATGAGTATATTTTATGATTTGATTAGCCTGTGCTTGAGTGCAAAAGGGCCAAAATCAGAAGAATGAGAAAGACTATAGAAAATTCATGTAGCCAGCGGTTCCTTCTGGGACCTAAATTATGTGTATGCAAAATTTGGTTGAGATTGGTGGAACGGTGTAGATTTGTATACGGAACCAACCCACCCACCCATATACATACATACATACAGACTTTCACTTTTATATATAAGACTAGCTGAAGTACCCGTGCTTCGCTACGCGTCATAAATAAATTAAAATGTGAAGGTGACAGTTAAAACAGGGGATTGGCGAGATGCTGCGCAGAGGGAGATTAAGAATGGAACATTTTGTCCAACTACACCGTTCGGCGTTGACCGTGTTTTATAGCACACATTTCGGTTTTACTCGCTAACCGTTGGAGATACCTTTCGGATAGAAAATATAATATTAAACCTCGTATATGCCATGAAAAGTTTGCTATTTCTTAGCGTTCACTTTTTATTTGAAATGGAAATATGAAAGTTTGAAACCAAAGGGTGTAGTGACGTCACTAAAATGGACGCCATCTTAAAATAGTGCAAAGTATTGAAATCAAAAGTAGCCTATATGCTAAACAGGTAAATCAGCTACTTCCATGTAAAATTCATGTAAATCGGACCAGTGGTTCTTGCGTGATTGAGTAATACACAGACACACACCATCTCATTTTTAGCCTCGCTTCGCTCGCGTCATAGTTGTGGCATATTATTATTCAAAGAAATGCAGGTTTAACCCTGTTAACACCCCTTTAGAACCTGAATATCCAAAAATCCCTCCTTAGTAGACGTTTTCGACACACAACAAACATACCCCCAAAATATTATTCTTCTAACTTTAATACTTTTGGTTGGTCGATGAGAGTGAACATCCAAAAATCCTACGTTAGTGGACGATTTTCTTCCAGAATTTCACCCCTCCCCATAGGCCCCTTAATTTGCATTTATGAAACAACGGTCGAACACCGATTTATTTTATTTATTTATTTATTTTTAAGCTGATAGATTTCCTCCGAATTTCAAACCCTTCGCATATGTCGTTTAAGAGATACACGCTCCGTTAGGAATATTTCAACCCCCACTTTTCATCCCTTTCACCTCATAATATACACTACATCCGTTAAAAATCCCTCAGTATGCCTTCCTTCGGAGGGGAAGTAAAGCCGGCGGTCCCATGTCATAGATTTATGGCATGTTAAAGATCTTTCCACTAATTACACCTGTGTGAAACTAAATTGGATAGGTTAAGAATATAAACAACGCTCTTAGGTTGCTACGTTCGTTGCCAAGAGCCGACTGCGGTGGCGTCTAGTAGCTAGTTCTGAACTAGGCCTAGTAGTCGTTGACGGTGGCGTTTGGCGGCAAAAGTAGGAACTATTTGAAAATTCAAAGTTGCAGTCCCTACTTGAATTAAAAAAACAGATACACACACTAATACAGTCATCACAATTAACACCGGTTATCAGACATATTCTACACACACCCAAAGTACACGGGGCTACATGACCGCGTTGTCGCAGCCCCTAAACTAAGGAACCAACCATACACTACATCGAAAAACCATTAGACATGTGTCAGCCTATTTTTCATGATTAGTAAATATGCCAAGTTTCACATCCCCTAATGAAACCACTCGTGAGATATTGTTATTCATTGAAATGCACTTTTACCCCCCTTAACACCTTTAGAACCTGAATATCCAAAACTCTTTCCTTAGTGGACGTTTTCGACGTACAACGAACATATCCCCAAAATTTCATGTTTCTAACTTCAATAATTTTGGCTGGGCGATGATGAGTGAGTGAGTCTGTTAGGACATTTTCTTTCCGTTATTTTTGATAATTTCACCCCTCCCCATGAACCCCTTAAATTGGATTTATGAAACAAACCGTCGAACACCTATTTACTTATTTAAAGCTGTTTTCCCCCTGAGTTTGATGCGTAAGTGAGTCAATCAGTTAGGACACTTTCTTTTCTGTTTTTTTTTTCTTTTTCAGAATTTCACCCCTCTCCAAGGGCCCCTTAAATTGAATTTATGAAAAAAAAACGGTCGAACACCTATTTACTTGTATTTTATACTGTTTTTCCCGCCGAATTTCAAACTTCTCGCCTATGTCGTTTCAGAGATACACGCTCCGTTATGAAACCCTCAACCCCCTATTTTCACCCCTTTCACCTCATAATATACACCGCATCGATAAACGCTTAGACATATGTCTGATTATTTTTTTAATGATTAGTTTATATACCGAATATCACATCCCCAAAGAAACAACTCATGAAACATCGTTATTCAATGAAATGCACCTTTACCACCTCAACGCCTCTTTAAAACCCGAATAAACAAAAAGCATTCCTTAGTTGACGTTTTCGACTTACAGCGAACATATTCCCAAAATTTCATGTTTCTAACTTAAGTAGTTTTCGCTGGCGTGATGAGTGAGTGAGTCAGACAGGACATTTTCTTTCAATTATTTTTACCAGAATTTCACCCCTCCCCATGGGCCCCTTAAATTGGATTGATGATAAAACGCATGAACACCTATTAAATTATTTTTTAAGCTGTCTTCTTCCCCTGAGTTTGTTGTGCGAGTGAGTTAGTCAGTCCGTTAGGACACTTTCTCTCCTTCCCCCCCCCCCCTGAATTTCACCCCACCCCATTGGCCCCTTAAATTAATTTATGAAAAAACGGTGGAACACCGATTTACTTACTTTATAAGCTGATTTGTTTTCGCTGAGTTTCCAATTTCTCGCCTATGTCGTTTAAGAGATAGGCCTACACGCTCCATTAGGAATCCTTCAACCCCCCACTTTTCACCCCTTTCACTTCATAATGATACATCACATCGAAAAACCCTTAGACACATGTCTGCTTATTTTTAATGATTAGTTTATATGCCGAGTATCACATCCACAAATGAAACCACTCGTGAGATATTGTTATTCAATGAAATGCAGGTTTAACCCCCTTAAGACCCCTTTAGAACCTGAATATCCGAAAATCCGTCCTTAGTAGACGGTTTTGACATACAATGAACATATCCCCAAACTGTCATGTCTCTAACTTCAATAATTTTGGCTGGGCGATTATGAGTGAGTGAGAGAGTGAGTCAGTACATTTTCTTTCAATTTTCCTTTTTCAGAATTTCACCCCTCCCCTTGAACCCCTTAAAATTGATTTATGAAAAAGACTGTCGTACAGCTATTTACTTACTTAAAAGCAATATTTTCCCCCTGAGTTTGATGAGTCAGTCAGTCAATCAGTTAGGACACTTTCTTTTCTGTTGTTTTTTCCCCCAGAATTTCACCCCTCCCAATGGGCCCCTTAAATTGGATTTATGAAAAAACGATCAAACACATATTTGCTTCTTTTTATGTTGATTTTTTTTCGCTGAATTTCAAACGCCTCGCCTATGTCGTTTAAGAGATACACGCTCCGTTAGGAATCCTTCAATCCCCTCTTTTCACCCCTTTCACCTCATAATATACACCACGTCGAAAAACCCTCAGACACGTGTTTTCTTATGTTTGATGATGAGTTTATATGCCGAGTATCACATCCCCCAATGAAACCAATCGGGAGATATTGCTATTCAATGAAATGCCCTTAACACCCCTTTAGAACCTGAATATCCAAAAATTCTCCTTTAGTGGGCAATTGCGGCCCTTGAGGAAGCTGCATACCAAATTTCATTATAATCCGTTTGGTGGTTTCTGAGATTTCGTGATGAATGGATGAGTTGTGAGTGAGTGAGTGAGTGAGTGAGTGGTATTTGACCAATATATAGTAAACAAGCTGACCCGGCAGACGTTGTCCTGCCATTCAAAGAATGTGTTGTAACTTTTTTTTCTTGAAGTGCTTTTGGATACATAATATTTTTTTTCAATTTCTGTTAACTGCCTCTAAACAATCGTGAATTGAATTAACTAATTTAGAAACATTCGTAGGAGCGTGCACAACAACTCTCCAAAGTTTCATCGCAAACGGATAAATGGCATTTAACGCATACGGGATTCGGTTTAAAAGATTCGTGCGCTGTCACTCATTTTTGAATCTACTCGAGCTCTACCAACTGTGAAATGAATTTACTAAGTTAGAAAGCTTCACGCAAGTGTACACAACAACTCATCAAAGTTTCAACGCAATCGATGAATAGTATATGAACGCATACAGGATTTTGTTGGAACGCTTCGCGCGTCGTCACTCATTTGTTACATCTACTCGTGTGCTACCAATATTGCACCAAGTTGAACACCTTCCCTGGCGTGTACACAACAAGTCATCAAAGTTTCATCGGAATCGGATGAATGACATATGAACGCATAAGTGACTTTCTTTAAACGATTCGCGTGCCGTCGCTCATTTGTTGAATCTACTCGTGCTCTACTGATTAAAAACTGGATTGACTAAGACAGAAATATTTACTGGACTGTACACAACAATTCACCAATCGGATAAATGGTATATGGACGCATACAGTACTTTGTTGAAATGATTCGCGTGCCGTTACACATTTGTTGAATCTACTCGTGAGCTACCTATTGTAAAATGGATTTATTAAGCCAGAAACCTTCCGTAGGGTGTACACAACATCTCACCCAAGTTTCATCGTAATCGGACGAATGGTATTTGAACTCATACGGGACCTTATTGAAACGCTTCGCGCGTCGTCGCTCATTTGTTGAATCTACTCTTGCGAAACCTCCTGTGAAATGGATTTACTAAGTCAGAAACCCTCACGTAAGTGTACACAACATCTCACCCATGTTTCATTGCAATCGGATGAAGGGTATCTGAACGCATACGGGACTTTGATGAAAAGTTCAAGCGTCGTTGCTCATTTGTAGAATCTACTCGTGAGCTACGTATTGTAAAATGGATTTACTAAGTTAGAAACCCTCACGTAAGTGTACACAACATCTCACCCAAGTTTCATCGCTATCGGACGAATGGTATTTGAACGCATACGGGACTTTGTTGAAACGCTTCGCACGTCGCCGCTCATTTGTTGAATCTACTCGTGAGAAACCTCCTGTGAAATGGATTACTAAGTTAGAAGCCTTCACTTAAGTGTACACAACAACTCATCAAAGTTTCATCTCAATCTATGAATGGAATATAAACTTATACGGGATTTTGTTGAAACGCGTCGCGCATCGTCACTCATTTGTTGAATCTAGTCGTGCGCTACCTAATGTGAAATTGATTTACTAAGCCAGAAGCCTTCCCTGGAGTGTACACAACATCTCACCCAAGTTTCATCGTTATCGGACGAATGGTATTTGAACGCATACGGGACCTTTTTGAAACGCTTCGCGCGTCGTCGCTCATTTATTGAATCTATTCGTGCGCTATCTAGTGTAAAATTGATTTACTAAGCCAAACACCTTCCCTGGAGCTCACTCAACATATCACCCAAGTTTCATGGCTATCGGATGAACAGTATATAAATGCATAAGGGACTTTGAAACGCTCTAACGTGCAGAGTCAAACAGTAGAATTCGACATCACTGCCACCTTTGGTATAAAACACAACTATTCGCCACGGGCGGATTGTAGGTTTGTAATGGCGGTAGTTGCACAGGCTGCGACCAGGTGGCTCTAACGTGCAGAGACAAACCGTCCAAAGACATCAGCTTTCACGAAGGCCAAGGCTAGTGGTTTCCATGACGACTGTTTTTGACTGTATATTGTGGTTCTAATATTGTAAGTAAATTGTGGTTCTAAAATTGTGTTCATTCCACCTACCGGGTCAGATTGTGAATCTAAACCATACATCGACCCACCCTAATATACATACCAAATTCCATCAAAATCGGTTCAGTCGTTTAGGAGGAGTTCAGTCACATACACACGTGTCGAAGAATTATATATATATAAAAGACTAGCTGACCCGGCAGACGTTGTCCTGCCAATCAAAGAAAGTGTTGTAACTTTGTTTCTTGAAGTGCTTTTGGATACACAATATTTTTTTCAATTTCTGTTAACTGCCTCTAAACTACCGTGAAATGAATTAACTGATATAGAACATTCGTGGGAGCGTGCAC
This sequence comes from Meconema thalassinum, assembly GCA_946902985.2. Lineage (NCBI taxonomy): Eukaryota > Metazoa > Arthropoda > Insecta > Orthoptera > Tettigoniidae > Meconema > Meconema thalassinum. The sequence continues at coordinate 210,601,672 of OX336394.1, forward strand.
AACTCTCCAACGTGTCATCGCAATTGGATAAATGGCATAAAACGCATACGGGATTTTGTTTAAATGATTCGTGCGCTGTCACTCATTTGTTGAATCTACTCGTGCTCTACCAACTGAGAAATTGATTTACTAAGTTAGAAAGCTTCACTTAAGTATACACAACAACTCATCAAAGTTTCATCGGAATCGGATGAATGACAGATGAACGTATACGGGTTTTTTTTAAACGATTCGCGTGCCGTCACTCGTTTGTTGAATCTACTCATGCGCCACCTATTGTAAAATAAATTTACTAAGCCTGAAACCTTCTCTGGAGTGTACTCAATCATTCACCAAGGTTTCATCGCAATCGAATGAATGATATATGACCGCATACGCGACATTGTGGAAACGATTCACGCGCCGTCGCTCATTTGTTGAATCTACTCGTGCGCTACTTATAAAAAACTGGATTTACTAATCCAGAAACCTTTCCTGGAGTGCACACAACAATTCACCCAAGTTTCATCGTAATGGGATAAATGGTATATGAACGCATACAGGACTATGCTCAAACGATTCCCGCGCCATCGCACATTTGTTTAATCTACTCGTGCGCTACCTCTTGTAAAATGAATTTACTGAGCCAGAAACCTTTACTGAAGTGTACGCAACAATTCACCAAAGTTTCATCGCAATTGGATAAATGGTATATGGACGCATATGGTACTTTGTTGAAATGATTCGCGTACCGTCACGCATTTGTTGAATCTACTCGTGCGCTACCAATTGCAAAATGGATATATTAAGCCAGAAACCGTCCGTAGGGTGTACACAACATCTCACCCAAGTTTCAACGTAACCGGACGAATGTTATTTGAACTCATACGGGACCTTATTGAAACGCTTCGCGCGTCGTCGCTCATTTGTTGAATCTACTCGTGCGCAACCTCCTGTGAAATGGATGCGCTAAGTTAGAAACCCTCACGTATGTGTACACATCTCACCCAAGTTTCATTGCAATCGGATGAATGGTATTTGAACGCATACCGGACCTTGTTGAAACGCTTCTTACGTCGTCGCTCATTTGTTGAATCAACTCGTGGGCTACCTATTGTAAAATGAATTTACTAAGCCAAAAAGCCTTGCCTGGAGTGTACACAACATCTCACCCAAGTTTCATCGCTATCGGAGGAATGGTATTTGAACGCATACGGGACCTTTTTGAAACGCTTCGTGCGTCGTCGCTCAATTGTTGAATCTAGTCGTGCGCTATCTATTGTAAAATGGATTTACTAAGCCAACCACCTTCCCTGGAATGCACTCAACATCTCACCCAAGTTTCATCGCAATCGGATGAATGGTATATGAACGCATATGGGACTTTGAAACGCTCTAACGTGCAGAGACAAACAGAATTCTACATCACTGCCATCTTTGGTATAAAACACAACTTTCCGCCACGGGCGGAGTGTATGTTATGGCGGTAGTTGCACAGGTTGCGACCAGGTGGCTCTACGTGCAGAGACAAACAGTCCAAAAGCATCACTTTTCACTAAAGCTAGCGGTTTCCATGACGACTGTTTAAGACTGGATATTGTGGTTCTAAAAATGTGTAAATTGTGATTCTAAAGTTCTAAAATTCCACCTACCTGGTCAAATTGTAAATCTAAACCATACATGAACCCACCCTAACATACATACAAAATGTCATCGAAATCCGCCCAGCCATTTAGGAGGAGTTCAGTCACATACACACGTGTCGAAGAATTATATATATAAAGATAGTGTCAAGTCTTTGTTATGCTATACTCGGTTGACAGTGCTGTGTGAGCAGTTGAGTAACTAACGGGATTTCAAGTAAAGATCCTCAATTTCAATACCGGTGGTGCAGAGCGCAACTCGAATCCAGTAGGCCGTGTCTCGAGTTGAGCTATGTTGCCATGGAAATGATCTGCCTTGCCATTCCTTCATGAGTATATTTTATGATTTGATTAGCCTGTGCTTGAGTGCAAAAGGGCCAAAATCAGAAGAATGAGAAAGACTATAGAAAATTCATGTAGCCAGCGGTTCCTTCTGGGACCTAAATTATGTGTATGCAAAATTTGGTTGAGATTGGTGGAACGGTGTAGATTTGTATACGGAACCAACCCACCCACCCATATACATACATACATACAGACTTTCACTTTTATATATAAGACTAGCTGAAGTACCCGTGCTTCGCTACGCGTCATAAATAAATTAAAATGTGAAGGTGACAGTTAAAACAGGGGATTGGCGAGGTGCTGCGCAGAGGGAGATTAAGAATGGAACATTTTGTCCAACTACACCGTTCGGCGTTGACCGTGTTTTATAGCACACATTTCGGTTTTACTCGCTAACCGTTGGAGATACCTTTCGGATAGAAAATATAATATTAAACCTCGTATATGCCATGAAAAGTTTGCTATTTCTTAGCGTTCACTTTTTATTTGAAATGGAAATATGAAAGTTTGAAACCAAAGGGTGTAGTGACGTCACTAAAATGGACGCCATCTTAAAATAGTGCAAAGTATTGAAATCAAAAGTAGCCTATATGCTAAACAGGTAAATCAGCTACTTCCATGTAAAATTCATGTAAATCGGACCAGTGGTTCTTGCGTGATTGAGTAATACACAGACACACACCATCTCATTTTTAGCCTCGCTTCGCTCGCGTCATAGTTGTGGCATATTATTATTCAAAGAAATGCAGGTTTAACCCTGTTAACACCCCTTTAGAACCTGAATATCCAAAAATCCCTCCTTAGTAGACGTTTTCGACACACAACAAACATACCCCCAAAATATTATTCTTCTAACTTTAATACTTTTGGTTGGTGAACATCCAAAAATCCTACGTTAGTGGACGATTTTCTTCCAGAATTTCACCCCTCCCCATAGGCCCCTTAATTTGCATTTATGAAACAACGGTCGAACACCGATTTATTTTATTTATTTATTTATTTATTTTTAAGCTGATAGATTTCCTCCGAATTTCAAACCCTTCGCATATGTCGTTTAAGAGATACACGCTCCGTTAGGAATCTTTCAACCCCCACTTTTCATCCCTTTCACCTCATAATATACACTACATCGAAAAACCATTAGACATGTGTCAGCCTATTTTTCATGATTAGTATATGTGCCAAGTTTCACATCCCCTAATGAAACCACTCGTGAGATATTGTTATTCATTGAAATGCACTTTTACCCCCTTAACACCTTTAGAACCTGAATATCCAAAACTCTTTCCTTAGTGGACGTTTTCGACGTACAACGAACATATCCCCAAAATTTCATGTTTCTAACTTCAATAATTTTGGCTGGGCGATGATGAGTGAGTGAGTCTGTTAGGACATTTTCTTTCCGTTATTTTTGATAATTACACCCCTCCCCATGAACCCCTTAAATTGGATTTATGAAACAAACGGTCGAACACCTATTTACTTATTTAAAGCTGTTTTCCCCCTGAGTTTGATGAGTAAGTGAGTCAATCAGTTAGGACACTTTCTTTTCTGTTTTTTTTTCTTTTTCAGAATTTCACCCCTCTCCAAGGGCCCCTTAAATTGGATTTATGAAAAAAAAACGGTCGAACACCTATTTACTTGTATTTTATACTGTTTTTCCCGCCGAATTTCAAACTTCTCGCCTATGTCGTTTCAGAGATACACGCTCCGTTATGAAACCCTCAACCCCCTATTTTCACCCCTTTCACCTCATAATATACACCGCATCGATAAACGCTTAGACATATGTCTGATTATTTTTTTAATGATTAGTTTATATACCGAATATCACATCCCCAAAGAAACAACTCATGAAACATCGTTATTCAATGAAATGCACCTTTACCACCTCAACGCCTCTTTAAAACCCGAATAAACAAAAAGCATTCCTTAGTTGACGTTTTCGACTTACAGCGAACATATTCCCAAAATTTCATGTTTCTAACTTAAGTAGTTTTCGCTGGCGTGATGAGTGAGTGAGTCAGACAGGACATTTTCTTTCAATTATTTTTACCAGAATTTCACCCCTCCCCATGGGCCCCTTAAATTGGATTGATGATAAAACGCATGAACACCTATTAAATTATTTTTTATGCTGTCTTCTTCCCCTGAGTTTGTTGTGCGAGTGAGTTAGTCAGTCCGTTAGGACACTTTCTCTCCTTCCCCCCCCCCCCTGAATTTCACCCCACCCCATTGGCCCCTTAAATTAATTTATGAAAAAACGGTGGAACACCGATTTACTTACTTTATAAGCTGATTTGTTTTCGCTGAGTTTCCAATTTCTCGCCTATGTCGTTTAAGAGATAGGCCTACACGCTCCATTAGGAATCCTTCAACCACCCACTTTTCACCCCTTTCACTTCATAATGATACATCACATCGAAAAACCCTTAGACACATGTCTGCTTATTTTTAATGAATAGTTTATATGCCGAGTATCACATCCACAAATGAAACCACTCGTGAGATATTGTTATTCAATGAAATGCAGGTTTAACCCCCTTAAGACCCCTTTAGAACCTGAATATCCGAAAATCCGTCCTTAGTAGACGGTTTTGACATACAATGAACATATCCCCAAACTGTCATGTCTCTAACTTCAATAATTTTGGCTGGGCGATTATGAGTGAGTGAGAGAGTGAGTCAGTACATTTTCTTTCAATTTTCCTTTTTCAGAATTTCACCCCTCCCCTTGAACCCCTTAAAATTGATTTATGAAAAAGACTGTCGTACAGCTATTTACTTACTTAAAAGCAATCTTTTCCCCCTGAGTTTGATGAGTCAGTCAGTCAATCAGTTAGGACACTTTCTTTCCTGTTGTTTTTTCCCCCAGAATTTCACCCCTCCCAATGGGCCCCTTAAATTGGATTTATGAAAAAACGATCAAACACATATTTGCTTCTTTTTATGTTGATTTTTTTTTCGCTGAATTTCAAACGCCTCGCCTATGTCGTTTAAGAGATACACGCTCCGTTAGGAATCCTTCAATCCCCACTTTTCACCCCTTTCACCTCATAATATACACCACGTCGAAAAACCCTCAGACATGTGTTTTCTTATGTTTGATGATGAGTTTATATGCCGAGTATCACATCCCCCAATGAAACCAATCGGGAGATATTGCTATTCAATGAAATGCCCTTAACACCCCTTTAGAACCTGAATATCCAAAAATTCTCCTTTAGTGGGCAATTGCGGCCCTTGAGGAAGCTGCATACCAAATTTCATTATAATCCGTTTGGTGGTTTCTGAGATTTCGTGATGAATGGATGAGTTGTGAGTGAGTGAGTGAGTGAGTGAGTGGTATTTGACCAATATATAGTAAACAAACTGACCCGGCAGACGTTGTCCTGCCATTCAAAGAAACAATGTTGTTATTATTTTTGTAAGGTAACTTTTCCTCGGCTCGGGATGGTTTGAAAATGTAGTTCTTGGTCGCGTTGTAATCCTTATACATCAAAACGGTATGCTGTATGATTGTGAAATACGTAAATTAATTCACTTATTGTATATCGGTTTGTATTTGTACGGAGAATTAAGACATGGTTCACCAGTTAGCCGCTCCGGTGAAAGCAGTACATCATTGCCAAGATGGGCTACATCACGCGTCATGGCACGTCTCGCTCGGAAGTGATGGGCTCCATATCAGCAACGCTGTATAGCATTTCCCGGAGCGGCTAGCTGGTGAACCAAGTCTTAATTCTCCGTACAAATACAAACCGATATAAAATAAGTGAATTAATTTACCTATTTCACAGTCATACAGCATAACTTTTTGATGTATAAGGATTACAACGCAACCAAGAACTACATTTTCCAACGACCCCGAGCCGAGAAAGAGTTACCTTACAAAAATAATAACAACATTCGTTCTTGAATACACAAAATTTTGAAATTAATAAACCAGTTAAACAACATTCCAATGTATATTGTGTTAAAATTCGGATTCGATCTGATTACGGGTTTGTGAGATAATAATTCTTAAATGTGACGCATGGTTGAAACACGCTTAAAAAGGGGCACTTTTTGTGTTACAACTGCGATAAAAAATATTAAAATATAAATTAAAAATTCCAAACCTACATGAACTAACGTAAAATCGAACGTCGAAAATGATGATGTCATTGGATTTTATGAAGGTCTATTGGCTACTTCACAAACAACCTTCAAACTCGAGTGCACATAATATTTTGGTCGACAGTAAGCTTGCTATTCCTGGGTGTCATAATATGTGTCCTACCCTCCTATCTCTTCTCTTCATTAGCAGTCGCCAGAAACATCTCTCCTCTCCCACTCGTCTTAATACCTCTTAATTTGTTACCCTAACTACCCATCTGATCATCATTCTCCCTTATCACCACATTTCAAAAGCTTCAATTCTCCTCTTTTCTGCTGCACCATTAGTCCATTAGTACAACTTAGCAACTTTTCTAGGTTTAAGCCGTGCCTTGTGCGGGGATTCAATGGCCGTGAAAAACAAAACAACAACTTTATTGAAATAAGTTTGCCCAATTCCTCAGTAAGAGTAATTAAGAAACAATAATAATTAACGTGACAGCCGGTAGAATACGACACATTCGACTGTAAATCGACGTTGCAGATCATGGTTAAAAACGAAAAAGAGCAGATCAAAATTGTCAAACAAAAATATTCAGTTAAGAAAAAACAAATTTATAAAGAAAATGAAGGCATACCGTGCAAAATAGAAAGTATCTTAACATTGTAAATTCGAGTCAACTTCTGAAAGCTCGCTCACAACAACCAGCCGAAAGAGTATAAAATTAGACTCAAAATCACGATCGTATCCGAGCCCCAAAAGCAATCTCTATATATAAAATATATCTCATTTTACGCGTATCAATGCGAAGAGCAACGTTCGTGGTTAGAGGTGGGAACCGAACCCAGCGTTTTAAGGCCCTAAAACGAACGGTTTTCGAGATATTGCCAGAAAACTATCCCCGGTCTGCGAAATTTCAGCGGTTGCCATAGTAACGTTGATCTGTTTCTCAGAGGGAACACAGTTATTTGGGAATATCTCCGAAACCGTTCATTTTAGGAACTTAAAAAGTGTGTTTCGGGGTCCCTACAGGACCTCCGAGTATTGTTTCTCGTATGTGGCGGCTTAAAATGAGCTAAATCCGAACATTTTACCGCCTGTCCTTGCTCAGTGCCAAAGGGACGAAAAAAGTCACTTACAAATTGAATTTTCAAAAACTGTTTCTTATTGGGCCTCTACATACTCGGATCAACCAACATGCAAAATTTCAGCTTTCTAGGTCTAATGGTTTGAGCCCTGCGTCGATGAGTCAATTTTGGATTGTCAATGCCAAAGGGCCGAAAAAAGTCACTTACAAATTGAATTTTCAAAAACCGTTTCTTAGTGAGCCTCTACATACTCGGATCAACCAACATGCAAAATTTCAGCTTCCTAGGTCTAGTGGTTTGAGCCCTGCGGTGATGAGTCAGTTTTGGATTATATATAAGAGATGAGACTTTCCGAGTCGATTTGATCGTAGAAATATGGATTATAGCTCTTTTTGAGCGTATCAATGTGAGGAGCAATGTTCGTGGTTTCCACTTCCAAGAAGTGGGAACCGAACCCAGCGTTTTAAGGCCCTAAAACGAACGGTTTTCGAGATATTGCCAGAAAACTATCCCCGGTCTGCGAAATTTCAGCGGTTGCCATAGTAACGTTGATCTGTTTCTCAGAGGGAACACAGTTATTTGGGAACATCTCCGAAACCGTTCATTTTAGGAACTTAAAAAGTGTGTTTCGGGGTCCCTACAGGACCTCCGAGTATTGTTTCTCGTATCTGGCGGCTTAAAATGAGCTAAATCCGAACTTTGTACCGACTGTCCTTGCTCAGTGCCAAAGGGCGGAAAAAAGTCACTTACAAATTGAATTTTCAAAAACCGTTTCTTATTGGGCCTCTACATACTCGGATCAACCAACATGCAAAATTTCAGCTTTCTAGGTCTAGTGGTTTGAGCCCTGCGTCGATGAGTCAATTTTGGATTGTCAATGCCAAAGGGCCGAAAAAAGTCACTTACAAATTGAATTTTCAAAAACCGTTTCTTAGTGAGCCTCTACATACTCGGATCAACCAACATGCAAAAAATTTCAGCTTCCTAGGTCTAGTGGTTTGAGCCCTGCGGTGATGAGTCAGTTTTGGATTATATATAAGCCTGTGCTTGAGTGCAAAAGGGCCAAAATCAGAAGAATGAGAAAGACTATAGAAAATTCATGTAGCCAGCGGTTCCTTCTGGGACCTAAATTATGTGTATGCAAAATTTGGTTGAGATTGGTGGAACGGTGTAGATTTGTATACGGAAACAACCCACCCACCCATATACATACATACAGACCTTCACTTTTATATATAAGACTAGCTGAAGTACCCGTGCTTCGCTACGCGTCATAAATAAATTAAAATGTGAAGGTGACAGTTAAAACAGGGGATTGGCGAGGTGCTGCGCAGAGGGAGATTAAGGATGGAACATTTTGTCCAACTACACCGTTCGGCGTTGACCGTGTTTTATAGCACACATTTAGGTTTACTCGCTAACCGTTGGAGATACCTTTCGGATAGAAAATGTAATATTATACCTCGTATATGCCATGAAAAGTTTGCTATTTCTTAGTGTTTACTTTTTATTTGAAATGGAAATATGAAAGTTTGAAACCTAAGGGTGTAGTGACGTCATTAAAATGGACGCCATCTTTAAATAGTGCAAAGTATTGAAATCAAAAGTAGCCTATATGCTAAACAGGTAAATCAGCTACTTCCATGTAAAATTCATGTAAATCGCACCAGTGGTTCTTGCGTGATTGAGTAATACACAGACACACACCATCTCATTTTTAGCCTCGCTTCGCTCGCGTCATAGTTGTGTCATATTGTTATTCAATAAAATGCAGGTTTAACCCCGTTAACACCCCTTTAGAACCTGAATATCCAAAAATCCCTCCTTAGTAGTTGTTTTCGACACACAACAAACATATCCCTTCTTCTAACTTTAATAGTTTTGATTGGTCGATGAGAGTGAACATCCAAAAATCCTTCCTTAGTGGACGTTTTTCTTCCTGAATTTCAATCCCCCCCCAAAGGCCCCTTAAATTGGATTTATGAAAAAACGGTCGAACACCTACTTATTTTAATTATTTATTCATTTATTTATTTTTAAGCTGATTTAAACTCGGAGAAAATCAAACTCCTCGCCTTAGTCGTTTAAGAGATACACGCTCCGTTAGGAATCTTTCAACCGCCACTTTTTATCCCTTTCACCTCATAATATACACCACATTGGAAAACCATTAGACATGTGTCAGCTTATTTTTTATGATTAGTATATATGCCGAATATCACATCCCCAAATGAAACAACTCTTGAGATATTGTTATTCAATGAAATGCAAGTTTAAACCCTTAACACCCCTTCAGAACATGAATATCCAAAAATTCATCCCTAGTGGACTTTTTCGACATACAACGAAAGTAGTGTGTTTGTGACAGTTCAAGGCCCTCCACCTCCACACCCTCCACACAAGATGGCGGTGGCGCGATATCTCTCGAATTCATGATCGGATTTTGACAATTGAGGTGTCATTGAACTCCGGCTGACACCCCCTTTCCATTGGACAACCTATTTCAACCCCAAAATAAAACCTACCCCTACTAGAGGGTGAAATTGTAAATTTTTAGAAAATCTCGCTTTTCAAGTGCAACATGTGAGAGTTTGAATGCCAATATGGAATTAAACGTTATTCTACATAAAGTGCATGTGTACCGTGGATAGCCACTATGAATTAACATGCTTGTTTTTTGTTTTTTACGCATGCCCACTCAAGGCTATTGTAAGAGGGTGGGTGGATCGGATCCCTGTGGACGGGTCACTGTTGACAGGTCCTTGTGGACGAGTCCTTGTGGACAATTCCTTGTGGACGATTCCTTGTGGACGAGCCCTTGTGGACAGGTCCATGTGGACGAGTCCTTGTAGATGAGTCCCTTTGGACTGGTCCCAACGGACTAGCCCATGCATTTATTTAAATTATGTCAAAGGGCCTAACTACATTTGCGTGTGTTGAACTGACGTTGTTCACTAATCCCCCACTACTATAATGTGATAACGATATGAAAGGAAAGTGACGAAATACATGCGAACATACAAGGGATCTAACTTGGTGGATGGATGTGTTCTAACGAGTCATTTGTAGTTGAAAGAGAATAATACATGTTCTTAAGATGTTAAAACTGTGGAGATGGCACGTGCAGTAAGACGTCATGTTATATTTCCTGTGTCATATTACAGACATGGCAGAGAGCGTGCAGATCTGTTGCTATGACAAACGCTGCAGTACTTTGAAACCCCAAGTGTTCATGAAGACAATGGGTGATGATCATGCAAAGTTAGCAGTTATTGGATATTACACAGGTGTTCCTTCCGGTGTCATGTTGCTGACATGCCAGAGAGCGCACACTGCGGTTGCTATGACTGACGCTGCAGTAATTTGAAACCTCAGGTGTTGATCAAGACAATGGGTGATGATCATGCAAAGTCAGCAGTCATTGGATACCACACAGGTGTTCCTAGTGTACTTTGGACTCTCTGCTGTATTGGGAAAGGAATTGCAATGATCTGCAAAAAACTGCTGACACGAGCGATGAGAGTTTATATAAGAGAGGTGTCATATATTTCCCTACTGTCAGTCTTTATTACTCGCTTTGAGTGAACAGTGCTCTATTACTGCTCAAGAGTTGTAAAAAAGCCTTTTTGGTAGAAAATCATTAAATTATTTTGCATGGTAAGTACTTACTATTAATGGATTGTAGTCTTTTATTACTAATCGATGTTGAAGTTATTGATTGGAATGAATTTATTTATTGATTGATTGATTGATTTCTTTACAGATAATTGGGTACCTGCAGGTTACGAGATTCCTGCATTCTGTTCATTCAGTGGCAGCAGTTGATAAATTATAAAAAGGTAAGTGTCCCTCTAATAACTTATAAACAGCTAGAGTGATATTTTCCAATGTTCACCACTACATGTCAGTGAAAATGGTATATTTGACAGTCAAAAGTTGGAACTACTTGACCATGGTGTGTAAAGCTAAATTTGTAGGTTAGATTTTGATTACCGCTCTATTAAGTCCGAATGTTCATTGCTAGGTGTCAGTGATAGAGGGAATATTTAAAGACTTAACCTCAGTTCACCTAACATAACCTAACTTTAACTAACTTAACCTTGCCACGTGACATGTTTTACAAGTTTAAACTTGCTTTATGACTGACTATGACGTCACACTTATCTCACTTAACTGGTGGCTGCGGGTTTCTATCACGTGACATGTTCTACAAGTTAAGACTTGTTTTAAGACTGGTTATGACATCACACTTAGCTCACTTAACTGGCGATCGCTGGTTTCTATCACGTGACATGTTCTACAAGTTTAGACTTGTTTTAAGACTGGCTATGACGTCACACTTAGCTCACTTAACTGGCGATCGCTGGTTTCTATCACGTGACATGTTCTACAAGTTTAGACTTGGTTTAAGAATGGCTATGACGACACACCTAGCTCACTTAACTGGCGACCGCTGGTTTCTACCACTCTATCAAGTTCCAATGTTCACCACTAGGTGTCAGTGACAGTGGTATATAGTAACCCCCAGTTAGAACTACATGAAGTTAGACTTGCTAGGAGTTCACAGATGATCGATTTAAATACCCTGCTATAACCATTGACTGGAATGTAATTAAACTATTTATATTTTTCTTTGTTTTATCATTTATTAACATTTATGATTTATTTCTTTTATAGGTAATTTCGAAAGTGATCATCATGTTCAAGTGTGGTGACTGTAAGAAACAGTTCTCAAGACCTGACAACCTTCAACGACATGCAAATGCTAAACATGACATTAAAATGTTTGTGTGCAGTCATTGTGCTATGACAATTAACAGACAGGATAGTCTTGGACGGCATGTAAATTTAATGCATGTTAGTTCAGCACCATTTTCGTGTTCAGTTTGTGAACTTGGTTTTTCTGCTGTAAAGCGATATCAATCCCACATGGTTGAAGTGCATGGTGAACAACAGGAATTAAAAACTGTAAAACCATCAACTAGCACGGAACCTTTAAATGAATGTGATGCTCAAAAGTGTAAACGTTCTCAAGATTGTGAAAATAGTTGTGCAACAGAAAGAAAGAAGAATGGAGAACTTTCGAGAACACATTGTAATGTATGTAATATTGATATACCTTCTTCAATCATTCATGGACATTTACGCAGTTGTTGTGGTTTGAGTCTTCAGTCTTTTGACTGGTTTGATGCAGCTCTCCATGCCTCCCTGTCCTGAGCTAATCGTTTCATTTCTACATAGCTACCACACCCTACATCCGAGGCAATCTGTTTAACATATTCTAACCTTGGTCTACCCCTACAGTTCTTATCCTCGACCCTTCCTTCCATAACTAAGCTTGCTATTCCTGGGTGTCTTAGTATGTGTCCTACCAACCTATCTCTTCTCTTCATTAGCAGTCGCCAGAAACATCTCTTCTCTCCCACTCGCCTTAATACCTCTTTGTTTGTAACCCTATCTACCCATCTGATCTTCATCATTCTCCTGTAACACCACATTTCAAATGCTTCAATTCTCCTCTTTTCTGCTGCACCAATAGTCCAAGTTTCACTTCCATAGAGCGCCACGCTCCAGACAAAGGCTTTCAAAAATGACTTCCTAATACCTAAATCTATATTCGATGTCAACAGATTCCTTTTTTGTAGAAAGGCTTTCCTTGCCTGAGCCAACCTACTTTTTATATCCTCTTTGCTTCGTCCATCACTGGTTATTCTGCTTCCTAAGTAACAGAAGTCTCCTACTTCCTTCAGCTTTTCACCGGCCAATTTGATCTCCATAGAGGTTTCTGATTTATTTCGGCTGCATTCCAGTATTTTTGTTTTACATATATTAATTTTCATCATGAATTCCTTCCGTAAGACGGAATCCATACCATTCAAAAACTCATTCAAATCCTCAGGCTTGTCGGCCAAGATGACGATGTCATCAGCAAATCTCAGAGTAGAAATTATTTCTCCTTGAATCTTCACTCCCACATTAAATTTTTCTCCAATTTCCTTCATTGCTTGTTCAATGTAAAGATTGAAAAGTATGGGTGATAAGTTGCAGCCTTGCCTTACACCTTTCTGAATACCAGCTTCTCTCTCATGTCCTTCAGCTCGAATGACTGCTGTCTGGTTTCTGTATAGATTGTATATCACCCTCCTATCCCTGTACTTTATTCCAATAGATTTCAAAATGTCAAACAATTTAGTCCAATCAACGTTATCAAAAGCCTTTTCTAAGTCTACAAATGCCATGAACGTTCTCTTATCTTTCCTTATTCTACCTTCCAAAATCAGCCTAAGACTTAGTACAGCTTCCCTTGTTCCTACATTTCTCCTGAAACCAAACTGGTCTTCACCCAACTCCGTTTCTATCTGGCTTTCAATCCTCTTGTAAATTATTCTAGACAGGATCTTTGAAGCATGAGTAATCAAGCTGATTGTACGGTAATCTTCACATCTGTCAGCTCCCACTTTCTTTGGTATAGGGATGATTACATTCTTCTTGAAATCAGGGGGTACCTCGCCTGTCTCATAAATCTTACACACCAAGTGAAATAACCTGATCAGACCTTCATCTCCTATGCAGCGTAGCAACTCAATCGGTATATCATCTATGCCTGGTGCTTTGTTCCTGCCTAAGTCCTCTAATGCTCTGTCAAATTCTGATTTCAATATTAAATCTCCTTTTGCATCCTCATCAATTTCCTCCTCCCTTTCCATTACATGATTCTCGATCTCCTTTCCCTTATACAAGCACTCTATGTAAGCTTTCCATCTCTCAACCTTTTCTTCCCTATCTGTTAGAGGCTTTCCATTTGTGTCCCTAATATTACAGCACTTAGTCTTCTTTTCCACAAAAGTATTCTTAATCCTTCGATAAGCTGTGTCTACTCTTCCTAATTTCAGACAATTTTCTATACCTGCACATTTCTCTTTCAACCATTCTTCTTTCGCTTCCTTGCACTTCTTGTTAACCTCATTTCTCAGACGTCTGTATTCTGCTTTCCCCTTTTCATCTCTTAGATTCTTGTGTTTCCGCCTTTCATCCATCAATTCTAGTATATCCTGAGTGATCCACGGTTTTCTACCTATTCTTTCTTTCCTACCAATGTTTTCTTCTGCGGATTTTGTTATTTCATTCCTCAAAAGTGCCCATTCGTCTGCAATTGAAGTTTGTTTAGGGGTTTTGATTAGTCCTTCCTTTATACTCTTCTTGAATCTTTCGTTTACATCCTTCTCTTTCAGTCTGTCTATTGCCCACCTTTTTGGCTTTTGACTTTTCTTCAGTTTCTTCAACTTTAATCTGCATTTCATTACAACCAGATTGTGGTCAGAGTTTATGTCAGCACCAGGATATGTTTTACAATCCAAAATCTGGTTTCGAAACCTCTGCTTGTACGCAGTATCCATCATAAAAATAACGCTTGCCATGAAAGAAATTCTGGAAATATTCAACAAATTGGTAGTGCATTTAAAAGTCGAATTGCTAGTTATAGACTTTATAGTAAAGAAAAAACTCAAAGTTTTGAATCAATTTTTGAAAAATGTTCAACCTACTGTGTTTGGCTTGGTAGGTAATGTTTTATTACAGCATAAAGCAATTAAAATGAATTTTGAACTTTTTGGACTCTATGTAAAAACTGGGAGCGACGGTGAAATTACAGATATCAAATCTTTTAATACAAAAAACATAATTGTTAGCGAATGAACTAATATTAGTGATATATACCAAAATATTTCAAGTGCTATCATTGTGATGAGTGAAGAGTTCCAGGAAAGGGAGTCAGGCTGGGCGTTGGTTGAAGTACTTTATTTAGAAACCAACATGAATAAATACAACCCCCTTCGAGCATCATCATACATTGATTTGCCGGGATGAATCAAACGTAAGCATGCTTGTGTAAACGTTATGAATAATGATGGCGCATGCTTGGCATGGGCTGTAACCTCAGCTCTCCATCCAGCAGTGGAGCATCTGTATAGAACATCATCATATCCTCACTATTCTTCAGTGTTAGATTTAGAAGAAATGGAATTTCCTATGGCGATAAAAGACATTACACGTTTTGAGGAGCTGAACAATGTAAGTATTAATGTTTATGGAATTGAAAATAAGAGTATAGTAGGCCCTCTATATTATGCTCAGGAAAAAAGGATGCTCATGTAAATCTACTGTACATAACTGAAGGTGAAAATGCCCACTATTGTTGGATAAAACATTTAAGTAGACTTGTCAGTAGTCAGGTTTCAAAACACGATGGTAAAAAGTGGTTGTGTGATGGCTGTTTGCTACATTTCCAGAAAGAGGACCAACTAATTCAACACCAAAAATGGGGGTGTAATCATGTGTGTACGGTATTACCGACTCCTAAAAATAACATTCTAAAATTTAAGGATTATGAGAAACAGCTTCGATTACCATTTGTTATATATGCTGACTTCGAGGCTTTGCTAAAACCATTTAATACATGTTCATCAAATCCAGCCCAACCTTTCACCAACACTACTCACATTCATGAACCTTTTAGCTTTGCATATTATATTAAATGTAGTTTTGATGACTCTTTAAATAAGTTTGAGCTCTATAGAGGACCTGATGCACCTAAAGTTTTTATGGAAAGACTTGAGAAAGATGCCATCCGTATATCCTCTATTTTAAATACGATCATTCCAATGGAGCCACTAACATCATCACAGCAAATGGGCTTTGAAACTGAAACTAATTGTTTTATATGTGGTGAATGTTTATATACAGACAGGGTTCGCGATCATGACCATTTAACAGGGAAATATCGTGGTGCTGCTCACCAAGAATGTAATTTAAATTATAGAGTGAGTAAATTCATTCCAGTCATTCTACATAACGGTAGCAAATACGATAACCACTTTATTGTAAAAAAAATTTGGAGCTTCAGATGTGAAAATTGATGTGATTGCAAATAATAAGGAACAATACATATCGTTCACAAAATACATCAAAACTGTCAATAAAAAAAACTATACAACTGCGATTTTTAGATTCATTCCGCTTTATGCCAAGTAGTCTTGATAAGCTGGCTAGTAATTTAAAATCAGATCACTTTCATGAAATTCAACGTGTCTTTCCTAAATAAGAGGATTTTAATTTGATTCGTCAAAAGGGTATGTTCCCTTATGAATATATTAACTGTGTGGAACGTCTTAAGGAGTGTTATTTCCCACCAAAAGATGCATTTTAAAGTTCCTTAAACACAAGTCATATTAGTGATCAGGAATATTTACATGCACAACGTGTATGGACACAGTTTGACATTCAAACTTTAGGAGAATTTTCAGACATATATTTGAAGACAGATGTGTTGTTATTAGCAGATGTTTTTGAAAATTTTCGGAATGTTTGTATGAAAACTTATGACCTTGATCCTTGTCAGTATTTCACTGCTCCTGGGTTAAGTTTCAGTTCAATGTTGAAAAAACGAAAGTAAATTTAGAATTAATGACTGATATAGACATGATCAATTTTATAAAATCATTAATTCGAGGTGGATTAAGCCAATGTAGCGGGCGATATTCTGAAGCGAATAATAAATACATGCCTAGCTACAACACTTGCGAAGAGTCAAAATATATTGTCTATCTCGATGCAAATAACCAATATGGTTGGGCTATGAGTCAATATCTACCAATGAAAGATTTTCGCTGGCTGTCACAACCTGAGATTGATGTCTTACATGTTAACACTCTTAATGATAACGATGATAAAGGATATATTTTAGAGGTAAATCTTGAGTACCCTAAAGAGTTACATGATGATCATAATGATTTACCATTTTGTCCTGAGAATATGAAATCTCCATACATCACATCACGAATAAAAATGTTAATTGCTAATGTAAATGATAAATGTAAATATGTAATACATTATCAAAACTTGAAACAGTGTCTACAGCATGGATGAAATTAACTAAAATTCATCGCGTATTGCAATTTCATCAGTCAGCATGGCCCAAACCGTATATTGATCTAAACAATAATTTAAGAACACAGTCAACAAACGCGTTTGAAAAAGATTTTTATAAATTCATGAATAATAGTGTTTTTGGAAAGACTATGGAGAATGTTGATAAACGAGTTGATGTAAAGCTGATAACAAAGTGGGAGGATGATGGTAAAAGGTAAGGTGCGAGCAACTTAATAAGCAAGCCTAACTTTCATAGCTGTTCAATTATTCATGAGAATGTAGTTGTAATACAAATGAATCGTCTTAAAGTAACTTACAACAAACCCATATATGAGGGTTACACTATTCTGAAATTGTCAAAAACACTTATGTATGAATTTCACTATGATTATGTAAAGAAAAGCTATCTTGATAATGCTAAATAACTCTACACAGACACAGATTCTTTTATTTATGAGTTTAAAACTGATGATTTTTATGAGGATATCAAAACTGAGCTAAATAGGTTTGATACAAGTGACTACTCCGAGGATAATATTTACCATTTGCCTCTAGTAAACAAAAAGGTTCTTGGGAAATTTAAGGATGAATGTGCTGGTGTTATTATAGACACCTTTGTAGGCACAAAATCTAAATCATACAGCTATATGACAATTGATGGTGTAGTAGTAAAAAATTAAAAGGAGTGAAAAAAAATGTTGTTAGTAAAGAGTTAGATATAAGTGATTTATAAAAACTGTATAGTTAGTAACCCACCTGTATTATATAAGAAAATGTGTGTATTTAGAAGTAAAAATCATCAGCTACATACCAATTTGCTGAACAAAGTTGCTTTAAGTAATGAAGACAACAAACGATTCATTATACCCAACACATTTGATACTCTTGCTTGAGGAAACAGTCGCATTGACGACTATTACTTTACATAAGTCTAATGATCACTATATTGTAATATTTGTAGTGTGTTTTATATTGTAATATTTTTTTGTAAAAACTGTAAGTAGAATGTATAATGTTAGGCTACTGTAGTTTAGTAAAAATAAGATAAGTAATACATTTTAGTGTAAAATGTTTGCTTTTTGATATTACGAAAAAGATTTTTACAAAATGTACAGAACGTGTGAACTAAACAAGGGGAATGTAAAAAATGTAAAGTGGAAATTGTAAATATCCATGTGTGAAAAAAATGAAATGGCTATCACCATTTTTTAAATTAAAAGAACCTTATTTTATTTCACAACAACAACAAAATGTACAGAATGTGTGAACTAAACAAGGCGAATGTAACAAAATATAAAGTGGAAATTGTAAATATTCATGTGTGAAAAAATGAAAATGAAGAAATGGCTATCACCATTTTTACAATTAAAAGACATTGTGATCTGGTAAACCTTGTTTTTATTTCACTACAAATAGGGCTTTACAAAATAGAACACAACGAAATACCAATTTCTCAATCCTTTTCATTGTTCATGTCCACTCATCATTAACTTTCCTCTTATAGCACTCATTACAATGAGGGCTGAGCCAGTATACAGGCATGCAAGTGCTGAAACCGTTGGATTAGCTTACTGGGATTGTTCCAGTAAATAAATTTAACAAATGATTTTTAGGGGTTAGGCATTATCAGTAGCATTATAATCATCATTATTATTACTATATAGTCCTTTTTGATCCTTTTGCAATACCACATTTTGCACAGTCTGTGTTGACTTTGATAGTGTTGAGAGTTTTTCAGACATTGACAACTGTCCTAACACGACTTTCTGAGGAGATTTTAACAAACAATCCACTATCTTGAGCTGCAATATCTTTTTTTTTCGGAATAGTGTTTTAGCATTTTGGAGATTTTTTAACAGCAACGATGTTTTATCTGTTACACTACATTGATGATCACTCACACTTAAGACCTCAATATTTTTACTTTTTATCTCACCTCGTCACTGTTTTGAACGATGTTTTGAACAACGCAAAATAACAGTTCTATTATTATTGGTTCCTTTTATAATATATGTATATACTTTATAGTATGCAAAATGGCTTACCATAGCTATTCGTTGATAATTTCATATCATTTGTCAAGCATGAAATAATCTCAAGTAAAGTTCACCCGATAATATAAATCATAGTTTAAAGTGGGAGCAAAAGTGGGTGCAAAGGTAGGTGCAAAAGTGGGTGCAAAGGTAGGTGCAAAAGTGGGTGCAAAGGTAGGTGCAAAAGTGGGTGCAAAGTGGGTGCAAAGGTAGGTGTAAAAGAGGGTGCAAATGTAGGCGCAAAGGTGGGTGCAAAGGTATGTGCAAAAGTGGGTGCAAACGTGGGTGCAATGGTAGGTGCAAAAGTGGGTGCAAAAGTGGGTGCAAAGGTAGGTGCAAAAGTAGGTGGAAAAGTGGGTGCAAAATTGGTAGCTTATGGTGGTGGTTTATGGTGGCTTTTGTTGGTGGCTTACAGTGGTGGCTTTTGTTGGTGACTTACGGTGGTGGCTTATGGTGGCTTATGTTGGTGGCTTACGGTGGTGGCTTATGGAGGACGGTCCTTGTTGACGGGTCCCTGTGGGCGGGTCCCTTTGACATAATTTGGATAAAATGAATGGGCCAGTCTATAGGGATCAGTCCAAAGGACCCGCCCACAGGGACCCGTCAACAAGGACCCGTCCTCCATAAGCCACCACCGTAAGCCACCAACATAAGCCACCACCGTAAGCCACCAACAAAAGCCACCATAAACCACTGCAATAAGCTACCAATTTTGCACCCACTTTTCCACCTACTTTTGCACCTACCTTTGCACCCACTTTTGCACCCACTTTTGCACATACCTTTGCACCCACTTTTGCACCCACTTTTGCACCTACCTTTGCCCCCACCTATGCACCCACTTTTTTGCACCTACCTTTGCACCCACATTTGCACCCACTTTTACACCTACCTTTGCACCCACTTTTGCACCCACTTTGCACCCACTTTTGTACCTACCTTTGCACCTACCTTTCACCCACTTTTGCTCCCACTTTAAACTATGATTTATATTATCGAGTGAACTTTACTAGAGATTATTTCATGCCTGACAAATGATATGAAATTATCAACGAATATCTATGATAAGCCATTTTGCATAGTATAATGTATAGACATATATTGTAAAAGGAACCAATAAAAATAGAACTGTTATTTGGCGTTGTTCAAAACATCGTTCAAAACAGTGACGAGGTGAGTTAAAAAGTAAAAATAGTGAGGTCATAAGTGTGAGTGATCATCAATGTAGTGTAACAGATAAAACATCGTTGCTGTTTAAAAAAATCTCCAAAATGCTAAAACACTATTCCGAAAAAAAAAAGATATTGCAGCTCAAGATAGTGGATTGTTTGTTAAAATCTCCTCAGAAAGTCATGTTAGGACAGTTGTCAATGTCTGAAAAACTCTCAACACTATCAAAGTCAACACAGACTGTGCAAAATGTGGTATTGCAAAAGGATCAAAAAGGACTATATAGTAATAATAATGATGATTATAATGCTAATGATAATGCCTATGATGATAATAATGAAGATGAGAATAATGATGATAATGCTAATGCTTTGTTTACCCCTAAAAAACATTTGTTAAATTTATTTACTGGAACAATCCCAGTAAGCTAATCTAACGGTTTCAGCACTTGCATGCCTGTATACAGGCTCAGCCCTCATTGTAATGAGTGCTATAAAAGGAAAGTTAATGATGAGTGGACATGAACAATGAAAAGGATTGAGGAATTGGTATTTCTTTGTGTTCTATTTTGTAAAGCCCTATTTGTAGTGAAATAAAAACAAGGTTTACCAGATCACAATGTCTTTCAATTGTAAAAATGGTGATAGCCATTTCTTCATTTTCATTTTTTCACACATGAATATTTACAATTTCCACTTTATATTTTGTTACATTCGCCTTGTTTAGTTCACACATTCTGTACATTTTGTTGTTGTTGTGAAATAAAATAAGGTTCTTTTAATTTAAAAAATGGTGATAAACATTTCATTTTTTTCACACATGGATATTTACAATTTCCACTTTACATTTTTTACATTCCCCTTGTTTAGTTCACACGTTCTGTACATTTTTTAAAAATCTTTTTCGTAATATCAAAAAGCAAACATTTTACACTAAAATGTATTACTTATCTTATATTTACTAAACTACAGTAGCCTAACATTATACATTCTACTTACAGTTTTTACAAAAAAATATTACAATATAAAACACACTACAAATATTACAATATAGTGATCATTAGACTTAAGTAAAGTAATAGTCGTCAATGCGACTGTTTCCCCAAGCAAGAGTATCAAATGTGTTGGGTATAATGAATCGTTTGTTGTCTTCATTACTTAAAGCAACTTTGTTCAGCAAATTGGTATGTAGCTGATGATTTTTACTTCTAAATACACACATTTTCTTATATAATACAGGTGGGTTACTAACTATACAGTTTTTATAAATCACTTATATCTAACTCTTTACTAACAACATTCTCTTTCACTCCTTTTAATTTTTTTACTACTACATCATCAATTATCATATAGCTGTATGATTTAGATTTTGTGCCTACAAAGGTGTCTATAATAACACCAGCACATTCATCCTTAAATTTCCCAAGAACCTTTTTGTTTACTAGAGGCAAATGGTAAATATTATCCTCGGAGTAGTCACTTGTATCAAACCTATTTAGCTCAGTTTTGATATCCTCATAAAAATCATCAGTTTTAAACTCATAAATAAAAGAATCTGTGTCTGTGTAGAGTAATTTAGCATTATCAAGATAGCTTTTCTTTACATAATCATAGTGAAATTCATACATAAGTGTTTTTGACAATTCCAGAATAGTGTAACCCTCATATATGGGTTTGTTGTAAGTTACTTTAAGACGATTCATTTGTATTACAACTAAATCCTCATGAATAATTGAACAGCTATGAAAGTTAGGCTTGCTTATTAAGTTGCTCGCACCTTACCTTTTACCATCATCCTCCCACTTTGTTATCAGCTTTACATCAACTCGTTTATCAACATTCTCCATAGTCTTTCCAAAAACACTATTATTCATGAATTTATAAAAATCTTTTTCAAACGCGTTTGTTGACTGTGTTCTTAAATTATTGTTTAGATCAATATACGGTTTGAGCCATGCTGACTGATGAAATTGCAATACGCGATGAATTTTAGTTAATTTCATCCATGCTGTAGACACTGTTTCAAGTTTTGATAATGTATTACATATTTACATTTATCATTTACATTAGCAATTAACATTTTTGTTCGTGATGTGATGTATGGAGATTTCATATTCTCAGGACAAAAAGGTAAATCATTATGATCATCATGTAACTCTTTAGGGTACTCAAGATTTACCTCTAAAAATATCCTTTATCATCGTTATCATTAAGAGTGTTAACATGTAAGACATCAATTTCAGGTTGTGTCAGCCAGCGAAATTCTTTCATTGGTAGATATTGACTCATAGCCCAACCATATTGGTTATTTGCATCGGGGTAGACAATATACTTTGACTCTTCACAAGGGTTGTAGCTAAGCATGTATTTATTATTCGCTTTAGAATATCGCCCACTACATTGGCTTAATCCACCTCGAATTGATGATTTTATAAAATTGATCATGTCTATATCAGTCATTAATTCTAAATTTACTTTCGTTTTTTTTAACATTGAACTGAAACTTAACCCAGGAGCAGTGAAATACTGACAAGGATCAAGGTCATAAGTTTTCATACAAACATTCCGAAATTTTTCAAAAATATCTGCTAATAACAACACATCTGTCTTCAAATATATGTCTGAAAATTCTCCTAAAGTTTGAATGTCAAACTGTGTCCATACACGTTGTGCATGTAAATATTCCTGATCACTAATATGACTTGTGTTTAAGGAACTGTAAAATGCATCTTTTGGGGGGAAATAACACTCCTCAAGACGTTCCACACAGTTAATATATTCATAAGGGAATATACCCTTTTGACGAATCAAATTAAAATCCTCTTCTTTTGGAAAGACACGTTGAATTTCATGAAACTGATCTGATTTTAAATTACTAGCCACCTTATCAAGACTACTTGGCATAAAGCGGAATGAATCTAAAAATCGCAGTTTTATAGTTTTTTTATTGACAGTTTTGATGTATTTTGTGAACGATATGTATTGTTCCTTATTATTTGCAATCACATCAATTTTCACATCTGAAGCTCCAAATTCTTTTACGATAAAGTGGTTATCGTATTTGCTACCGTTATATAGAATGACTGGAATGAATTTACTCACTCTATAATTTAAATTACATTCTTGGTGAGCAGCACCACGATATTTCCCTGTTAAATGGTCATGATCGCGAACCCTGTCCGTATATATACATTCACAACATATAAAACAATTAGTTTCAGTTTCAAAACCCATTTGCTGTGATGATGTTAGTGGCTCCATTGGAATGATCGTATTTAAAATAGAGGATATACGGATGGCATCTTTCTCAAGTCTTTCCATAAAAACTTTAGGTGCATCAGGTCCTCTATAGAGCTCAAACTTATCTAAAGAGTCATCATAACTACATTTAATATAATATGCAAAGCTAAAAGGTTCATGAATGTGAGTAGTGTTGGTGAAAGGTTGGGCTGGATTTGATGAACATGTATTAAATGGTTTTAGCAAAGCCTCGAAGTCAGCATATATAACAAATGGTAATCGAAGCTGTTTCTCATAATCCTTAAATTTTAGAATGTTATTTTTAGGAGTCGGTAATACCGTACACACATGATTACACCCCCATTTTTTGGTGTTGAATTAGTTGGTTCTCTTTCTGGAAATGTAGCAAACAGCCATCAC
This sequence comes from Meconema thalassinum, assembly GCA_946902985.2. Lineage (NCBI taxonomy): Eukaryota > Metazoa > Arthropoda > Insecta > Orthoptera > Tettigoniidae > Meconema > Meconema thalassinum. The sequence goes on from OX336394.1 coordinate 210,625,615, forward strand.
ACAACCACTTTTTACCATCGTATTTTAAAACCTGACTACTGACAAGTCTACTTAAATGTTTTATCCAACAATAGTGGGCATTTTCACCTTCAGTTATGTACAGTAAATTTACACGAGCAATCTTTTTTCCTGAGTATAATATAGAGGACCTACTATACTCTTATTTTCAATTCCATAAACATTAATACTTACATTGTTCAGCTCTTCAAAACGTTGAATGTCTTTTATCACCATAGGAAATTCCATTTCTTCTAAATCTAACACTGAAGAATAGTGAGGATATGATGATGTTCTATACAGATGCTCCACTGCTGGATGGAGAGCTGAGGTTACAGCCCATGCAAAGCATGCGTCATCGTTACTCATAACGATTACACAAGCATGCTTACGTTTGATCCTTCCTGGCAAATCAATGTATGATGATGCTCGAAGGGGGTTGTATTTATTCATGTTGGTTTCTAAATAAAGTACTTCAACCAACGCCCAGCCTGACTCCCTTTCCTGGAACTCTTCACTCATCACAATGATAGCACTTGAAATATTTTGGTATATATCACTAATATTAGTTGATTCGCTAACAATTATGTTTTTTGTATTAAAAGATTTGATATCTGTAATTTTACCTTCGCTCCCAGTTTTTACATAGAGTCCAAAAAGTTCAAAATTCATTTTAATTGTTTTATGCTCTAATAAAACATTACCTACCAAGCCAAACACAGTAGGTTGAACATTTTTCAAAAATGATTCAAAACTTTGAGTTTTTTCTTTACTATAAAGTCTATAACTAGCAATTCGGCTTTTAAATGCACTACCAATTTGTTGAATATTTCCAGAATTTCTTTCATGGCAAGCGTTATTTTTATGATGGATACTGCGTAAATGTCCATGAATGATTGAAGAAGGTATATCAATATTACATACATTACAATGTGTTCTCGAAGGTTCACCATTCTTCTTTCTTTTTGTTGCACAACTATTTTCACAATCTTGAGAACGTTTAGGCTTTTGAGCATCACATTCATTTAAAGGTTCCGTGATAGTTGATGGTTTTACAGTTTTTAATTCCTGTTGTTCACCATGCACTTCAACCATCTGGGATTGATATCGCTTTACAGCAGAAAAACCAAGTTCACAAACTGAACACGAAAATGGTGCTGAACTAACATGCATTAAATTTACATGCCGTCCAAGACTATCCTGTCTGTTAAATGTCATAGCACAATGACTGCACACAAACATTTTAATGTCATGTTTAGCATTTGCTTGTCGTTGAAGGTTGTAGGTCTTGAGAACTGTTTCTTACAGTCACCACACTTGAACATGATGATCACTTTCGAAATTACCTATAAAAGAAAGAAATCATAAATGTTAATAAATGATAAAACAAAGTAAAATATTGTGGTGTTTGAAGCCATATTTTCAGTGTTGCCTTAGTAAACAAGAGTTTAGTGCTTTTCAGTCGGTCAACACGAATGTACCCAAAAGAGATGGGTTATGCCCTAATCCTGAAATAAATTACATGAAATTAATAAAACACTAGGATGACCAGTTTCGATCGTCAAGCGATCATCATCAGATCCATTACAATTAGGCTACAAAATCTATGTTTGAAATACATGTGAAAATATTTACAATATGTACAATTATTTAGTTGCAGTATTGGTACTGCAACTGTCAGTGTATGCTAAATGCAGTATATATGTTAGGTGAAATGCTAAATGGTGATAGCTATCCGGAGATTGTACTTTAGAGAGATTATATGGTTGTAAACTATGGTTAAACTAAAAAATTTTAGGCTGACTACTTATCTGATTGTCTTCCGTACTACAGCTACTCGCAATTTTCGTGCTCACTGGAACTCACTGTGCGGTCGAAGACAATCAGATAAGTAGTTAGCCTAAAAAGAAAATGGTCATCCTAGTGTTTTATTAATTTCATGTAATTTATTTCAGGATTAGGGCATAACCCATCTCTTTTGGGTACATTCGTGTTGACCGACTGAAAAGCACTAAACTCTTGTTCAAAGTAAAATATAAATAGTTTAATTACATTCCAGTCAATGGTTATAGCAGGGTATTTAAATCGATCATCTGTGAACTCCTAGCAAGTCTAACTTCATGTAGTTCTAACTGGGGGTTACTATATACCACTGTCACTGACACCTAGCGATGAACATTGGAACTTGATAGAGTGGTAGAAACCAGCGGTTGCCAGTTAAGTGAGCTAGGTGTGACGTCATAGCCATTCTTAAACCAAGTCTAAACTTGTAGAACATGTCACGTGATAGAAACCAGCGATCGCCAGTTAAGTGAGCTAAGTGTGATGTCATAGCCAGTCTTAAAACAAGTCTAAACTTGTAGAATATGTCACGTGATAGAAACCAGCAATCGCCAATTAAGTGAGCTAAGTGTGATGTCATAACCAGTCTTAAAACAAGTCTTAACTTGTAGAACATGTCACGTGATAAAAACCAGCAGCCACTAGTTAAGTGAGCTAAGTGTGACGTCATAGTCAGTCATAAAGCAAGTCTAAACTTGTAAAACATGTCACGTGACAAGGTTAAGTTAGGTAAAGTTAGGTTATGTTAGGTGAACTGAGGTTAAGTCTTTAAATATTCCCTCTGTCACTGACACCTAGCAATGAACATTCGGACGTAATAGAGCGGCAATCAAAATCTAACCTACAAATTTAGCTTTACACACCATGGTCAAGTAGTTCCAACTTTTGACTGTCAAATATACCATTTTCACTGACATGTAGTGGTGAACATTGGAAAATATCACTCTAGCTGTTTATAAGTTATTAGAGGGACACTTACCTTTTTATAATTTATCAACTGCTGCCACTGAATGAACAGATTGTAGGAATCTCGTAACCTACAGGTACCCAATTATCTGTAAACAAATCAATCAATCAATCAATCAATAAATAAATTCATTCCAATCAATAACTTCAACATCGATTAGTAATAAAAGACTACAATCCATTAATAGTAAGTACTTACCATGCAAAATAATTTAATGATTTTCTACCAAAAAGGCTTTTTTACAACTCTTGAGCAGTAATAGAGCACTGTTCACTCAAAGCGAGTAATAAAGACTGACAGTAGGGAAATATATGACACCTCTCTTATATAAACTCTCATCGCTCGTGTCAGCAGTTTTTTGCAGATCATTGCAATTCCTTTACCAATACAGCTGAGAGTCCAAAGTACACTAGGAACACCTGTGTGGTATCCAATGACTGCTGACTTTGCATGATCATCACCCATTGTCTTGATCAACACCTGAGGTTTCAAATTACTGCAGCGTCAGTCATAGCAACCGCAGTGTACGCTCTCTGGCATGTCAGCAACATGACACCGGAAGGAACACCTGTGTAATATCCAATAACTGCTAACTTTGCATGATCATCACCCATTGTCTTCATGAACACTTGCGGTTTCAAAGTACTGCAGCGTTTGTCATAGCAACAGATCTGCGCGCTCTCTGCCATGTCTGTAATATGACACAGGAAATATAACAAGACGTCTTACTGCACGTGCCATCTCCACAGTTTTAACATCTTAAGAACATGTATTATTCTCTTTCAACTACAAATGACTCGTTAGAACACATCCATCCACCAAGTTAGATCCCTTGTATGTTCGCATGTATTTCGTCACTTTCCTTTCATATCGTTATCACATTATAGTAGTGGGGGATTAGTGAACAACGTCAGTTCAACACACGCAAATGTAGTTAGGCCCTTTGACATAATTTAAATAAATGCATGGGCTAGTCCGTAGGGACCAGTCCACAAGGACTCGTCCACAAGGACTCGTCCACAAGGACCTGTCAACAATGACCCGTCCACAGGGATCCGATCCCCCCACCCTCTTACAAAAGCCATGATTGGGCATGCGTAAAAAACAAAAAACAAGCATGTTAATTCATGGTGGCTATCCACCGTACACATGCACTTTATGTACAACAACGTGTTAATGAGTTGGGGTTGCTTTCGGTGATGCTATGAATTTTTGTCCTCTTTAATGAATATGACCTTTATTTATTGTTTATTGCCTTGTATCATATCAATGCTAATGGTTGCTTTCTTACAATTGACTGCCGACAGCGCAGCGCTATGGCCTAACTAAAAACACGGCCCACTGGATGCTGCTCTCCAAGGAGCTTACAAAAGTAGTCCATACATAGAGGGCGCTCATAGCAGCACATTAGCAGCTAACAATCCTGGCTCTCCTTGAAAGATGCGATTTCAACAAGAAAACGATGTACTGTACGTACGGTATGTTAAACACCATACGTAAACAACATTTAAAAACTACATCTAATGAGAATATATAATCTAACATAAACTAAAGCAAGTGAACACTGCTATGAATACTTTAAAAATTCGTAATCTGCCTCTCCGTTGACTTTCTCGAAGTTGGAAAGTACCCGCATAGCCCACACCAGTCACGGTGAAGGGCTTGGTGACTTTCGAACCCCTCTCTTTGGGTAAATCTCCAATGCGGACTTCTGGAACTGTTGGATTGAATCGAAAACACTGGACGCATTTTCGAACGATCTTTTGTGCTTCTCTTCGACCACTTATCGGCCAATATTTTTGTCGAGTTGAACGTAATAGTTGCTCCGGTGGACAATGATGAAGTCTCACAAGCTCGTATCTCATAATAGCTGTTGTTATGTGATGATTTGCCGGGAGGAGAATGGGATGCTTTTGCTCTTCAGAGAGAGCAGAATGTCTCAATCTTCCACCAACTCGTATTAACCCATCTTCATCAGTGAATGGATCAAGACATCTCAAAGGACTTCCACGAGGTGGTGTTTCCTTTTTGGATAAACGTTTGTGTGATGATGAAAAAGCTTCTATTTGCAACCACCTTAATACAGTATTTTCTGCTGGTTTCATTTCTTCAGGAGTGATGTGGTTTGTATTTAGGTATTTGGATACTTTTCCACTTTTCTTGCTCTGTACTTTGATTATGGTATTATTTGCAAATCTATGACAATAAGCAATGACTCCACGTAACTTCGAAAATGAAAATGTGTGCAATATTTTGGAAGTACTTGCGATGGTCAACATAACCTTTGAACTCTTCATCTCTGGCAGACAGATGTCAGGTTGCAATGTAGAAGGATGTAGTGAATTTTCCTTGACTAACCAATGATGTCCAAACCACCAAAGATGATGGTTAATAATAGCAATGGTTGGAATCCCTTGCGATATGAGGTTAGCAGGGTTTTCCTGAGAGGGTGCGTGACCCCACTTTGCATTCTCAGTTGCATCTTGTATTTTTGTGACTTTGTTAGCCACAAATGTTTTCAGCAATCGCGGTTCTGGGTTTATCCATCCTAAAACAATGGTGCTGTCACTCCAAAGAAAAACATTTCTTATCTTGTCTGCTGCAGCAGCCTTCGTTTCTCGCACTAAACTTGTGAGTAAAAGTGCTGCTTCTAATTCTAGTCTTGGCATGGATATGGTTTTTAGAGGAGCCACTTTAGATTTTGCGCTGATTAGATGAGATGTGAACATTCCATCTTGATTTATGTTTACTGCGTGTATACAGGCTCCGTATGCTTTTTCGGAGGCGTCACTGAATCGGAAAAGATCAAATTTTGATTTGTAATTTTCAGGATTGACGTTCCTTATGATTCTGAGCGGGTTTAGCTGTGGCAATGAAGAATAATATTGGTTCCAAATGGACAGCTTATCTGTGATAACAGGTTGGTCCCAGTCGAACCCGTCCGTCCAAAGTTGTTGCATTATGATTTTTCCTGTTATTAAAACAGGACTTACTAGCCCAAGAGGATCAAAGACTTGCGAGATTTTTTATAAAATCTCACGCTTTGTATACACTATTCCTGATGAGAGGTTAAGCTGATACTGCAATGTATCTTTTGTCGAATCCCAGACAATTCCTAACGTCTTACTGGCTTCTTCTTTGTCTAGGACCATCAAGTCTCGTGCATTCGATTGGATATTCAAGTGTTTTATGATTTCCTTATGGTTGGACCTCCACTTGCGCAACAACATTTGCCCCTTTTGCAATAGATCCATAAGCTGACGATGAATTTGTATTACTGCATCTATAGTATCGCCACCGGTGACACAATCATCCATGTAAAAGTCTTGTCTCATAATTTTGGCTGCTACTGGATATTGAGGGTCATAGATATTAGCAAGTTCGCGAAGACATCTCATCGCGTGGTAAGGTGCTGACGCTGTTCCGTAAGTGACAGTGTTTAGCTGATATGTTTTTATTGATAACAGTGTATCCCTTCTCCATAAAATTTGTTGCAATGGTCGATCTTCATGGTGTATCATTATCTGCCTAAACATTTTCTCAATGTCAGCCGTTATTACATACTGGTGCATGCGAAATCTGAGAATGATGTGAAATAAATCTGCTTGTAAATTGGGACCTTGAAACAATTTGTCATTTAGTGATGTTCCTCGTGTAGTTTTGGCGGAAGCATCAAACACCACTCTCAATTTCGTACTTGAGCTCTCTGGACGTAAAACCGCATGATGTGGTATAAAATAACATTTGTCTGATTCGTCCTCAGCTGTATCTTCAATGTGTGACATATGTCCAAGTGCTTCGTACTTGTCCATAAAGTCACCATATGCCTGCTTCAAATTTTGTTGTTTGTTGAATTTTCTTTCCAAAGCGGCAAGTCTTCTCTTCGCTTGTTCTTTGGACTCGCCGAGAGTAACTCCTGGTCGTATGGGCAATCTAACCACAAATCTTCCAGATGAGTCCCGCGTGGTTGTTTCAGCGAATAGTTCTTCGCAAAATTGCTCTTCTTTTGTATAGCGCTGCGTTTCTGGGATTTTTCCTTGTAGCCAAAACCTTTCGAGCTGTTGTGATAATGTATCATAAGTCATTATGAGACACGTAGACATTCCTTCAGCTTTATTTTCTTGTATTTCTCCACCGAGAATCCAGCCCAATTTTGTGTCCTGCAAAGCAGGTTGACCAGATATGTTGTTTTTTGGTCTTCAAACGACGATTTTCCAGTAAATGCTTGCTCCAAGCAGCAGATCAACATCTCCTGGCTCGTTGAATGAAGGGTCTGCAAGTTGAATATTTTTTGGCATGACTATCTCATTGATGTTGACCTTATATTGAGGTAGTCGTCCTGTGATGGAAGGAACAACGTAGCATTCCAAATCTATGCTGTATTGACTATCCATGGAATAAAGTTGTATACGATTGATTCCCTTTGCTTCGACCTGGGCACCACTAACACCGCTGAATTGTTGATTCTGGCGAAACCACTGTAAACTAAGCCTTTTGCTAAAAGTCGTTGTTACCAAATTTAACTGTGCACCATGGTCTAATAATGCTCGGCAGGTGATTCTCTTTCCTTTATTGTCCACTACATTCACAAGCGCAGTTGACAGAAGAACTTGTGATGTTCGAACTCTTGTTAAATTGACGCTTGACCCTTGGCCTAATGTAGATTCTTGTAACTGAATTAAGTGATTTGCTTCTGAAGTTGAGGCCTTTTCTTGGCTTTCTGGACTGGCACAGTCTTTGTGCAGTAATGTGTTATGCAGTGAGTTGCATTTCTTGCATCTTGTTCCACGGCAATCTCTTGCTAGATGTCCAAATTTTAGGCAATTTAGACAATGTTTCTTTTTAATTAATAACTGTCTTCTCTCATAAGGCGTTTGCTTCAGCAACGTTTCACACTGAAAAATGAAGTGGTTTCCTTCACATATGTTGCATTTGAATGAATGTGTGTTGATCATTAAAACCTTCTTATCCTGTTTATTTTCCTTCTGTGTATACTTGTTTCCTGGACTCTGCTTGTTTACTGTCTTTGATTTGAGGGTTTGTTTCAACAACATCAGTGATTGACATCGTTCGGCTAAAAACTTTGTGAAATCTTGTAGAGTTGGCATATTTTCTGGTGTGCGATTCTTGATTCTTTCTTGCCAGTCACGCTGTTCAAGATAATCTAGTTTCTGCTTAACTAAATGGATTATTAAGGTATCCCAATGATCTACAGGCTGATTAAGTGATTTTAACGCTGATATATTCGTTTGGATGTGCCAATTCAATTTTCGCATCGAGTCGGCTTTGTTTTCCTTCTCAATTTCTGGAAATTTGAAAAGTTCATCCAGGTGGGTCTGTATTATCATCATTTGGTTGTCGTATGTAGCGTTCAATAGATCCCAAGCGTTGGTATAGGTCTCTTCGCCTATGGTGAATCCTTCGATGACACTTTGAGCCTCTCCCTTCAGTACTCCGACAAGATACTGGTGCCTCTGTACATTTGATAGGTTTGAATTGTTGTGAATTGTGGATTCAAAGCTATTTTTGAAAAACCGCCAGTTTTTGTAATCACCGTCGAATTCTGGGAGTTTTATTTCTGGCAATTTTGACACATTAGAATGAGTTGTTTGAGGAAGTTCTTGTAATTGAAGGTTCTGGGTATTTGGGGATATTTGTTGTTGTGCTGTCTCGACGATAGCGTGTAGTTGACTGACTGTGTTGAAATATTGTGTTTCAAATACAGCGCGTTCACCCTCACATTCTGCCAGAAATACGTCCGCTTCAGTTTCATCCTCTGGTATATGGTCTTCGATAGCCTGTTGAATGTCGTCAAACTCTTTCCAAGTGCTCTCTATTTTTTTCTAAATTTACCGTTGCTTCAATTGGTGTGGTGTGATCTGAGATTGAGTTGGCTGTTCTAGTCACGAATCCATTTACTCGTGCGCAACTTTGTTTTAGCTTTGTGAATTGCGTCATCCTGAATTGCGATTAAATATAAAGTTGCGTAGGTCTGTGCAGTGACCAATGCAATGAAGAAATGCCTATTGTATTCAATGAATTATATGAATTTGTACAATGGGATTTGAAGTACGGTAGACCTAGCGCAATGTTTTATCTGTTTTGGTAGTATGACTCTTGAATTATATATGACACTGCTTGGGCTATTGCGTTTACGTTTCAGCTGTCGATTGCGACGTATATTTGTAACCTATGAATGTCTCTCCAATTATGATTTATTTGATACTCACAGGAGTCGAGAGATCCGCTGTTGGGCGCCAATGTTAATGAGTTGGGGTTGTTTTTGGTGATGTAATGAATTTTTGTCCTCTTTTAAGAATATGACCTTTATTTATTGTTTATTGCCTTGTATCATATCAATGCTAATGGTTGCTTTCTTACAATTGACTGCCGACAGCGCAGCGCTATGGCCTAACTAAAAACACGGCCCACTGGATGCTGCTCTCCAAGGAGCTTACAAAAGTAGTCCATACATAGAGGGCGCTCATAGCAGCACATTAGTAGCTAACACAACGTTTAATTCCATATTGGCATTCAAACTCTCACATGTTGCACTTGAAAAGCGAGATTTTCTAAAAATTTACAATTTCACCCTCTAGTAGGGGTAGGTTTTATTTTGGGGTTGAAATATGTTGTCCAATGGAAATGGGGTGTCAGCCTGAGTTCAATGACACCTCAATTGTCAAAATCCGACCATGCGTTCGAGAGATATCGCGCCGCCGCCATCTTGTGTGGAGGGTGTGGAGGTGAAGGGCCTTGAACTGTCACAAACACACTACTAACGAACATATCCCCAAAATTTCAAGTTTCTAACTGCAATAGGTTTTCTTTGGGATGATGAGTGAATATCCAAAAATCCTTCCTTCTTTCCCCAGAATTTCACCCCTCCCCATGAGCCCCTTAAATTGGATTTACGAAAAAACGATCGAACACCTATATACTACTTTTTCAAGCTGATTTTTCTCTCTGAGATTCATACTTTTTGCCGCTGTCTTTTAATAGATACTTGCTCCGTTAAGAATCCTTCAACACTCACTTTTCACACATACACCTCATTTTATACCCCACATCAAAAAACCCTCAGACATGTGTCTTCTTATTCTTAATGATGAGTTTATATGCCGAGTTTCCCATCCCAAAAGAAACCAATCGGGAGATATTGTTATTCAATTAAATGCAAGTCTACCCCTTAACACCCCTTTAGAACCTGAATATCCAAAATTCCTTCCTTATTGGACGTTTTCGACATACAACGAACATAGCCCCAAAATGTCATGATTCTAACTTCAATAATTTTGGCTGGGCGATGATGAGTGAGTGAGTAAGTCAGGACATTTTCTTTCAATTATTTTTCAGAATGTCACCCCTCTCATGAACCCCTTAAATTGGATTTATGAAAAAAAACGGTCGAACACCTGTTTACTTATTTTTGAGCTGTTCTTCCCCCATGAGTTTGATGAGTGAGTGAGTTAGGACACTTTCTTTCCTGTTGTTTCCCCCAGAATTTCACCCCCCTCCAAGGGCCCTTTAAATTCGTTTTATGAAAGAACGGTCGAACAACTATTTACTTATATTTTAAGCTTTTTTCCGCCGAATTTCAAACTTCTCGCCTATGTCGTTTAAGGGATACACGCTCCGTTAAGAATCCCTCAACCCCCAATTATCACCCCTTTCACCTCATAATATACACCACATCGATAAACCCTTAGACATATGTCTGATTATTTTAATGATTAACAACTCATGAGATATCGTTATTCAATGAAATGCACGTTTACCCCCTTAACACCTCTTTAAAACCCGAGTAAACAAAAATCATTCCTTAGTTGACGTTTTCGACATAGAGCGAACATATTCCCAAAATTTCATGTTTCTAACTTTAATAGTTTACGCTGGGCCTGATGAGTGAGTGAATCAGACAGGACATTTTATTTCAATTCTTTTCACCATAATTTCACCCCTCCCCATGGGCCCCTTAAATTGGATTGATGAAAAAACGCATGAACACCTATTAACTTATTTTTAATCTGTCTTTTTCCCCTGAGTTTGATGAGTGAGTGAGTTAGTCAGTCAGTTAGGACACTTTCTCTCCTTTTTTCCACCCATAATTTCACCCCACCCGATTGGCCCCTTAAATTAATTTATGAAAAAAAACGGTGGAAAACCGATTTACTTAATTTTAAGCTGTTTTTTTTTTTTTCGCTGAGTTTCAAATTTCTCGTCTATGTCGTTTAAGAGATAAGCCTACACGCTTCGTTAGGAATCCTTCAACCCCCACTTTTCACCCCTTTCACCTCATAATAATACACCACATCGAAAAACCCTTAGACACATGTCTGCTTATTTTTAATGATTAGTTTATATGCCGAGTATCACATCCACAAATGAAACCACTCGTGAGATATTGTTATTCAATGAAATGCAGGTTTAACCCCCTTAAGACCCCTTTAGAACCTGAATATCCAAAAATCCTCCCTTAGTGTACGGTTTTGACATAAAACGAACATATACCAAAAATGCCATGTTTCCAAATTCAATATTTTTGGCTCGGCGATGATGAGTGAGAGAATGAGTCAGGACATTTTCTTTCATTTTTTTTCTCTTCGGAATTTCACCCCACCCGATGAACCCCTTCAATTTGATTGATCAAAAAATACTGTCGAAAAGCTATTTACTTACATTAAAGCAGTTTTTCCCCCTGAGTTTGATGAGTGAGTCAGTCAGTCAATCAGTTAGGACACTTTCTTTCCTGTCCCCCCCTCCCCCTAGAATTTCACCCCTCCCCATGGGCCCCTTAAATTGGATTTATGAAAAAAACGGTCAAACACATATTTACTTATTTTTTATGCTGATTTTTTCCGCTGAGTTTCAAACTCCCTGCCTATGTCGTTTCAGAGATACACGCTCCGTTAGGAATCTTTCTATCCCCATTTTTCACCCCTTTCTCCTCACAATATACACCACATCCAAAAACCCTCAGGTACGTGTCTTCTTACTTTTTAATGATGAGTTTATATGCCGTGTATCACATCCCCCAATGAAACCAATCGGGAGATATTGTTATTCAATGAAATGCAGGTTTAACCCCCTTAAGGCCCCTTTAGAACCTGAATATCCGAAAATCCTCCCTTAGTAGACGGTTTTGACATACAATGAACATATCCCCAAACTGTCATGTGTCTAAGTTCAATAATTTTGGCTGGGCGATGATGAGTGTGTGAGTGAGTGAGTAAGGACATTTTCTTTTAATTTTCTTTTTTCATAATTTCACCCCTCCCCATGAAACCCTTAAATTTGATTTATGAAAAAAAACTGTCGAACAGCTATTAACTTACTTTAAAGCAGTTTTTCCCCCTGAGTTTGATGAGTGAGTCAGTCAGTCAGTCAGTCAATCAGTTAGGACACTTTCTTTCCTGCTCCCCCCCCCCCCCCAGAATTTTACCCCTCCCCAGTGGCCCCTTAAATTGGATTTATGAAAAAACGGCCAAACACATATTTACTTCTTTTTTAAGTTGATTTTTTTCGCTGAGTTTCAAACTCCGCGCCTATGTCGTTTAAGAGATACACGCTCCGTTAGGAATCTTTCAATCCCCACTTTTCACCCCTTTCATCTCATAATATACACCACATCGAAAACCCCTCTGACACGTGTCGTTTTATTTTTAATGATGAGTTTATATGCCGAGTATCACATCCCCCAATGAAACCAATCGGGAGATATTGCTATTCAATGAAATGCAGGTCTACCCCCTTAACACCTCTTAAGAACCTGAATATCCACAAATCCTCTCTTAGTGGGCATTTGCGGCCCTTGAGGAAGCTGCATGCCAAATTTCATTCCAATCCGTTCGGTGGTTTCTTTGATTTCGCGATGAATGAATGAGTGAGTGAGTGGTATTTGACAAATATATAGTAGATTGTGTCAAGTCTTTGTTATGCTAAACTCGGTTGACAGTGCTGTGTGAGCAGTTGAGTATCTAACGGGATTTCAAGTAAAGATCCTCATTTTCTATACCGGTAGTGCAGAGCGCAACTGGCATCCAGTCGGCCGTGTCTCGACTTGAGCTATGTTGCCATGGAAACTATCTGCCTTGCCATTCCTTCATGAGTATATTTTATGTTTTGATTAGCCTGTGATTGAGTGCAAAAGGGCCGAAATCAGAAGAATGAGAAAGACTATCGAAAATTCATGTAGCCAGCGGTTCCTTCTGGGTCCTAAACTATGTGTATGCAAAATTTGGTTGAGATTGGTGGAACTGTGTAGATTTGTATATGGAACCAACCCACCCACGTACATACATACAGACTTTCACTTTTATATATAAGACTAGCAGAAGTACCCATTCTTCGAACGGTCTTCGGTATTAATAACCAGATGTTATCAATTGATCTACTGTTGCAATGTTTACGGTCTTGGAACCTGTTTGTTGCCAAAGAAAAATGATTAGCTAAAATGTGCTCTCAAACTAAATTTACCTAACGTGTTCATCCTGGCGTGAAAATAAAATTGAAAACCTCGTAGACGAATCGCAATACACGTCACATACGAACTGGCCCTAACCGTTGTGTCAAGTGCCCAACCACAGGAAGACCCCTTTTATAAATTATAAAGGCTTGTGGTGCATGAAAATTCAGTTTCCGTTAGCCTCCAATGGCCCAAATTCCTAAAATTAGCAAAAAACTGTCTACTATTTCAAATCAGGAATTTTTGAAAATAATGTTGCTGTTTGGAGATATAATAGACCTTCTGTACGACATATCGCACGTGTAAGTCGTGTGAAAAAAATCTAGGTTACTCCTTGAACCCCTTAAGCGCATTGATGAATTTTACAGTTTTAGTTGGTTCCGTGATAAACTTTTAGCCATTTGCAACCTTTCACAGAAATGTAATAAATGGAGTGGCATTACTTATTCCAGAAATAGATGGAAAGTTGGATGCCACCTGTTGAGATACTGTTGTCATGGTTAGTGGCTTGCATTCCTTCTTTAATTTATTAAACGAAATTAGTTTTCTGGGAATATCTAAGAAACTGTTGGGTTTAGAGCCTTAAAATAGAGTTAAGGGGGCCCTTTACGGCCCTTGAGGGGCCCCGAGTTTTGTTTCTGACACCAAGGGTTTGAAAATGAGTTTGTCTCGTCGTTGTACGCCATAATAATGATAATAATTAAAATTATAGTAATAATAATAATATAACAATATAGGGATAGGGATATAATATACCTTCCGTACCACACCCGCACGTGTAAATCGCGTTTAAAAATTCTAGAGTACCCCTTGACCCCTTAAGCGCATTATGTGTATTGATGAATATTTCAGCTTAATTTGGATCCGTTATAACCTTATTGTCGTTTGCAAACTTTCACAGTAATATAATAAATGAAATTGCATTGCGTCTTACAGAAATAGATGGACCTCTGAGATTCTGTTGCCATTGTTACCGGCATGCATTCCTTCATTAGTTTATTAAGTGAAATTAGTTTTTTGGGAATATCTCGAAAAATGTTGGTTTTAGGGCCTTAAAATGTGGTATTCGGGGTTCTTTTAGGGCCCCCGAGTTTCGTTTCTCACATTGAGGGGCTGAAAATGAGCTTTGTCTCACCCTTCTACGCTTATTTCAGCATGTATTTTAAGGGGGTAGGCCCCCTGTTATGAGAGGTACGGAGAAGAGTTACATCAATGATTAGTGTCGTGCCTCTGATGGATATCCAACCTAACCTAACCTAACCCCGTGGCACTACAGCCCTTGAAGGGCCTAGGCCTACCAAGCGACCGCTGCCCAACCATTTGGCCTGCAGATAATGGGGTGACGCGTGGTCAGCGCGTCGGGTCCCCTCGGCCGTTAATCTTGGTTTTCGTGACCGGTGCACTGTCTCACTACTCAATTGTCCTCACGAGGCTGAGGGCATCATATTTTACGTTAATCCAACCAGCCGTTCTCGAGTTATAAGGACACTAAATATTATCCACAGACAGACAGACAGACAAAAATATTTTTGCGTGCATCCGTCACAAAACAGTCTGAAACGGGCAAACATGTCAAATTTCCGTGGAAATGCAGATACAACAGACAAACATTCATTTTTATATAATAGAGAAGGGATATAATAGACCTTCCGTACCACACCCGCACGTGTAAATCGCGTGAAAAAATTCTAGAGTACCCCTTGACCCCTTAAGCGCGTTTGTGTGTATTGATGAATATTTCAGCTTAATTTGGATCCGTTATAACCTTATAGCCGTTTGCAAACCTTCACAGTAATGTAATAAATGGAATTGCATTGCGTCTTACAGAAATAGATGGACCTCTGAGATTCAGTTGCCATGGTTACCGCCATGCATTCTTTCATTAATTTATTAAGTGAAATTAGTTTTCTGGGAATATCTCAAAAACTGTTGGTTTTAGGGCCTTAAAATGTGGTTTTCGGGGTCCCTTTAGGGCCCCAGAGTTTCGTTTCTCACATTGAGGGGCTGAAAATGAGCTTTGTTTCACCCTTCTACGCCTATTTCAGCATGTATTTTAAGGGGCTAGGGCCCCTTTTATGAGAGGTACGGAGAAGAGTTACATCAATGTTTGGTGTCGTGCCTCTGAAGGATATCTGTATCAAATTTTACGTTGATCCACTCAGCCGTTCTCGAGTTATAAGGACACAAAAAATTGTCCACAGACAGACAAACAAACAGACAGACAGACAAAAAAAAAATTGTGCGCATCCATCATAAAACAGTCTAAAACGCGCAAATATCGCAAATGTACGTGGAAATTCTGAAAAAAAAACAGACAAACTTTCATTTTTATATATAGAGAGATTAGGAGAAAATTTAAGTCTTGAATATTAATATCAGTTTAATTTGAATAATTCATTATGCGTAGTTGTAGGTTGAATGATGTAGTGTGTATGTATATCTCTAAGTGTATAATGAGTCTTAAATGGTTTAAACTTATTTTATGTTCGACCCTCACTATTATGTGTCAGATAACTGTAGGCCTATCATAATGATGGTCATTATAACACTGTTTTCCATTATGATACAGTTTCTCCAGCCAATCAGAGCTCGTTCATTGACCAATTAGGTAACGATAACTTCGCGCATGCGCTCAAAATCCAACATGTCGGACATAAACACAACATCGAACTATAATAAATTACCGACATGAAATACCCACCGTCCATATGTTCCCGTAAATAAACTGGCGAATATGAGACAAGAAATAGCACTGTACCTTAAAATCACCAACACTAATTTCTACACAGCGCATTGTCTTCAACTGACACCGGTGACAATATTACTGAGGGACGGCAGATGTAAACATATGGTTTGCATATGGCATTGCACACACACAGAGCGCATGCGTCGGTCGTTCAAAGCTCTTGAAAGGCAGAGATATAACACCCAACGCTAGCTCTGCGATCACAAAATTCCAATAGCTGACTCTCAACAGATATTTATGAATATTTATGTTAAAACATATAATAAAGTTATAATTATCGTCGAACATAAACAGTCGTATGCAACTCGCCTATAATGGTAATTAAGACACTCGTATGGAAATTACAAAACTCGCATACGCTCGTTTTATAAATAATACTCGTGTCTTAATTATTGCCATTATAGGCTCGTTGCATAATGTACTATTAATATCTCGTTGGCCTATTTTATTTATAGTTTATATATACAGATTTAGAAGCAGTTGATTCTCTCATTTTTTTAATTTACCGTATTTTATTGATTTTACTTGACGATACATTAGAATAAAATAAAATAAATACCTTAAATACCTTTCTGAGGTCTAAATTCTCCCTCCTTCACGATGGTGTGAATCGGGGGTGGCAGAAACCACGGGCCTAGGAGCGCATACAATCTAAATCCGGCCCTGCCCGCAGGATTGAAGAAGAATGTATTGAGCAGTGAGCCCAATAATCAGCATTGGGGAGACACACAGGAGTCCCGCAATGTGCATTAAACTACGCTAATTGAAATTGGTCTCTGCGCATCGTTGAGTTTCGGCAAGCTCTTCTTGCGGGTACTATACGTGATTCAGCACATATATTCGGTGCAGAAGTGATCAAGGTTAGTAATTACAATTCATAATGTACTCCAGGGAGCCTCCGTGGCTTAGGCGGCAGCACGCCGGCCTCTCACCGCTGGGTTCGTGGTTCAAATCCTGGTCACTCCATGTGAGATTATTTTGTGCTGGACAAAGCGGAGGCAGACAGGTCTTTCTCCGGGTACTCCGGTTTTCCCTGTCACAAATTTCATTCCAACAACACTCTCCACTGTCATTTCATTTCATCTGTCATTCATTTAATCATTGCCCCAGGGGAGTGCAACAGGCCTCGGCAGCCAGCACAGTTCATATCCTCGCCGATAGATGGGGGCTTCATTCATTCCATTCCCTGACCTGGTCGGTCGACTGGAAGCAGGCTGTGGATTTTCATTCTTTCAGTGTCCCACTGGAAGACGAAATAAGGTATGAAAATCATGTATTATCGAAATGAAAGCGAAAAGAACAGAGTGTCCGTTGCTTCATAACTAATAATTCCTTTAACAACCGATGTTTTAATATAGCATACATATCAGATCTTGGTGGGTTTAAAATAACGTCACTGATTGCACCGAGTACATCGCTTTCAATTACGCCGACAACCTAATAATATTTTGTAGAATCAGTTGTAATTCTAGCAGTTATACATTGTGACTATTTGTGCGAACCATTAAGTTGGGTTCGCTTTCCATAAAGGTAGAATTATAACACACCCTGGCAATTTCTTGATTTTCGTGTTGTATTTCGGCTTGTGACATGTTGAATAATTACGTACCACTACTGAAAAAGAATACGGTATTGTTTTGATCACGTCGCGGTCACCACTTTGGTATTACTTATAAGTAACTGTGTTTAATAAGTTTTAGTAAGATCAAGAATACAATGAAACATTTTAGAATCTATCAGAATAACTATTGCTCGGCAAGTTCAACTTGAGCCCTGAGTGAGAGCGCTGTTGGCGCGAGCGAGGGAGGGAGGAGAGAGAGCGCGTTATGAAAGCACCGATGACAAATCAACCACAGTATTAACTACATCGACTGTATCCGTATCGGATAATGTCAATTGTTTAAAATAATAACACCTAAGATAATTCTTGGAATGCCGTGATTTAATGTGATAACTTACATTTATTATTGGAAATAAAACAATAACGCCGGCGGTCCCATGTCATAGATTTATGGCATGTTAAAGAACTTTCCACTAATTACACCTGTGTGAAACTAAATTGTATAGGTTAAAAATGTAAACAACGCTCTTAGGTTTCTATGTTCATTGCCAAGAGCCGACTGCGGTGGCGTCTAGTAGCTGAGTTCTGAACTAAGCCTAGTAGTCGTTGACGGTGGCGTTTGGCGGCAAAAGTAGGAACTACTTGAAAAATTCTAAGTTGCAGTCTGCACTTAAATTAAAAAAACAGATACACACACTAATACAGCCATCACAATTAACACCGGTTATCAGACAGATTCTACACACACCCAAAGTACACGGGACTACATGACCGCGTTGTCGCAGCCCCTAAACTTAAGAACCAACCGACCAACTAAAACATTAACAGGTTGGCTGATATTGGTAATAATGAATTTTCTTTCCTCTTAAAAGCTGCAACTTATCAGCCAACTCCTCATGCAAGATTTTAGCAACTTTTATTTAAGTAATATTATTATTATTATTATTATTATTATTATTATTATTATTATTCTACTAAAGAAACACAACTACCGTACTAATACCGAAATATTGATCTTTAACATGTTTAAAAAAGCGTGCAGATTTTGAATTATGTAGAGTCAAGATTACTTCACTTAATCTTACTTCACTTACAGTACTACTACTACTATTAGTGGACATTACTGCTGGATATTTAATAACTCCTTAGACTAAGTGGACAACTGCTTATATATGTAACTAGCTGAAGTACCCGTGCTTCGCTACGCGTCATAAATAAATTAAAATGTGAAGGTGACAGTTAAAACAGGGGATAGGCGAGATGCTGCGCAGAGGGATATTAAGGATGGAACATTTTGTCCAACTACACCGCTCGGCGTTGACCATGTTTTATGACACAAATTTAGGTTTTTCTCGCTAACCGTTGGAGATACCTTTCGGATAGAAAATGTAATTTTAAACCTCGTATATGCCATCAAAAGTTTGGTATTTCTTAGCGTTCTCTTTTTATTTGAAATGGAAATATGAAAGTTTGAAACCAAAGGATGTAGTGACGTCACTAAAATGGTCGCCATCTTTAAATAGTGCAAATTATTGAAATCAAAAGTAACCTATATGTTAACCAGGTAAATCAGCTACTTCCATGTTAAATTCATGTAAATCGGACCAGTGGTACTTGCGTGATTGAGTAATACACACACACCATCTCATTTTTAGCCTCGCTTCGCTCGCGTCATAGTCGTGTCATATTGTTATTGAATGAAATGCAGGTTTAACCCCGTTAACACCCCTTTAGAACCTGAATATCCAAAAATCCCTCCTTAGTAGACATTTTCGACAACAACAAACATATCCCCAAAATACCATTCTTCTAACTTTAATAGTTTTGGTTGGTCGATGAGAGTGAACATCCAAAAATCCTTCCTTAGTGGACGTTTTTCTTCCAGAATGTCACCCCTCCCCACAGGCCCCTTAAATTGTATTTATGAAAAAACGGTCGAACACCTATTTATTTATTTATTTATTTATTTATTTATTTATTTATTTATTTATTTATTTATTTATTTATTTATTTATTTATTTATTTATTTATTTATTTATTTATTTATTTATTTATTTATTTATTTATTTAAGCTGATTGATTTCTTCCGAGTTTCAAACACCTCGCTTATGTCGTTTAAGAGATACACGCTCCGTTAGGAATCTTTCAAACCCCACTTTTCATCCCTTTCACCTTATAATATACACTACATCGAAAAACCATTAGACATGTGTCAGCTTATTTTAATGATTAGAATATATGCCAAGTATCACATCCCCAAATGAAACCACTCGTGAGATATTGTTATTCAATGAAATGCACATTTACCCCTTAACACTTCTTTAGAACCTGAATATCCAAAACGCTTTCCTTAGTGGACGTTTTCGACATACAACGAACATATCCCCAAAATTTCATGTATCTAACATCAATAATTTTGGCTGGGCGATGATGAGTGAGTGAGTCAGTCAGGACATTTTCTTTCAATTATTTTTGATAATTTCACCCCTCCCCATGAACCCCTTAAATTGGATTTATGAAACAAACGGTCGAACACCTATTTACTTATTTAAAGCTGTTTTCCCCCTGAGTTTGATGAGTGAGTAAGTGAGTCAATCAGTTAGGACACTTTCTTTCCTTGTTTTTTTTCCCCCAGAATTTCACCCCTCTCCAAGGGCCCCTTAAATTGGATTTATGACAAAACGGTCGAACACCTCTTTACTTGTATTTAAAGCCGTTTTTCCCGACGAATTTCAAACTTCTCGCCTATGTCGTTTCAGAAATACACGCTCCGTTAAGAATCCTTCAACACCCAATTTTCACCCCTTTCACCTCATAGTATACACCACATCGATAAATCCTTAGACATATTGTGCCCGTTTAGACCGGAGTCCGCACGACCACATATGCATTTTACCAATAATCAGTCAGCACGAGAGTCAAAATATCCCGGAGCGCCAGATGGGTTAAAGCAAATCGCAAAAACGACATCAAATTAAAAAAATGCATTACTGATTTTTGGCTCAATGCAACAATAAGGATAGAAGGAGATTTAATTGGGAGAAACACATCTGGTAAAATTATCTCAGTTTATTTTAAAGTTAAAATCTGACTGCAAGAATGCTCAAAGCAGCATCATCCACGTGTGGCGATCCACACCCTTATTTACACACAATATACAGAAATTTTCCAAACATATTTGACAATCTTTTTGGAAACACAGGTCCGATTAATAGTCCTGTGGACTGTGTTCCAAAATTATTAATATTTAATTCCAGTTCAAAATTAATTGTCCATACTGGAAATAACGTTGATCACTGTTTGACTATTTACATGATATTAACACTCGTAGAATAAATGTTTATAGAATTCTAAACTTTCATTTGTTTTTCCAGTTTCAAAAATATATCGTTGAAAATATTATTATCATTTAAGCAACACAAACTATTAACACATATTATTAACATCTGAAAAGTATTTGACCATTGAGCATAGCATCGAAGAACTGTGCGAAGCACAACAACAATTAATTGTTCTTCAGACATTAAACATTCGAGAAGTGACTCGATTATGAACTTCAAGTTCCAAACAAAATACATGATTTATGAATCATCAACTTGATCAATAAATGGTTGAACCATTCAACTACTTGATTTTCCCCTTGGGAACAATATTATAAAAATATTTATATTCATAGCCATTCTTAGCAATTTTCACAACTTGCAATTCTTCGACAGAATGCGGAAATTAGAATTGTAGTTTTATAATGAATTCATTTAGTTCATGGCACTAGGATTGAAAATATCCTTCAAATTATTCGTGGTTAAAGAATTATTTTTAATTGGCAGTGGCCCATTCTATTATTTGTGTGAGAACACAATATTACAAAAACAACGGCAAAGGTCTTCCTCTGAAGAAGAATAAACTACTATCATGACTAATCCGGGTTCTAGCAAAATCAAAGTCTAAATGGAATTCGAAAACAAGGTTGAAACAAGAACTGATGGTTTCAAAGAAATAACCTTCGGGTTATTCATACGACGAAATGTGTGGCTCCAATACTCCTACTATAAACCTGAGCCATCGCACCTGCTATTTGATTGATGCTCGAAAAAACCTTCATTCCTGCGACTTAACATGCGCACCTGGGAATGGCATTTCAACTACTCCACACACATAAATTATCTTCCCAAAATTTATACAATAAATCAAGCCTCTGCTTGTTATCAACACTAGAAGATTAATAAACTTACAAGTTTATTTTATTTTACCATTCAGTTCAACCCGTGAATTTACCATACTTATGAAAAGCTTCATTTCACTTTCGAGTGTATTTACGTCATGATTTTATATAAATACAAAAATATCCTATTTGATACAAATATCATTTGCTTCCCGTTTCATGCCTCTCCGTGTTATATGAAAAATATACTTTGCTCATTGCAAATATCATCTGTTCAACCAGAACTGAAATGTTGGTTGAATGCGGGCTTGCGCTAACCACTCTCCTTCGGAAAATCTCCTGTTCCAGACTAGAAATGATTAAACTACTTCATAGGCTCTTTCTCAATACATATGATTATTAGAAAATATAATATCCAAGAATTATTTAGAAAAATTATGAAAATTATTATTATTATTATTATTAGTGGATTATTATTATTATTATTATTTGTATTATTTCAAATATGTTTAATTATCATCTCATTATGTGAGAATCCACATGTTCGAACCTTCGAATATGGAAAAAATATCCATTCCTCAACAAAAATAAATTTAACTTTTACAGTTACATCGGCTGATTACCGTGATTTCCTTAAAATATGAAAAATTCAAATAAATGCTCGAAATGCTCGGTCATCGATCCTAAACTGTTCTGAGTGCTGAAAATGCTCAGAATAACTCTTAACAAGTCTTGCGTAAATCATTACAAGCTTTAAATACGACGAAAAAAATGTGTTGGTCATCTGCAGAAAAATAGTTTGTTCCAATTAGCTAAGCATAATATAATTCAAATGTGGCTTACATTTCTTGATGGTCTTGAAGTGTAGTAAACCTGGTCTATACCAGATTTATCCATAAACATGCCCTATCGGACAAGCACGTATAATCCTTGTATCGGCCGCCATTGTAGACCCACAAATCGTCTAGTCAGACATAGTGGTAGTATCTTTCGACGTTTGAATAAACTGTGGTTCCATTTTAATATGAGCTTCTATCAAAGCCATAACAGTTTGTTGAAATAGGGTCAGATCTAAGTGATCTCTTCTTAGATATGTCAGTTGTAACATAACTCACTGTAATCTCATCAGTACAAGAAAAACGTTGACAGTCTAAGCAGTTAACGGCTGTTCTGAAGATCGTTCCCTGGGCATGGTTTATTAATATCACCATCTGCCATGCGCTAGACAACTTGCAGTTTCCCTTGCGTAGACTAATGAACGCCACCGTTATAGACTAGTCTTCAATGTACTGACAGATCGAAGTGGTTAACTAGTTACAAAAATGAAAACTGACTTGAAATGGATTTAAACATCCAAGTATTAAGTTACTATTGGACTGTGACAAAATACTATTTCCTAGACAAAGTCTAGCATATGTCCTTTTGGAAATATAAATATTTCCACCAATGTCTGTAGAAATCAATCACCTCAGTGATTCTCCTCACCAGAAACTTACTAAGTTCCAACTCGTTTGCGCAGCACTTCTCGTGACTATCACGATTTGAAAAGAACTTCTGCGTAGATACGGCAACCATGTGCCTTGGCTCAGCGTAGACGCAACTTGCTTGCCAAGTGCTTGTGTTGAAGTGAGCTGACCATGCCTGCTCCAGCTGGCTTTTATTCAAAACGCTCAGGGTCACGCGTCATCGCCTGATATCTGGAAATCCTCATATCTCTTGAATCCCTGGTCCGATTTACTTGATACTAATTGCATTCTCTTTCATTTGGCCGTGCCAGTAATCTGATCCCAGTCTCAAGTCTCTACTCCATAGTTAACTATTTAATCAATAAATAGCCTCCACCTCTGCTGTTACTCGCTACGTCACTTGCCATCCAACTATCGGTAAAATCCTTCGAAATGCTTCTCGAAGCAATGTAGCGCGATATTCAAATATCTGAACTTTCAAAAGCGGCTACAGCCTTTCCCTTGATATCTAGGTGTCTGAAACTTGGAATACCCATTCCTAGAGTTGGGCACAATATGTCTGATTATTTTTAATGATTAGTTTATATACCGAATAACACGTCCCCAAAGAAACAACTCATGAGATATCGTTATTCAATGAAATGCACGTTTACCCCCTTAACACCTCTTTAAAACCCGAATAAACAAAAATCATTCCTTAGTTGACGTTTTCGACATACAGCGAACATATTCCCAAAATTTCATGTATCCAACTTGAATAGTTTTCGTTGGGCGTGATAAGTGAGTGAGTCAGACAGGACATTTTCTTTCAATTATTTTTACCAGAATTTCACCCCTCCCCACGGGCCTCTTAAATTGGATTGATGAAAAAACGCTTGAACACCTATTAACTTGTTTCTTAAGCTGTCTTTTTTTCCCTGAGTTTGATGAGTGAGTGCGTTAGTCAGTCAGTTAGGACACTTTCTCTCCTTTTTCCCCACAGAATTTCACACCACCCCATTGCCCCTTGAATTAATTTAGGAAAAAACGGTCGAACACCGATTTACTTACTTTTTAAGCTGATTTTTTTCGCTGAGTTTCAAATTTTTCGCCTATGCCGTATAAGAGATAGGCCTACACGCTCCGTTAGGAATCCTTCAACCCCCACTTTTCACCCCTTTCACCTCATAATAATACACCACATCGAAAAACCCTTAGACACATGTCTGCTTATTTTTAATGATTAGTTTATATGCCGAGTATCACATCCACAAATGAAACCACTCGTGAGATATTGTTATTCAATGAAATGCAGGCTTAACCCCCTTAAGACCCCTTTAGAACCTGAATATCCAAAAATCCTCCCTTAGTGTACGGTTTTGACATACAACGAACATATCCCCAAACTGCCATGTTTCCAACTTCAATATTTTTGGCTGGGCGATGATGAGTGAGAGAATGAGTCAGGACATTTTCTTTAATTTTTTTTTCTTCAGAATTTCACCCCTCCCGATGAACCTCTTATATTTGATTGTTCAAAAAACTGTCGAAAAGAAATTTACTTACTTTAAAGCAGTTTTTTCCCCATAAATTTGATGAGTGAGTCAGTCAGTCAATCAGTTAGGACACTTTATTTTTTGCCCCCCCCCTCCCAGAATTTCACCCCTCCCCATGGGACCCTTAAATTGGATTTATGAAAAAACTGTCAAACACATATTTACTTATTTTTATCCTGATTTTTTTCCGCTGAGTTTCAAACTCCTCACCTATGTCGTTTAAGAGATACACGCTCCGTTAGGAATCTTTCAATCCCCACTTTTCACCCCCTTTCACCTCATAATGTACACCACATCGAAAAACCCACAGACAGGTGTCTTCTTACTTTTTAATGATGAGTTTATATGCCGTGTATCACATCCCCCAATTAAACCAATAGGGAGATATTGTTATTCAATGAAATGCAGGTTTAACCCCCTTAAGACCCCCTTTAGAACCTGATTATCCGAAAATCCTCCCTTAGTAGACGGTTTTGACAAACAATGAATATATCCCCAAACTGTCATGTTTCTAACTTCAATAATTTTGGCTGGGCGATGATGAGTGAGTGAGTGAGTCAGGACCTTTTCTTTCAATTTTCTTTTTTCAGAAATTCACCCCTCCCCATGAACCCCTTAAATTTGATTTAAGAAAAAAAACTGTCAAACAGCTATTTACTTACTTACTTACTTACTTAATTTTCCCCTGAGTTTGATGAGTGAGTCAGTCAGTCAATCAGTTAGGTCACTTTCTTTCCTGTTTCCCCCCCCCCCCAGAATTTCACCCCTCCCCATGGGCCCCATAAATTGGATTTATGAAAAACCGGTCAAACACATATTTACTTCTTTTTTATGTTGATTTTTTTCGCTGAGTTTCAAACTCCTCGCCTATGTCGTTTAAGAGATACACGCTCCGTTAGGAATCTTTTAATCCCCACTTTTCACCCCTTTCACCTCATAATATACACCACATCGAAAAACCCTCAGACACATGTATTCTTATTTTTATTGATTAGTTTATATGCCAAGTATCACATCCCCCAATGAAACCAATCGGGAGATATTGCAATTCAATGAAATGCAGGTCTACCCCCTTAACACCCCTTTAGAACCTGAATATGCAAAAATCCTCTCTTAGTGAGCATTTGCGTCCCTTGAGGAAGCTGCATACCAAATTTCATTCCAATCCGTTCGGTGGTTTCTGAGATTTCGTGATGAATGAATGAGTGAGTGAGTGAGTGGTATTTGACAAATATATAGTAGAAGATGGTGTCAAGTCTTTGTTATGCTAAACTCGGTTGACAGTGCTGTGTGAGTAGTTGAGTAACTAACGGGATTTCAAGTAAAGATCCTCATTTTCTATACCGGTAGTGCAGAGCGCGAATGGCATCCAGTCGGCCGTGTCTCGACTTGAGCTATGTTGCCATGGAAACTATCTGCCTTGCCATTCCTTCATGAGTATATTTTTTTATGATTTGATTTGCCTGTGCTTGAGTGCAGAAGGGCCGAAATCAGAAGAATGAGAAAGACTATCGAAAATTCATGTAGCCAGCGGTTCGTTCTGGGTCCAAAATTATGTGTATGCAAAATTTGGTTGAGATTGGTGGAACGGTGTAGATTTGTATACGGAACAGACCCACCCACATACCCACATACATACATACAGACTTTCACTTTTATATATAAGATAGACTCTGGCAATATGAAAGGAGAAATTAATAGAACATGTTAGTAAAATTTGTATTTTAAGTTAAGTTTTACAAATAGTTGTATTAAGGTAGTAAGAAAAATATTAAATTATATTACAATTGCTTTATTTTATTATTATGATTATTATTTATTTAATCGAATAGCAGTATTACAGAGCACGAAATATCAATACTTCAAATCTTGCCACATGTCTTTTTTTTTTTTTTTTTTTTCTCTGCCCACATTCGCTTTATCCTCTCTGATCTCTGCTTTCGGAGCAGTTCAATGCTCCGTGGCTGCTTTCGTTGTCTTTCTTGTTCCTCCCTGAAGATCACTTTTTGAATTTTGTCCCGAAGTAAATTCCTATTATATGTATCTGTAATGTCATTGTCGGCTTCCTTAAGATCCTTTAATGTCCGTGTAAACCACGCTGGTTGATCTTTAAGTTTTAAAATTGTATTAAAAATTTGTTTTGTTAGCCTGTCATTATTCATTCTATTTAAATGCCCAAAGAATGACATCCGTCATTTGCACATGCTGTGAATTATGTTCTCCACATGAGTGTATATTTCCTTGTTAGGTCGTGGTCTGTTATAGTGTGTTTCTGTTTTCCTTGGGCCAAGGATGCATCGAACTAATCTTCTTTCCATGAGCATGATTTTGTTTATGTCACCTTTCTGCATTAACTTTAATGTTTCAGCTCCAAAGAGTGCTTCAGATCTCACCACAGAATTGTAATGTTTAATTTTAGTGCCCATGATAAAGCCTTCTTCTTGTATACATTTCTGGTGATCTGAAATGCTGCATTCAATTGCTTTGGTCGGACCTCTAAGCTATTTTTTCATTGTTATTGATAGTTATCCATTTACCTAAATACTTAAATGAGTTAACTTTGTGTATTTTGTTTTGGTTTATGATTATTACATCAGGACAATCTTGAACATTCGTCATAAATTCTGTCTTGGGGAAGGAGATTTGTAAACACTATTTTTCCTGCTTGCTCCATTAAGTTTTCTACTTGGATCTTTGCATTTTATGGTGTGTCCGTGGTCAGAGCAATATCATCCGCGAAAGCCAAGCAATCTGAATGGATATTATCTTTTTTACTTCCCAAATGTATACCTTTCGTGTCCGATTTTCTCCATTCACTAATCACCTTCTCCAGAGCACAATTAAAAACAAAGGCGACAACCCATCTCCCTGTCTGACACCTGTCTTAATTTGAATAATTCTAGAGAACTCTCCATTGAATCTAACTTTAGATGAGATATTTTTTAATATATCCTGTATAATGTTCGTGGTTTATGAATCTAAGCTTTATTTTATTAATATTATTAACATATTATAATATTTTTTACAAAATTTATTGTTATGAGGTGATTGAATATTTTTGTGAATAATTATTATTGGCACTGTAAAAAATAGGAAGATGAGAGATTTAATTTAATTGTTTATAACATAAATATCTCTACTTAGTATAAAACAAAGTCCCCTATTCTTGGATGTAACGGGAAATCCTGAGAACCACTGGACGGATTTTGGTGCGGTTTTCGCTATTCTGTAAAGGATTTCTCAAGAAAGGTTTCTGTAGAAAAACATTCATTTATGACCAAAGGAAGTCGAGCAGTAACGATTTCAGTGAATCGAGCCGAAGAAGACCCTGCCGTCCGTGCGCCTTTTAAGCTTACGCTGGGTAAACCGTTAAAAATGTCTACAGTATAAATAAAATATCTACGAGTGTAAGAAATGTTCAGCATGAAAAGCTCTACAAAAAAGCCCGGGAAAGCATATCTCTATATTTAATACATCGCGAACTATAAGTGTTTTTACGTTTTAATTTCTTCCAACAATCTTTAAATTACTACCTTCGGAGTGAGTTTACGAGCTAGCGAGCGAGCCTATCTCCCTGGCTTCGGCCAGCATCAAATTGTCAAGTCGTGTCGAGTTAAGACTTCAGAGAAGAGTAGGCTATATGTGTTTGGAGTTTCGCTGTTCACCTTGGCTTTTCTGAATTGCGTCTGGAACCTACCGTCCGTGCGTCTTAAAGATACTGGGCGAAGCCGGGGTGTGTTGCTTGTTGTAATTATAATTGGCACCTGCCACTAATCGTGGGCTCGGCAGAACCAAAGATTGCAAAATTTGGCTTCAATAAACAAGCTGTAAAATGTAAGAACAACTCAGGAAACGTTGTGTTGATTTGAAGAGCAAGGTTTATCTTCGATAACGTTTATAACATTTTATAACAACAGTTGTTGGTTTCGTTTTCGATTCTGCATAAAACATAGATGCCCTATAGACTGCTATAAGTAGTGGGAGAACATCACATCTGGTCCTGTGCAAACACAACACACTCATTGCCTTCTAAATCATTCACTATGTATTCGAGTTATGTGCAAGCTGAAGGTCGGTTTGTATGAACATGGGGTAGGTTAGTGATTCGTCAAGAGAGAAGTTTTAGGACTACAGCAAGAAAGCTATGTAGCAATTGACTGCCTGGAATTGTGGACGTACTGTACTACCAAGGTATCTATATCTCAATTGAATTGAATTGAATAGAACTGAACATTATACCAGCTATGGAGTTCAAACCCGTACCTAGAAGTTTCTTGGCAGATGCGCTGTCTCTTTGCACCACGACGTTCTATGCAAATGGACACCTTACTTGCAAGTATGTAGCATTTAAGAAAATTTTATGAGTATGAGTATGGAAATGAGTATGAGTATGAGTATGGGAGTGGGTATGGGAATGAGTTTGAGTATTAGAATTGAGTATGAGTATGAGTATGGGAATGAGTATGAGAATGCGTATGAGTATGAGTATGAGAATGAGAATGAGAATGAGTATGAGTATGAGAATGCGTATGAGTATGATTATAAGAATGAGAATTAGAATGCGTATGAGTCTGAGAATGGGAATGAGTATGAGTATGAGTATGAGAATGAGTATGAGTATGAGAATGAGAATGATAATGAGAATGCGTATGAGTATGAGTATGAGTATGAGAATGAGAATGCGTATGAGTATGAGTATGAGAATGAGAATGCGTATGAGTATGAGAATGAGAATGAGAATGCGTATGAGTATGAGAATGAGAATTAGAATGCGTATGAGTCTGAGAATGGGAATGAGAATGCGGATGAGTATGAGTATGAGAATGCGTATGAGTATGAGAATGAGAATTAGAATGCGTATGAGTATGAGAATGAGAATGAGAATGCGTATGATTATGAGTATGAGTGTGAGAATAAGAATGCGTATGAGTATGAGTATGAGAATGAGAATGAGAATTAGAATTAGAATGCGTATGAGTATGAGTATGAGTATGAGTATGAGTATGAGTATGAGTATGAGAATGGGAATGAGAATGAGAATGAGAATGAGAATGAGAATGAGAATTAGAATTAGAATGCGTATGAGTATGAGTATGAGAATGGGAATGAGAATGAGAATGAGAATTAAAATGCGTATGAGTATGAGTATGAGAATGAGAATTAGAATTAGAATGCGAATGAGTATGAGAATGAGAATGCGTATGAGTATGAGAATGAGAATGACAATGCGTATGAGTATGAGAATGAGTATGAGAATGAAAATGCGTATGAGTATGAGAATGACAATGCGTATGAGTATGAGTATGAGTATGAGTATGAGTTTGAGCATGAGAATGAGATTAAGATTAAGATTAAGATTAAGATTAAGATTAAGATTAAGATTAAGAATAAGAATAAGAATTATGTGTAATTGCTGAAAATGAGACCGCCGTTGGGACTCAAAACCTAATTCCCTACAACCCTGACAAGTGTACGAACCAATTATACCGTGGATGCTTTATTTTTGGAGCAGCTCGTTTATCAACTCTTGATATGATGACTGAATATATGCAGTTGTTGTTGATTACTATTTTTGTGTTCTTGGGCATTCATAAAACGAATACCGGATCTAATATCACAAGCGGGCGGATTTTGAATCAACTTCGCCATCCTAAGCAAGCACTATCAAGCGTAAACAACAGACTGCGATCTCAAAAACGGCATCATCTCCTTCTGTTTGACTCAGAGCAACTAGCGCGCATGCGCTGAACTGCGATTGCAGCGATGCCGGGGCAATGTGACGACCATCTGCAGCTGTCGCCATCTTTACCAAAACTTAATGGTTATACTGTAATTAAACTTCCGCTACTTGCGAGGATCCCCCGGATAAACGAATCATCGTAAGACAATGAATCGGTGTGGAGATCTTTAGAAGGACATGCTGAAGAGACATAACGAATAACCCATTGAAAGGAACACATTTTAATTTCCTCATGAGCAGGTAACAGGTGTTAATGGCGTACCATGTTGACAGTCCAGGTTACAAACGGTGCTCAATGTGACGACCATCTGCATCCACGACAGCCTGGAACCACATCAGCGGCCGATCGTACCCCACGGCGTGGCCACCAAGATCCCCAGATTTGAACCCGTGTGATTTCTGACTGTAGGGATACCTTAAGGACAGGGTGTATAAACGGCACACTGACAGATATTGATGTTTGAAGGTGAGCGTCGCGACTAAGGTAGCCAACATCCCACCAGAGATATTGTGGACAGTGGTAGAGCACCCGCTAGTGTGGATGCAGATGGTCGTCACATTGAGGATCGTTTGCAACCTGGACTGTAAACATGGTACGCCATTAATACCTGTTACCCACTCATGTGGTAATTAAAATGTGCCTCTTTCAATGGTTTATTCGTTATATCTATTCCGCATGTCCTGCCAAAGGTTTCCACACCGTTTCATTGTCTTACGATCACTCATTTGTCAGGGGGAAGGAGGGGGTGGGGCTCGCAAGTAGCGGAAGTTTAACTATAACCACCTATAATAACGGAACAACCTCAACAAATATCATTGAGTACAGCAATGCTACTGTTCAGGACAGCCATATGACCAATAGCAACCTATGGGATTAGCATTACCTGGGAAAAACTCACACTCAACAACCTGATGATAATAGAAAGAGTCAAGGCCCGATATCTTAAGAGGATTTTAAGCATAGGAAAGTCTGCCCCTTCAAGGTTGAGATATGTATTAACCCAGGCTGTTCCAGCCGAGCAGCGGAGTACTTGTCGCCTTGCGTGAATAAACCTGCAAATGCAACAAAACCAAGGCTTCATAACGTAACAGAATTGTCAGAAATAACGAATTAATTTTTGTTACGTTACTGCTTCCGTACCCAAAACAAATGGTATATGAATAACGTTTTTAGTGCAGCAACGAAATAAGGGGTTATAATTTTCCCTGGTTTGTGTTATTAACGTTATAACCAGCAGAGGAAAAGATTCCCTTATTTTAAAATGCGCTCCCGTTATTAACGTTATAAGTCTAGTAACGGTATGACAGCGATTTTGACCCACTGCGCGCCATCAATAACGTTATTCAGGCAGAGTGATCGATTCGGTTATTTCAAAATGCAAACCTACTAATAACGTTATAAGCCTAGTAACGGTATTCGAGAGATTTTAACCTGTTATACGCTATCAATAACGTTATTCAGGGCAGAAAAATTAATTCCGTTATTTAGAAATGTGAACCCACCAATAACGTTATAAGCTTTGTAACGGTATACGAGCAATATTTACGAGCTTTGCGCTGTCAATAACGTTATTCATGGCAGAAAAATAATTCCGTGATTTAGAAATGCGAACCCACCAATAACGTTATAAGTCTAGTAACGGTATACGAGCGAATTTTACCAGCCATACGCTATCAATAACGTTATTCAGGGCAGAAGAATTAATTCAGTTATTTTGAAATGCGAACCCACCAACAACGTTATAAGCCTAATAACGGTATACATGCGATTTTTACCAGCTATGCGCTATCAGGAACATTATTCTAAGCGGAGAAATTGATTCCGTTATTTCAGAAAAGAATCTCGTCAATAACGTTATGGAAGTGTCTATTTGCCCGCTTCCCGGACAAGCATGGAAGGTGACCGTGAACTGACGATGCTGGGCCATATGTAATTCCAGGCCAATTATTTATTCAAACATAGGATAATTACTTCTTGAAATATCAATAATAATCAACATAATGATTTCAATCTGTGCCCGTGCCCCATCAGACAGGGCAAGGCACCTGGCTCGTTTCGATCGCGGTCATATTGTAGCCTACGTTAGAAACATGTTTCCTAAAATCAATACGATGGTTCCCATTGATTCGAAATATTTCTTGTTGCTTCATATAGGGGTTTGGAACATAGCCTATTGTTCATCAGTCCCATGTAGTTGAAGTCTGATAAACTTTGTTATTTTTGGAGTTGGCAATGGCCTTGACTTAGGAAATATCCACGCATTTTCCTGGAGTGGAATTGGGAAACCGCAGAAAAACACTCTAAGATAGCTAAGATAGGAATCGAACTCACCTTCTCGCAGTGTTGCCATATAAGGCAGAGTGTAACCTACACACCAAACTTTCACTCCTTTGTGACCAATAAGAGTATTTCTTTCCTAAATGAAACCTCCCGTTCTTGCTTTTCGTTTACTAGG
The DNA here is from genome assembly GCA_946902985.2 of Meconema thalassinum. Lineage (NCBI taxonomy): Eukaryota > Metazoa > Arthropoda > Insecta > Orthoptera > Tettigoniidae > Meconema > Meconema thalassinum. The sequence continues at coordinate 210,658,552 of OX336394.1, forward strand.
TATCCTATTTTCATTTAGTAGTGATAGAAGCCATTTTTCAGTGATGGTTATTTCTAATGAAGAAAGCTATTCAGTCGGTCAACACGAAATTCGCGTCGACCGAATGAAAAGCTTTCTTCATTATTTTCATTTATGAAAAAAATAGGCGTATGACATCACATTTAGTCGGTGTGTGTGCGTATGTGTGTGTGTCTCCTAAAAAATATAAACGGCTGGAGCGATTTCAATGAAACTCGGTAAAGTCATAGTACTATTTTGTCCAACCCCGACCGTGATCTTCAAATTTTATTACAGCTCACCAATCCAACATGGCGACTGTGCGAAATATTTCACTGGCATTCCATATCTCCGAAACTATTACAGATATCACCCTGACATTTTGTACGGTGATAAAATGAACTACTAGATGGGACTATCAAAATTCCTGTTAAGTAACAAACGAACATGGGGGCCAAGCGAAGTTGATACATTAAAATAGATCTTTTTTTTTTTCGCGATTAAACCATTCGAGCGCCATCAAATGGTATAGCAAATGTTATACACCTTGTAATGCACTGATATCTTATTCAACTCAATTGTTTACATAACCGAAAGATGGTGCCTGTGTGAAATTTAAAAATTACGTTTTAATTTCTTGAGTCCTAATCATGCGATCGTAGCCAACGTTTGAACAATGAACCTACCGTACTCAATAATCGTCATCTAATAGTACATAGCTCAATGGTCTACACATATTTAGAAATATTTAGACGATTCTCAATGTCAACTAATCAATGACAGCAATCAAACTGAATTGTTTTCATAACTACAAGATGGCACCTGTGCGAAATTTTAAAATCTCGTATTTAGCCTATTTCCATTTATGAAAAAATAGGCATATGAGATCACCTTTTGTCCGTGTGTGTGCACCAGGGCCGTGCAATGGGCAAGGTGAAGCAGTGCTAGAAGGTGAAGTGCAGTCCTATTCTGCCTATTTCTGAGCAGTGCAGCACGACATCACACTAGCACTGCAGCGCTTAGTCGCACAAGCACTGTCCATTTGACGGGGTGCTGCAGTACGTTTAGTACTGAGCGCAGAGCCTGGACACTAGGCGCACTGGAGCCAACATTTTGTCATATGCTTGTGGTCTGCCGTGCTCATAACGTCTTTTGTGCCTGGGGAGCACAAACATACCATAGTGGGAAAGTCACACCTTAAAGAAACACACCGAAGACGTATAAAACATGATATTTGGACGTACATGAACCAGATCTGCAACAAGGATACAAGAAGTTGCATACTTTTTAGCCTATTTTCATTTATGAAAAAATAAATTTATGAGATCACCTTTTGTCAGTGTGTCTGTCTGTGTGTGCGCGCGTGTGTGTGATATGGTGTGTGCCCCCCCCCTAATAACTTCTAAACCGCTGGAGCGATTACAATGAAAGTCGGTAAGTTCATAGCACTATTGCACACCACCCCGACCGTGCCCTTCAAACTTTGTTACATCCCACCAATCCAACATGGCGGCTGTGCGAAATATTTCACCAGCATTCGATATCTACGAAACTATTACCGATATCACCCTGGAATATTTCACGGTGATAAAGGGAACCACTAGAAGTTCACCAATGTGATTTTTGAAAACCTGATAACTACAGAACCAACATGGCGGCCAAGCAAAGTTGCGACTTTTAAATAGACGTTTCTCACGATTTAACCAACCAAACGCAATGCAACTTGGTACAGTATATGTTTATACCCATTGTAATGTACCGACATCTAACTCCATTCAATTGTTTTCATAACCTCAAGAAGGCGGCTGTGCGAAATATTTCACCGGCATTCTATATCTCTGAAACTATTAGCGATATCACCCCGAAATTTTGTACGGAGATAAAGGGCACTACTGACATTTCATCTATAAGACTTTCAAAAACCAGTTAACTAAAATACGAATATGGCAGCCAAGCGAATTTGAAAATTTTAAATAGACCTTTCTCGCGATTTAATTATCCAAACGCAATGAAACTTGGTACAGGAAATGTTTATACACATTGTAATGCACTGGGATCTATATTAGTTCAATTGTTTACATAACCTCAAGATGGCGAATGTGCGAATTTTAAAATTAAGTTTTTATTTCTTGTGTCGTAATCATGCGATCGAAGTGAGAGTTTGAGTAATGAACCCTTGCAATAATTTTCCTTTAATGGTACGTGACTCTATGGCCTATACATATAACAATCCAACATGGCGACCATCCGAAATATTTAGATGGATCTCAATATCTACGAATCTATTACAGCAATCAAACTGAACTTTTGTATGTTGATAGAGGCAATTAACATAAGTATGATATATGAAAATAGGCTGTATAATTCTTCGCGGAACTACTTGTTGGGTTAGTTATTGTTGTTTTAAGGGGCGGAACTACGAGGTCATCTGCCCCTACTTTTTGGGTGATGTAGCAGGTGCAGCGAGATATAATAATCCTAAAAATAGAATCAAGCATATTGGTAATCATGCATGTGACAGTAACAGGGCCGGTATGGAATCAGGAGTGTTAAAATATATTTTTTAAATTTGTTGACATACTGTCACAAACCAGCCGATGTAGCTACACACGCTAACGTGCATGGTCAGACTACACCGAACTCGAAATACCACACACAACTTTTTCATACCTTGCCTCATTAATTTCATTTGTCATTAAATCCTCTCATTAGATTGACGTCATGAAGGGCATCTATCCGTAATATCATTCCCACAAGGAAACTGTCTCACCATATCCCCTTCCTCATAGCAACCTAAATAATTACGGGTAGAACAAAGAAACTACATTAGGACTATAAAGCTAGAGTCTACAGTATTTCAATAACAAGATTCTGAATTCACCAACTGATTAGATTGGTGCTGTTCAGGGATATGTGAATTCGAGAAACGTGCGTTAGTAAATTTATCAGGTTTTTAAACTGAACAATATTCCGTCGCAATCTGAGATAATTTATGTCTTTTATTCGTATTTTCAACATCGCCTGAAACAATAACTCATGGAATTTACCTACACATAAGATATACGGCAAAATAAGCAAGTTGACATGAAATCCTTCTAACTTTTGAAGTTTTAGGACAATTTTCATTATTTCAACAGTATGGAGACCAAGAGAGTGCTCCTCATTGTAAAACAATTTTGCTCTGAAAATTACAAAATCTGTTGTCTGTCTTTCTACCAGCTTGTCGGTATTTCTTTTGGTTGTTTGTTGGTTTTTGGAACTATTCGGCTCTTTGGTTATGGTATGCGAACCATCTCTCTAAATTACCAGGGGCACTGTAATGCCAAAAATACGAAGAAAGGTGTACTATTATAGTTCGTGCTGAAATTACATGGCATCGTGCAATAGATTGCACTGACAATGAATGTGGTGTAGCGGCTAACATTCTTGGCTGTCGCCCCGGTGGTCCGGGTTTGATTCCCTGGCCTGCCAAGAAATTTAATTTCGGTTTGAGGTACTGAAATGGTATCGATGATACCGAAGTCATCAAAGAATTGTCAGGGGCCGATAACCTAGATGTTAGGCCCCTTAAAACAACAATTATCATCATCATCATCAGAGTGCAAGAATTGCTTGAAGGCAATGTGACAAGGTGCGTAATTTGTGTTTGTACAACGAATGAGGTTTTCATTACGGTGATGATGATGAAGATGGTGGTAACGATGAAGACGGTGATTTATTAGTTAGGAACCAATGGAATACTTGAGAATTGAGCCTGAAGCGGATGTATGGAAAAAACAAAATGAACTTGCAGGTTGATTGCGAAAGTGTCTAATCACCATATTTTATGGAGAACAACTTATCCAAAAGTACACATGAAAGGGAGTAGTCAAGCACAAATAGGTGGAGGCAAAGGTTGCTCTTGTGTGAGACTGTATGCTGCAACCACTGTGGAGTGTCTGATAACCTAGCTCCGTTCAAACACCAAAATTAAGAAGGGAATCACCGACATAGATCTAAGATGCATCTGTAACATTTCAGAAATGTTACGCGATCCATGTTTTCGTGTCTTCATCGTGTTAGAAGCAAAAGTACAATAGAATAATAATTGTTATTGGCCGTAAGAAGGATACAAGATATATGCTGGACCCCACCATCAGATGTGAAGTAACCATCGGCATAACAAGACAGGTCGTTTAGAGCTAACGATAGGCTTCAAAGAGAATTGAAAGCTTGTGGTACGTTTCGAATAAGGGAAAGAAACAACATCAACATTTTTTAATAACTTATCGTGTTTGGGTATGCCTAACTTAAGTGTAAATGGCATAATTTTGCTATCAAATGAATCCATTCAATAATAGAGAATTGATCAACAATGTACTCGGGAACAGTATGAGACGTAGTCTATTGGTATCCAATAACATTTTATTGCCAATAATAATAGTCTAATAATAATAATAATAATAATAATAATAATAATAATAATAATATGAAGAGAAGAACGACTTCGAGAAATCCAGCCGCGACAGGCCGGCCAGCGCCCCTGAACTGAGAGTTCCAGCGTAGACAGTGTGCGCCTTGGTCATATGGCCCTAAAATCACTTGCCTGGCTTGCAGGGTACCACGACATACTATACACAGCTCACTCGCACACGTAGCTAGTGGCAGGCGGGGAGAGTCAAGGACACAGATTACCTACTGACATGACATGACATGACGTCACGCACCTACGCCGGGCCTTGGTGTGCATCCCCACCCAACCCCCCTCTTCCCGCACACCCCACCTAATAAAATCTAAGCAGCTGGAGCGATTTCAATGAAATTCGGTAAGGTCATAGTAGGCCTATTATTTTGGCCGACCCCGATCGTGCCCTTCAAAGCTTATTATGTTTCACCAATTCAACATGGTGGCTGTGCGAAATATCTCACTGGCATTCTATATCTCCGAAACTGTCACCGATATCACCCTGAAATTTTGTACGGTGATAAAAGTCACTTAAGTGACTTTCATAAACCTGTTAACTACAAAACGAACATGGCGGCCAAGTGAATTTGAACATTTAAATAGACTTTTCTGGCGATTTAACCATCCGAACGCAGTGAAATTTGGTACAGCAATTGTTTATATACATTGTAATGAACTGATATCTAATTTTGTTAAATTGTTTACATACACTCAAGATGGCAGCTGTGCAAAATTTTTAAATTATTAATTTATTTCTTGTGTCCCAATCATGCGATAGAAGTCAACGTTTGAATAATGAACCTACGCAATAATAGTCATCTAATAGTACATAACTCTATGGTCTACATATAGGGTCTTTCATATTAAGTTAGAACGACGAGCGGCGGTTTTGTTATTCGCTACTGCAGCGGGCTTGGCCGAGTTTCTGGCGCCCCACGGCCCCCTGCTGTAGTATTGAAAGCGCGCGCATAGTACAAACTTGACCTTGCAATAAGCGTGCAGGTGTTGTCAGTCGCCAGTCTGAACCTCAGATGGTAACATGTTCAAACAGTTATCATTGCAACATCGTATTTTTGTATGTAAAACTTATTTTAAGTACGAGTCGGCCCGGTGGGTAAGTTCAGCAATTTCCTGATGAAGTGTCACCTTCACTAGCACAGATTCACGTCATTGTAAATAAGTTGTCCACTAGACCTACTGACTCAGTGCTCAATAAAGAACATAAAATACAAAATCAGAAACATTACTGTGGCAGAACTCATTCGCGTGAGCCAAAATGTGGTTACCGGATACAATGCCTGTATAACCCAGGAAGGACGACACTTCCAGCATCTTTTATAAGGTAATATTTCATACAGGATTGTACACACGCTTAAAGCAGGCGGCCACGGCGCGCCACAAGCTCGACCAAGGCCACCGCAGCAGCAGGAAAGGGGAGTGAAAATCAAGTGAGAGAGTGATGACCTTACCCCTTACCTGACGGTATGGGATTCCTGAGCATCTAGTCCGATGTTGCGATTGACTGTGACTGTGATGGCTAGTTCTGAATTATTGTTCAGTTCTGGATATTTCTGAGTGATCCTTTGAAATTTTACCAGTTTGTACTTACGACTTCTAATTTTCCATGTTGTTTTTCCTGTTTTTAGTTCATCGATCCCTTTAATTACTTTTTACTTAGTTTATTTTACCTGCAACACCATTATTTTTAGTGTTCGTTAGGTGTTCTATTTTAGGCAATTTATTTTTGGACAGTATCTCTGGTTGATCATATACATGAACGATGTACATACAGGTACGAGTGATGGAGAGCATTACGGTCATCAAGTGCAGTTAGTTTTACATTTTAGGTGAAAAATGGAGCCACCACCAAAACCGATTCAAGGCAGGACTGGCATGCAAAACGAAATGTATCATCAATTTAAATTAGCGTCGCGAATTAAATTGTTCAAAGGAATAAAATTTCACTCCTGGCGCAAAATAAAATTGGTAACAGAATTTTAATTTCGCGGCAGAGGCGAAATAAATTCATTAGTCTTTTAATTTCGCTTCCGGCGCGAAATAAAATGCATTACTGACTTTTAATTTCGCTCCCGGTGCGAAATAAAATTCGTACCAGACTTTAAATTTCGCTCCCAGCGTGAAATAAAATCCGTTACAGACTTTTAATTTCGCTCCCGGCTACAAACAGAATTCTTAACAGACTTTTAACTTTGCTCCTGACGTGAAATAAAATTCATTAAAGACTTTTCATTTCGCTCTTGGCGTAAAATAAAAATCGTTAGTCTTTTAAATTCGCTTCCGGCGCGAAATAAAAAAAAATACAGACTTCCAATTTCACTCCGGGCACGAAATAAAATTCGTTACAGACTTTCAATTTCGCTCCCAGCTGGAAATAAAATTCATTACAGACTTTTAATTTTGCTCCTGGCCTGAAATAAAATTCGATACAAGACTTTTCATTTCGCTCCTGGCACGAAATGAAAACCGCTACAGTCTCTTAATTTTGCTCCCGGCGCGAAATAACATTTTTAACGACAGTTATTTTTGCTCCTGGTATGACAAAAATTGCTGGCCCCAAGGTGTTGGGGATAGCGTGCCTGCTTCTCACCTGGAGACCCCAGGTTCGATTCCCGGCTCCGTTAGTGATTTTAGAAACGGACGTGTGGGTTGGAACGGGGTGCACTCAGCCTCGAGAGTAGCTGTCTGAAAGTCGCGAAAACCAAGATTAACGGCCGAGGGAACCCGATGCGCTGACCAATATCTGTAGATGCCTGGGCAGCGGTCGCTTGGTAGGCCTAGGCCTTTCATGGGATGTAGTGCCACGGTTTATTTTAATGACACAAAATTCCCAAACAGCATTTAGTTTCGCCCCCCGGCGTGAATTTAAAATGCATGGAACATATCATTTCATGTCTGAAATTAAATCTGGTCTGGCATGCGAAACAAAATGGTTGTGGACGCGTTAACATTTTAATTTCGCCATGAGCGTGATATTCGGGTGCGAAATGATATTGATTGTAAGCGCGAAAATTAAAATGGAAGCTCAATGTAACTCTAAGCACAATAACATAGTGAAAGGCGACGCAAAACTAATTGCGTACGTGGCACAGGGGTTTGACTTTCGTGCCATGGTCAGTATAAATGCGCTGAGGGTAAGAAGGAAGTAGTAAGGAATGCCAAGCCCCCACCCCGAAATTTCCGGAAGTGTAAGAATAAAGAATGTAGAAATGAGAGGAATGACCCCTCAACCCTGTTTTTCGAGTAACCCGCCTCCGAAACAGAACTCCATATACGCCGCGGTACTACCACAGACGATTTTCTGTTATTTGTAACTCTTCAGTCAGTCAACATTAATTTACCCGATAACTGGGTGGGTACAACGCATATAAGATGTAAGTAACACTCCTGAAAAAAAATACATGTATTAGATTTAAGATCACTAAAATTGCTGCATTATAATCGTGACCATAAACTAATACATATAATGTTATTTACATATTACTGGATATACATTGTACCCCTCCCAGTTATTGGGCAAATTAGTGTTGACTGACTGAAGAGTTACAACTGACAATTTGTATTGTAATTGGAGTTCGTCACTTATCTTGAATGTCTGTCCACACAGCACATTCGTCTTCTTGTTCGCTATAGAACAAGTAAAGGTACTTGTTGCCCCATTGCGCTATGAACGTCAGGGAGGGCCAGCCACGAGTCCGAGGTGCAGTCAACGACGATGGTGATGTTGATGCCATAGCACTGACTTTCTCCTCTGCTGGAGTGATGAACATTGAATGACTCACGTTGCTGTTGCAGCCCTGCAGATTGTGCAGGCGGTGAACGGTAATAGACTGCTACAGTAGCAGTAACTGCTGCCAACGTCAGGACTTTGAACATCGCTCCGAACATAATTTCACTCTCGAAACGAATACATTTTAATTTCAACAACGAAATGAAATGTTCCATTCATTTTAAATTCACATCGGAGGGCGAAACTAAATACCGTTTGGGAATTTTATTTCACGCCGGGTGCGAAATTAAAAGTCTGTAACGAATTTTATTTCGCGCAGGGAGCGAAATTAAAAGTCTGTAACCGAGTTTTATTTCGCGCCGGGAGCGAAATTAAAAGTCTGTAACGAATTTTATTTCGCACCGGAAGCGAAATTAAAAGTCTGTATTGAAGTTTATTTTGCGCCGCGAGTAAAATTAAAAGTCTGTAATGAATTGTATTTCGTGCCGGGAGTGAAATTAAAAGACTGCAACGAATTTTATTTCGCACCGGAAGCGAAATTAAAAGTCTGTATCGAATTTTATTTTGCGCCGCGAGTGAAATTAAAAGTCTGTAATGAATTGTATTTCGCTCCGGGAGCGAAATTAAAAGATTGTAACGATTTTTTTTCGCGCCGTGAGTGAAATTTTATTCAATTGTACAATGTAATTTCGCGTTGCTATTAAGTTTCGCGTTGATTTCGCTATGTCATTTCGCTTCGAATTAAGTTTCACTTCGATTTAATTTCCCGCCGACAATCATTGTCATTTTACTCCCGAGTATCGTGCTCACGGCGAAATTCAAATATATTCGCCCCCACAGCCATACATTTCGTTTCGCATGCCAGCCCTGATTCAAGGGCATACCACTAAATCCCAGTGGGAATTGCGACTACCATTGACCAAAATAGTATGTGTACTCGAGTTTGAAGGTTGTTTGTGAAGTAACCAATAGACCTACATAAAATCCAATAACATCATCATTTTCGTCGTTCTGTTTTACGTTAGTTCATGTTGGTTTGGATTTTTTAAAATATATTTTAATATTTCTTATCGCAGTTGGAACACATAAAGTGCCCGTTTTAAGCGTGTTTCAACCATGCGTCACATTAAAGAATTATTATCTCACAAACCCGTCAACAGATCGAATCCACATTTTAACACAATATAAATTGGAATGTTGTATAACTGGTTCATTAATTTTAAAATTTTGTATGGCCAAGAAACAAAGTTGTCATCATTTTGGTAAGGTAACTTTTTCTCGGCTCGGGTTTGTTTGAAAATGTAGTTCTTGGTCGCGTTGTAATCCTAATACATCAAATACATCACCCGATTTTATTTATGAAAAATGCATTGGAATCAGGAAATAAATCTCCGTTTTCGTATTTCCAGTTTTTTTTTCATTTTTTAAGCAGAAATATAAAAAACTGCTAGTAACGTCTTTGTTTTTCACATTTTGGAAAATGCATTGAATTGATATCAATTCTATTGCACTCTAGTATACATAGTGGTTTTGACATCGCAAATACGAGCTTCCATTCAAGAGAAATTGCCTCACTTTGGTGCTGCTACGTGGTGTCAGAATTACAAACTAAAAATCGGGACATTTAGTCTTAATAGTATCTGGCTGCTGCACAGACTGCTGTGTTGCCTGCTAGTGTGTCCCTTCCCCGTGCTGTCCGATCGTGACGTCACAGTTCCCTCTTCATTGCTATGTAAAGTAGTCAGGGATGTTTCAGCTACGTTATCTGATGGTTGAGTTACTTCCGCAATGCTATATGTGTTTGTAGAATGGGGCCTGTTATGAAAGGCCTCTGATATGGCTGGATATTCAGGGGAAGGTACCGCAGTTTCCATGTCGGTAGTGTTGCTTAGCCTACTACTCCCATCTGACTCGCCCAGCACCGTACTGTAGGTTTGTAGTCTGACATGAAGACCGGGCGATTCCTTCTGTTCGGACGGTCTATTTGTAAGTGGGAGGTTTCTTTACAATAAAACCAATACTTAGCTTGTCCTTCATATGTTAACAGAACTTTACAATCATTGACCGTCAAATATGATGGAATGGGGTATTTAAGTTCAATTGTTACAATACGTATGCCATTACAGCATAAAATTCGTATACTTCATTCCAGCACTCGTTCCGTATGTCCTTGAGAACTCCATGCGTAGAAAGCACGCGGGAGAGCCTTTCATTGTTGACTTCGGGAGGAGATTAAACAGACACGCACACGTTTTGTTAAAGAGTCTGAAGCAGTGATAGTTATCTTTGTGGTGTTACCGCTAGCTAGCCGGAAGGATTTCACACCTTCATGTCGAGATAATATGTTTTCATAAAGTAAGGTGTACACTATTTTAATGTACACTGAATTTTCCCCGTTGTCTAGTTGATTCGCTAGTACTTGATCTCTATTAAGCTTCAGGTCGTTTGCTATCCACCTAGGCCTATGTATTTCAAGTGGTGTCGGTCTGTTGTTCCTTTCTTCAAAAGTGCATTTAAGAGTTTTTTCCGGACATTCGCCACTTTCGCAAGTTCAACAAGCAGTTCCGTGACAAACTAAGGAGCCTATTTTTCTTAAACTTAAAGATTCATGCCAATGTTTAATCTATATGGAACTATCTAAGTTAATGACGAAATTAAGTTGGTAATATCAAAATTTCTAATTAATTCGAAATATACCTGCACTACAGTTGGAAGCCCTGGTGACTTAATATATTCTTAGTTCCATCTCTTAAGGTACAGAATACAAAATTTGATTGAAGTTCAATGGATAACGTGGACGTTACATGCAGTTAGATATTGGATCTATCAGTGCGCGTAAAATCATGTTGGCAGCAATGTCATGCATGTCTTGGTCAGAAATAATCTGACATATTATGATCTATTGCTGTGCCAATTTTGGACGAAATCCATTTGTATGTATAGAAGTTACATGCATTTTAGAATTAAACCTATCATCAGGCTTAGAATCATGTTAGCGGCATTGGCATAATATTAGTTACTCCAAATTAATCTAGAATGTCAGGTGCTATACGTGTGCAAAGTTTAGAGTTGTTGGCTTGCATGCATTCTGCTATATTAATATAAGGGTAAAAAAGTACAGACAGCAATTAGGCTATCAACAGTTGTCAGCAGCTGGTTGCTCATAAGAATACACATAGTGATATCTGGTTATGTACACATAGTAGACTACATACGAAATTTGGTTGAAATCCAATGGATAGTGTGGAAGTTCTATTAGTTAAAAAAATTGACCTATCAGCATGCTTAGTATCATTTTGTCAACACTGTCATGTATGGCCTCCTGGAAATTAAACTGAAATATTATTGTCTATATAATTATGTGCCAATTTTGGAATAGCTCCCATGCATACCTTCCAAGATATCCAACATGGAGCTCAAATTTCAATTGCGGTTTTTCAGCAGTTGGTAGCACTGACTTCAATTTCATGGCCTTGAGATATTCAGATATAGATCATTACTCATACCAAATTTAGTTTTGATTGCTTCAGCCGTTTAGGAGTTGATAAGGGGGGGGGACATGCACAGACAGACAGACAGACAGACATTTGCCCAGATCGATCTCATAAGTCTACTTTTTCCTCATTTTTGTAAATGTGAAAAGTAGACTAAAAATACAATACCCTATCACGGTAAGCACTTCCGAGTATTTATTAACCTCGCGGCTAAACTCAGAACCTAACACGACATAGGTCGCAAAGTGACACTTCCACTCTTTCTACTCTATGGAGTTCTCCAACGCAAAATGTATCAAAATGGTGCCATTCTCAATCGATGATGCCGTTTGTAATATATAAACGATATGCGAATAACGTTATTAGTCCGAATAACGGTATTGAGGGAATATTTTTCGATAAATATATTCAAATAACGTTATTTCTAGTGAGCACTACCATTTCGTTCCTGCGATAACCGATATCCGAATAACGTTATTAGTCCGAATAACGGTATTGGGGGAATAATGTTCGAGAGATGTATTCAAATAACGTTATTTATAGTGAGCACTACCATTTCGTTCCCGCGATAACCGATATCCGAATAACGTTATTAGTCCGAATAACGGTATTGGGGGATTTTTTTGGAGAGATCTATTCAAATAACGTTATTTCTAGTGAGCACTACCATTTCGTTCCTGAGATAACCAATATCCGAATAACGTTATTAATCCTAATAACGGTATTGGAGGAATGTTTTACGAGATATGTATTCCGATAACGTTATTTCAGGCGGGCACTACCATTTCGTTCCTTGGTTAACTGATATTCGAATAACGTTATCAGTCCAAATAACGATATTAGGAGATTTTTTTCGAGTAATGTAATCCGATAACATTATTTCAGGTGGGCACTAGTATTTCGTTTCTACGATAACCGATATCCGAAGAACGTTATTAGTCCGAATAACGGTATTAGGGGATATTTTTCGAGAGACTTATTCAAATAACGTTATTTCTGTCGGACAATACTATTTCGTTTCTACGATAACCAATATCAGAATAACGTTATATGGCCCAATAACGTTACCATGTGATACAAATGACTTCCGGATATGAAACGTAACGACCACAATGTGACCAAGACCCATTTTGTTACATAATCTACCCAAACAACCATTTTCGTTATGTTAAGTTATGAAGCCTTGAACAAAACCCTCCTGTGGGGCTGCCGTCGCTTCGTGGTGGATACATCAAGACTGGCAGGAAGTGCATGAACTTGTGCTATGACCTTCGCCCAGTGACGCATTGACTATCACCCCCAGTCCCTCTCCAACCATGCTCCGAGCATCACTGCTGAGTACTCGCGTGTACGCTTACTCAAACTCGTGGATTTGGAACAGCTTGTATTTACCAAAGAGGACTACTTCATCGACGACATCAAAATACAGTTTTACCTACCAAACACCAAAGCCTATGAGAATGCACGCCAAACCTTAAACGAGAGACGAAATGGCAGTTGGTCCGACTTTCACTCCACATATGCCATAATGACGGAAGAGTGGAAACAAGCTAATTACGAGCTACCACACGTAATCACACGTTACGCCACCCATGGATTTCACTACAGATTCTGCAAAACCAAGAATTTCCACCAACCGAACAAAGACTGTGTATGTGACCTGTGCAACGAACATTGTGACAGGTACCACGCATAAAACTGCAAAATGAGGACAACCTCAATAATAGGACTGGCATTAGCATAATTGATCATTTGTACAAATATGTATTTTAACATTGTGCGCTTTCATTTGATAATAATGACTGAACTTACTTTCTTGAGGTGCTTAGTATTGGTGAGAGGCAAGCAGCTTGACCACTGCACCACCACACCTCTACCCTCACCATACTCGCATGAAAATTCATGATACCACTTTTATCATAAGTTTTTCGATATGAGAATTGTTGATTAAAGTGTTGTAGGTCAACTATATCAATAACATGAAGTTCACATAATTTATTGGACAACATAGACAAGCGTCGACTCTCCATTAGTGTTTTTTTTTTTTTTTTTTCAAAATGATCGGAATGATGATAAGGATAATATAATTGTGGCGGCAGCAAGGGATAGGAATTCACTATCGTTCCTCATTTCATTACACTCTGCAATATTATCACTCGCTTCCCTAAGGGGACATCAACATTCTTCCCGCAGTCATATAACGAAACACACGAGGTGACAACTACTGTACCTTCAAGGGTATGTATTAAAATATTATTGTATATGAATTGCAGCCAATGGCCATAGCTGGGTATTGTGATTGAACGCCCGAGGGCTCCCAACAAGATCAATTTCAAGTAGTTCAAACTTTGACTACGAGATGCTACTGTCACTAATACTTAGCGGCGAACGTTGGAACTTGATAGAGCGTTTCTAAATAGCCAAATATAACCTAACGTTTTGCTACACACTGCAAATTGCAGTGGTAGGTTCCTTTATGTGCCATAAATCTATGACATGGGTCCTCCGGCTTTACTTCCCCTCCGAAGGAAGGCATACTGAAAGAGTTGAACACTCTTAAAAACCGGACGACTTCAGCAGGGTATGAACCCGCGATCTTGGGCATAGCAGTTCAGCATAATACCGGCTACGCCACTGAAGCCATCAATATAAAAATATTAGCAAGTAGTTCTGTGAAGAACTAAATAGCCTATTGTCATATATACTACTATTCTTCTCCGTTACAAAACTCTCCCGCCTATTACAAGGAGTTTTCATGTGATATAACTTTTGATACACGACCTTTGTCCCTACCAACACCATTACAATGAGAAATTATGTGCTGGATGACTTTCAGGATCGGTAATTAAGACTCTTCCCACGAGATGGCATCTTTCTGTAATGAGTCACGGAAGTTTATTTTAAGAAAACTCAAATGCACGGACGCTATGATTTAAGGAAAGTAAGCTACAGAATTCAGTGCAATTAGATTATGTGGGAGAGGAGAGATGTTTCTGGTGACTTCTAAAGAAGAGAAGAGATAGGTTGGTAGCACACACACTCTAAGACACTCAGGAATAGCAAACTTAATTATGGAAGGAAGGGTTGAGGACAAGAACTGTAGGGGCAGACCAAGGTTAAAATATGTTAAACAGATTGCCTCGGATGTAAGGTGTGATAGCTATGCAAAGATGAAAAGATTATCTCAGGTCAGGAAGACATGCAGGGTTGCATCAAACTAGTGAAAAGACTGTAGACTCAAACACACACACAGATTATGATTACTATTATAGCCCATCATACGAATCTTCTCTTCTATTACACTAATACAGCCATCACATTAACACAGGTTATCAGACAAATTTCACACACACCCAAGTACACGGAGCTACATGCCCACGATGTAGCAAAGCCCCTAGATGAATCAACAACAACTGTCATCCATCACTTACATAGGTTCTGTATATATACATATTATTTTCGTATTCTTGGTATTGTACCCATTTGTAGAATTAATACACGGTCATACATCAGTTAGGTCAGTAGTTCTCGAGGGTGGTTCGGCCATTCCCCCAGTATGACACATATATTTAGGATCATAATCAACAGGTCAACCCTTCAAATTAACTCAAAAATCACAATTTAAAACTTATTTAATACTAATCAAAATATAGGCACTACAAAAACTCAAAAATACATATAAAAACTGAAAATACGTCATATCACTTCATACTTCATCACACTTGTTCCAATGAACAAGGAATCACTAAGATCACTCATTAAAATCAACTGTTTGGGTTCCTCTGAACCGCCCATTCAAGTCTCGCTTCCATATAGCACATTAACAATGTTCGTTTTTCTGAGCTCCATGTGGCTCCATAGTCCATTTTATGACTTTATTTGCTAATAACAACACGATTCATTTTCTTTAGCTTAGATTATTATGACCTATATTTATTCACAATAATAATAAAAATCATTTATACTTTCGGGTTACCATGAATCATCGTCTTATCTCTCTCTGTACTGCTTTTATTTGTTTGTGGAGTTCGTGCCACCCTTAAGTACACAAACTACTGAAAAGATTCAATTAAATAAAGCTCCCTACATTATTTAGATCTGTGTTAACTTAAGAACATCCTTTTCTGGTTTGTCACATAATGGGAATTTACAACAACAGCAACATAACAGTTCTTTAATCAACGGTAGCTGAACAATATCTCAGCTAGAAATCAAATGTTAATTAGGTCACGGGAGCAACTCACCGTCCCCTTTATAAAGTTCTTACGAGTGCGATCACTGGCATGTTTACAAAAATACACATGGTCTCCTCAAGGCAATTACGGTTCAGCGACACTACCCTTGAGTGCCTTGATAGATTTATGGCCCTCAGACAGGCCGTCTGCGGTACTATACGGGAATTCCTCTCAGAAGCAGTGGGCTCTTGACAATCACATATCTCTAACCTCGAAAATCTTTACCTTTCTTCTTATTTCACTGTATTATGGCTATCATATCAGCCAGTATGTATTCCACAGGATAGTACAACTAATATATGAATATCAACACTGCATGACCGTAGGTGCGATCAATTCTTGTAAGGGGCTAATTTCTATTCCTAGGACTTGTCCATTTTCGAAAGATACGACGATATTAGCGAGTGGGAATCGAACCTCTGTCCCTCTACTTCAAGCGACACCAGAGCGTTAATATCCAGTCCTCTGTGCGCTGATACAGAACATATTTAAGAGTGGGACTCCAACCCTGATCTCTACATCCAACATAACAATAATGCTCCCTTCTACAAATACATTATCATATGGATCCATCATCCTTAAGGTTCATTACAATTCCAATAATAATTAAATATCCTGGACATATATTATAGCAATTTATAGCTTCTATCTTTACATTCGCTTATATCAGCGTATACAACAATTATTTCTGTAAAGCTATTCGTGAATACCTATTTTCCCAAGCTGTTCTTTGTTCCTCATGGCCACTTTAATTCTGCCATAAATTGACCAATTTACTGTCTTTAATAATTGTTTCAATACAATTTAATATGAACACTACCTTTCCAAAAACTTATTATTTCCTTAATTAAGAGATTTATACTCTTGACATGATTCACTTTGAATATAACCATTATTTTCTTTCACCACTACATTTATTGGCTGTTGTTCAGATCCGTTAATTCCCTTCATCATTTATTTTCACTTATTAACTTCTGGTTTAATACTTGTGTGACATTACAATTTATTAAGGCTGCACGAACCCCCAAAAGTATGTAATTGCATAATGATAAGCAGTACTCACAATTTAATCCGGAAGATGCCTGGATCCCAATGGTTGAGAACGCGTTGGCCCACCATTTTGGGTCTAGTCTTCCATTTCATCCACCGTAGCACTTATTTTACATAACCCTTTTTCACAAATTTTTCACATATCAATTTCACTTATTGCCCCTATCTGAGGGTTTCCTAACATGTTGAAATACACTTTAACTCTAAATGGCACTTTTAACAATAATAAATTTTTTACACAAAAATGTTTACACTCAAGCCTAATTAATTGCTTGTTTAACACTCGTGATCCTATTATTTCATACGTTTCACTCTCTTTTGATCTTCACCAACAATGTAGGTACTAGCGACTTCTGCCTTGGTCCTAACATCTGCTTGAATATGGACTGAAAGTCTCTGATATTCCTACCCGTTGCTTCACTGGTCCCCTGGGTAATATCAATGTTTCTGCTCGTTCTTATCGGCCCTAATGTTCGAGTTACGGGCACGATGCTGTCTAAATGCGGCTATGAGTTTATACTGTGCCGAATGTCTCCTTTAGACATTAATTACGACTGTCACAGTCTGGTATCGAACTAGCATTTTAAAAATAGTTCTCCGCTTAATTTCACATTCGTCACTGTTCTTACTGGAATAACCTACTAGTATTCCGTTGCCTGACGATTGGAAGTCTTATACTTTGCTTCCCCTGAGTACTAATGCTTTCGGTTCGAATTATACTTTCGATCTCGCGTCCCTTGGGTTCTGACTCCCAATGCATAGGCAAGTTCAGAACAACTTTCTAACATTCTCGGTGTTCACGAATTCCTACGATAATGGTGAGATATTACAACACATTTTCCAATGTTCACTGAATTTAGTCTCTTACACACAGTATGACTTTCACTAGAGTTCCTTTTAACTGAATAACTTCGCCGTCAAAGTGTGGCAATCCAGACTTAGTTCCATAAAACTGGTTAACTATGACGCGGCCTGACAACTACAAGGGTCCTTCGTAGACAGTATGCGATACAGCGTAGCCGCTAACGGTTCGTTGATGACTGTATGATTTCGTTGACACTGTGTGACCTACTCCAGAGGTTCACCAAAACTGTATAATTTCGGCTCAGCAGCCCTGCTATGTATTGAAATCTTGTTGAAAATAGTGCCAGTCCTTCTTCTTGAAAGCTTCTTTCCAAACTAAGCACCGTAGAAGCTTAGAAAAATTATCTCCTGACTCCTTATGATATCAATGTTCCAAAACTATTTTAAATTTCAAACTTCGATCGTAGCATTAATTTATAAGAATTTCCAAAGTTCTAGCTATGCGTGGAACGGAACCTTTTACTTACATCTCCTCGCGAGATTCATCCACACCCACAGGCTACGTCATTGCTGAGTAGGCATTCTTTTTCTATATAATTATTAGAGGTTTTTATATCTCTCAAAATTCTAATTCCCAGTATTATTAATATTGATGGGCCTTGAAGTTTATAATTTTGCCTAAATCCGGAAGTAGCACTTATTTTACTACACTTCTAATTCCGCACACTGCTAATGTGATGAGAATTCTACTTTGGTAATCAATGATCGGGGAAGTCCCTCTCTCTAAGTAGGTTTCGCTATCAGAAATAGTTCTCTGTAACATTGCACCACGGTGAATCACGCTAATGATTAAGCGGATCACGCGGTGATATCGTCAGCTTCTTGACTCATTGGCCCAGATGCATGTCGTAAATTTGAAAAGCGATGCCTCACCAGGCCGTCATCTGCAGCCCTCTTAAATGTAAGGATCCAGTTAAGTAGAAAGATCCTAAGAATATTCTTACATTTTCTTCCTAAAAATTCACGGGTTCAATTCTCGTTGTTTCCAATAAGGGTACAGTATTAAGTGTCAAAACATTTTTTTTATCAATCCCGTAAACTATTTATCCGCGACTTGCGTTGTCATATACTTTTAAATTGTTAAAGAAAAATGTAGTATTCCAGGCACTCACGCGTGCCCACAATCGCTTGTTCTCTATCTGACGCAATCCAAATCATTTATCCCATTATCTTGAAATACATGCTATTGCGCAATTTCCACCATTCACACTTTCTGGACTAAAACTTATCATGAGATTTAAAATAATATCTCGTTCATAGCAGCACTAAAATTCGGGTTCACGGCAGAGCGCCGAGTTCCTGCGACCTGTTTTTGGCCACGCTGCATGCAGTTACAGCGTTACCAGAGCCTAGTTTCTTAACACGCATTTCTGTTAAACCTATTGGCAAGATAAACCATTGTTGTGAATTTCGACGAGGAACCGCATGCCGACCTCCAAGTGCGGCATTTTTTGTTCATCGTGTATATACAGAGTGCTTCCCCAGCCCCGTATTTTTAGCCTACTTTTTGCATTTTGTAAAAATGAGGAAAAAGTAGACTTATGAGATCGATCCGGGAAAAAGTGTGTCTGTCTGTCCTTCTGTCTGTCTGTCTGTCTGGCTGGCTGGCTGGCTGGCTGCGTGTGTGTCCTCCCTATCAACTCCTAAACGGCTGAAGCAATCGAACCAATATTTGGTATGACCAAAGATCTCTGTCTGGATATCTCAATGCCGTATTTGAAAATGATGTCAGTGCTACCAACTGCTGAAAAATCGCAATTGAAATTTCAGCTCATGTTGAATATCATGGAAGGTATGGATGGGAGCTATACCAAAATTGGCACACATATAGATAATAATATTTCAGTTTAATTTCTAGGTGGCCATACATGACAGTGTTGCCAAAATTATTCTAAGCCTGCTGATAGGTCCAATTTTTAAATGCATATAACTTCTACACTATCAATTGGATTTTAACCAAATTTCGTATGTACTATGTGTAGATGGACAGATATGACTGAGCGTAATCTTAGGAGCCACCAAGGCTGCCAACTGTTATTAAATGCACTCTCTATTGTTTTTATCCAAATACCAATATATCAGAAAGTATGCAAGCCGACAGCTTTAAACTATGCACACGTATAGTACCTGACATTCTAGTTTAATTTTGAGTAACTAATGGACCTCAGTAAAACCAACATGATTCTAAGCCTGCTGATAGGACCAATTGTAAATACATGTTACTTCTATTCTATCAATTGGATTGCAACCAAATTTCGTATGTGCTATGTGTACGACAACAGATATGACTATAAGTATTCTTAAGAGCAACCAGGGCTGCCAACTGTTAATAAATGCTGTCACTATTTTTTATCCTAATATCAATATATGAGAAAGTATTCAAGCCAACAGCTCTAAACTTTGCACACGTATAGTACCTTACATTCTAGATTAATTTGGAGTAACTAATATACGTCAGTGCTTCCAACATGATTCTAAGCCTGCTGATTTGTTCAATTTTAAAATACATTAACTTCTATACATTTAAATGGATTTCATCCAAAATTGGCACAACAATAGATCATGTTAGTTCAGATTATTTCTGACCAACACATGCATGACATTGTTGCCAACATGATTTTACGGGCGCTGATAGGTCCAATGTCTAACTATGTGCAACGTCCATGCTATCCATTGGGCTTCAACCAAATTTTGTATTCTGTAACTTAAGAGATGAAACTAAGAATATATTCAGCCACCAGGGCTGCCATATGTAGTGCTCTATTAGGCTACATTATGCCAGTTATATTTCGAACTAATTAGAAATTTCGATATCACCAACTTAATTTCGTCATTATTCTAATTAGGTCCATATAGATTAATCATTGGAATGAATCTTACATTTCGAGAAAAGTAGGCTCTTTAGTTCGTCACGGAACTTCTTGTTGTTTTTGAGAAAGGCAACCCAATTAACACGTATATCGTAGTCATCCTAAAAACATTAGTACCTGCTCCTTTACGACCTTAGTACAACTTTACCGTTAAACACATGCTCGCGAATATAGTACAAATCGATAGTGGCAGTGTTATTCAATGACCTGAAATATAATGCATGATTAATACGATCACAGCTACGAATAACACATTCTTATGTTTGGACAGGAAGTGTCTACGGATAGATTCAATACGTGCCAGCAATACTCCATGGTTCTCGGTAGCTATGGTGGCTAAATAAAGTATTACCAGAGTAGCGTCAACGAAGTCGCATTGTAGTAGGTTTGAACTTCAAACTAGTACATTTTATTTTTGTTTGATGTCGTTTATTGTGGATGTACTGCCCCCGTAAATTGAATTATATTGAGACCACGATGGCTGTATTGGCAAATATGAATTAAGTTATGGCTGTCATAGTTGTGACGTGGATATGCATGACGTAAGCACGGATGACGCAGACTTCACGCAAGTAGGCTGCTTGAGCTGAGATTCTTGGTGACGTCATGAGTTTGTTCGAGAAAGATCTGAGATTTACGACGCAGTCGCAGGGAAACATGGAATTGTGCTGAGGAAGAAGTTACGCGATTGGAGGAAAAGACTCGAACCAATGAACGATAGTTTGGAGGGAGACGGAGATTACTGAAACTACTATATTTTAATTACTTTTGGAATGCAGAATTGTGGAAATCTATTTTCAGTTATGGCATTGATATGGAATTTTGAAGAAATTATTTTTGAGTTTTTAATATTTGAAAATCCGTCAAGTATAGCCAAAGTTAGAACTTCTAGCGATGACGGAGAAACAAGCTATGGAAGGGATGGATACGCCCCTTAAGAAGTTGATAAAAGGTCTTGCACAGCAGAGAGGAGCTCCCATAGCTCATGTGACTCATAGCTCATATATCAGATCTCATACCGCATATATTTCTGATCTTATAGTCGTTTTCGAGTGATACAGTGAAACAAGTCGTCTTTAGCGTGTGGTATAGCCCACCGCATCGAACGAGCTTCGAGCGTGCCGCAGTTCCATTTTACGGTGTTTGAAACTAGGCGAAGTTGAAACGCACACATTTTCAAGTCTACAAGATAATATATCAAGAGTTGACTAATGCCTTTAAGCTACTTCTATTGTGCAGTACTATATTAAAGTGTGTAGAAAGGTTGAACATTTTCAAGATTATAATTCGAAAGATATTGGCATTTTAAGATGGCAGACAAAAGTGATTTTCTCGCCACCTGAGAAGCACTTTTAAATATCACATTCTACGCTACGGCTGACACGTATTGCAACCGTGCTACTTCATATTGCTTTTGGTGATACAACGCTGCACTCTAACATGGAACAATATAATATGGCAGTTCTTTCAACTATTATAACGGAAATGGAGATGGAAGGCTAAGGACTTTAATGCAATTAGGACATATATCAATGGAGTGAAATAGCAGCATGGAACTTCGCTAATCGTCTTTCTACAAAAGCGAGCATGTAGTGAACATCCAACTACACTCATGCATCGTTGTCCAACGCTGAATTATATCAAATGGCAGTGGAAACATATTCATACTCCACGATTATGAATATTTCTGCGGAAATAACTGCAATAAACTTCATGGCGAATTGCTACCAGAACTTCAGGGAACTATCAAGAGAGGCCAGGGTAGACCCGGCTCACAAAGAAGAGTTTTGCCAGAAGGATGTCTATCGTATACACGGAGCAGTGCAATTTCCGGAGGAGGAAGCAGTTCTATTCGCCGAGGGCGCTGGTTCCAGGTTCGAGGACGGAGCACATCTTTTTGGTGAAATGGAACCATCACCAGTCTTCTTTGGAAGATTTTCCTCTAGAACTTCAATCAACAGATAAGGTAGTCGTGAACGTTTCTTGTATTATTTGAGCCATTTAGCGATGTCTGAGCGACAATCTTTCTCATATGTTCTGTCCTATATTTTGCCCCATATTCTTGCTTGATACTCTGTACTCAGTACACTTCGATGAGTTATGCTTTTTCTACGATTTATTAAGACATTGTTATGTCAGTGGCAGATTTAAATAATTTTGGATCAGTTGAGACTGATAATATATTCTTTCAGTAATTTGCTTATTTTTGTAGTCACGATTTGACTGTAAAGTTAACGATTTTCTATGGCAGATTTGAATTCAGACAGCGTGTCTTTTCTTAAAGTAATTCTTTTCAGTAAATTACTTTGACCAATTTTCTGTCATCCTCAAGAAAGAAGAATAATTAAAAGATTTTAGAGCGTTAAAATCTATTACTGTATCGACGATCTTGGAAATACTAGTCGTTTTATGAACATGATTGCAACATAGACATTTATCGTCAGTTCTGAAATTACCATTGCATTATAGACAATTTTATGAAATATGAACTTTGATTGCGATTTATTGAATGCACTATAGTAATGAACTATTGATAGGAATTTTTCTCAATACTAGATTGGAACAATAATGTTTGCATTCCACAGTCTAATTGTATCCTATTCGACTATTTATGCAGTTTAGATGAACTTTGTTTGAAGATAGTATTTTTATACTACGATACTTAGGAGATATTAATCTCAAATTTTGATAGACCAGAGAGGCGTGTATAATCGTATTTGCTATTAAATTTATTTGTGATTGGCAAATTTTTACTTCATATCGATTCATGAATGAAACCCACAAAGGTTAAATAAATAACAGTTTTGAAACAATTAATGAATATAAGAATTTTGAAGTGGAACTATGGATGTATAATCGTTAGTTCAGTAGACGTGTAAAAGTCGCTGATGAATAATGCCCTTGAATAATTGAAGGAGATTCCCACAGTAATATTAATGTTGTTGAAGAATTTGTAAGTGGAGGTTTTTGAATATATTGTGGAAGATTTTTATGCCATATATATTGAAATATATGATGAATTCTGGGCCTATTTTATGCAATTTGTGCGTTTGAGCGAAGTATTTTTCCGCTGAGTTTATTGTCCAGGTCCTTTGAAAATTAATCATGTGAAATTACTGTTAAAATTAACAAGAGTGTTAAATAATTTGAGATAACGATTTTGAATGGAGGTTACCGTCACAAATAATAATAATAATAATAATTATTAAAACTTATTAAACCTGAATATAAGCTTAAATATAACTAACCTTCATTGGTCGATTATATTAACCTGATTTGAGTAATTGTCAACCGGATAAACGTGTGGTTTAATGTATTTCTAAAATAAATAATATTAATATTGTAAATAATTGTGTAAATATCTTTAATAATAATTGGAAATGAAAGGAATTAATAGAGGCGTGTATAGATTTTTGAATTGTCGTTTGACAATATTATAAACAATTTGTAATTGTTATAAACAATTAAGGAGTTTTTGTTATAAACATTAAGAGTTTTGTTAATATACTCTAAAGAACGCTAAGTATACAAGTGGATTATGTAATTAAACAAGTTTTGGGATGATTAGAGTAATCCAGTGATATGTGATTGAAGCATTTAAAAGATTTGCGTGATAATATTTGAGTTGAGTTGAGGACATTTAAAGTGTTTGAAAAGGAGCTGGGCTCAGAGGTTAGGAGCATATGCTAGCACTGGCCGGACAGGTGGGTCCATTTAACGACGTAGGCATGCGACATGATGTAGGGTGGATCGCAGCTGGCCTGACAACTGTATGTTAGAGGCCAAGGTCGACCACATAACAGGCTTGCAGTTATAAATAAAGTGTGATGTTTATGAAAGAGGAAAACAATTGCTACATGTCTCGCCCCAACTTCCTCATCCATTCCAAGTGTATTACTATTATTACGTTCTTTATAAGCAAGTGAAAGATAAAATTGTGTATGTAAAGTCTACAAGTCCTACAGGAGGACATGGTTATATAGACAATGGCTTCTGATTGCCACGTGTATTTTGTAGTATTTTTGTTAAAGTCATTCCCTTTATGTGAAATAAATTATTGTACAGTTTAAAGTTTCATGTTTCCGTTCTTGGTTCATTTTAAATATCATGGTGGAGGTTATTGTGTGGGCATACTTTAAGTGATCCAGTTGGCAACCCATACCCGAGATTAATTTGAAGAGGTAAGTAAAAGTAAGTATGAACCCCCGTATTTTTTGGTGTGTTCCACAATAATTTCTTGTTAACTGCTGTGCTCTAATCTCGATAGTATCTGTCAGTGCCATTTTCATTGATGTAGCTGTGCCGGTGCGATTGATTATTGGCAATCCGATTGAGGGGGCGGATATCTGACAGCCTACTATCCGGATTTACGGGGACAGTACCATGGACGCATATCTATCTGTTCCACAGAGTGATTTTTTTATTTGGTCCTGAAAAGGACCGTACTTATCCGATGGTACGTAGCCAGATTGAACGACGACATAATGATCTGTTGAACGAAAGCAATGTATCCTGTATATTCAGGGTAGCAAGTGTTTGAAATGTTGATCACCTTGGTCACCTTGACACATGTCAAGTCAGAGCTCTGTAACGTCTCGGGTTGTAAACCATTCCTCATTCTTACGCTGTGTCAAGTCAAAGCCCCCTGTAACCGCGGGATATAATCTAATCCTCATTCTTACATTTGACAAATATAAAAAAGTATTAATTCATCCACTTATGGGAAATACCGTAGTGTATTGAGTTCATTAGACTGTTAACATGACTTTTCTCACCAAAATCCCGTATCACACACCACATGCTGGTAAGGAAGCTGTTGTGATCGTTGGTACAAAATCCTGTATGATTATGTTCATCCTCGTCCGAACACCTGCTTTTATACCGACAGTAGTGGGTACGCGGGCTAAAGCGCTGCGTTAGGTCAAGGGGCCAAGCTCTCTGCTGACTTGGTAGACGCGTGGGTTCGAGCCCCACAGTCGGCTGTCCTTGAAATGGTTTCCCGTGGTTTCCCATTTTCAACACCAGGCAAATGCTGGGACAGTACCTTCTGACAGGCCATGGCCGCCTCCTTCCACATCCTTGCCCAGTTTCATTCATCTTCATCCATTCCATCTCTCATCCTTGACGCGCAGGTCGCCCACGGGCGTCGACTGGAAAGACCTGCACTCGGCCTCTCAGGAGGCTACACGACCAAAAAAAACTGCTTTTATGACCGAAGTGTATCACACGCTAGCATTTTGTACGCCAAGTTGTATGAAATAAAACATGGCGAAGGGTTGTCGTTTGAGGGTGTTATTTGCATTTCATTCGCGAAACTTGCTTGAAATAAATTTGAAAACATGTCAGGTACTGAATGAATGCATTCCAATCAATATTTAAGATCTAACTGTAATAATTGAATATTTTACCATACGCGGTAATACGAAGTGCAACAAAAAGCTTCACAGTGTGTTGGGAAAGTGTGCGAGTGGTATCACCCCCGCTCATTGTTTTGAAGATCCCGGGTTCAAGGCTATCCAACGCCGGATTTTTTAATTCTCTTTACCAATTTTATTTTATCCTCCCTACCACGCACAGCAAGATTTCAACTTAGCTTTGTTCACATAATCTACGAGGACGATAGGGAAAGTAGTTTTCTTCTCTCATTTAAATGGTTATTTTCTCTAAATACTGTTCAAAACCATGGGTTGATATTATTCGTGATAACTATTAGAATTTTAATAGTTCAATATTTATCCCAGAATAATAATAATATGACACGTTCTGTATTTACTGCCTGGCTGCGTGGCTCAGTGGTAACGTTCTCGCTTGCTGTGCTCAAGGTTGCAGGTTCGTATCCTGGCGCAGTCAGCTGGCATTTGAGGGCGCACAAATGCGAGGGAGCCGTGGCAGTAGATTTACTGGCACTTTAAAAATCCCCTTCGGAGCAAAATTCCGGCACCCCGGCGTCTCTAAAAGCCAGAATAGTCAAAAGGGACGTAAAACCAATAACATTAAAATTATCTGTATTTACTGTATGTTTGGGGCAAATGACCTCGTAGTTTCACCCCTTAAACCCTCACCAACTAACTAACTATTGATGTATGTGTATAGCAAGCGCTTTTTGCACAGACGCCGTTGAAAGAAATAATACTTTCGGTCTGATGTACCCTACTGTATTTATTCGTGAGCCTACCCACATAACAAATCTAATCTATTTGTTATGTGGGTCATCTGTGCGAAAAGCACTTGCTATACACATACAGTAATAGTCAGTTAGTTAGTTAGTTAGTTAGTTAGTTACTGCACGTGCAGTAGTTACTGTGGCAGTCCCACCTCAGACGTTTAAGTCCATGTCAAAGTCCTCAATCTTGGTTTATGGTGATGATTTAACTTTCTACTATTACAGATCACGTGGCGTAAGCTACTAATTCGATCGCATTACGTGTATGTGTGTTATTTCAAGGAGCAATAAGTCATATGTTAGTAGAATGGGCCTTAGTATTTGGCGAGGAAAATTTTACGGTCGGTTTATCTTTGCTAGACCCATGACCCAATTACATTGCTGTCACGCAGTCAGAGCGCAAAGCAATATCGACAATCGAGAGAAATGCAATGTTAGTTGGGTTTCATAAAACTAAATAATAAGGGGCTGGTGAACCACTCTGTATATATTATATACCGGGTGGTCCGCCAGCCCCTTGCGATCCAGTTTTATGCATCCCGTACTACAATTCTGAAAGACATCGGTCCCTGTCCCTAAACCGGGGTAATAGGCTATAACGAGATGTGTGTTTACAGGCTAGAAGACAGCAGGAATTGTGATCGTCACTATTAATTCAGTATGGATATCTTGAATGAACCCATAAAACGAGCACAGATACGCAGAACACATACTTTAAAACAGGAGGTACACGCACAGACCGGGAGCAGGTATTGTATAGACTGGGAAGTGCGCGCTGCAGGTTAAGCTTCGTAGTAGCTTGCATGGCAAGC
Organism: Meconema thalassinum; assembly: GCA_946902985.2. Lineage (NCBI taxonomy): Eukaryota > Metazoa > Arthropoda > Insecta > Orthoptera > Tettigoniidae > Meconema > Meconema thalassinum. The sequence continues at coordinate 210,686,229 of OX336394.1, forward strand.
GCGCGGTCGGATGGATGTGTGATAGTTGACAGTGCTCGAGGGTTGAAAGTTCAAGCCCCATGCATTTGTTTTGTAACATGAAGTCGCCTGGGATGTGGCAAGGTTGTACACTTAATACTTTTCACAGACTTATTTGTTTATTTGGCCCTGAAAACGACCGTGTCACCACGGAGGCCCGGGTTTGATTTCCGGCTCTGCCACGAAATTTAATTCTGGTCTGAGAGCTGGAACGGAGTTCACTTAGCTTCGTGGGGCACACAGAGGGGTTCGCTTCCTACCTCAGTCATCCTGGAAGTGGTTTTCCGTAGTTTCCCCACTCCTCTTCCAAGCGATTGCTGGGATAGTTCCTTTCATCAGGTCCACGGCCGTCTTCCTTCCCCCTTCCTACGCTCCCCTTTCCTTCATTAGATCCAAGTTCGTGGTCGCCTGGGTGATTGGCTTGTCATCATCCCCAGTTGTATCTGCAGACAAGGTGTGTTGAGCTCCGAGACACCGTCCTGGAACGCGACGGTAGAGGTCTGATCCCTTGCAGAGTCCAAGGGTAAAGCCAAGCTTGGAGGGCTAGCAATAAAAAAACGTATCCTTGCATAAGCTATGCTGCTGGGTTAGACGAGGATGAGGAGGTGATGGTCTGTGGCTAGGACATAGGCGACTAGTTAGCTACGTCGTACATGTTCCAAGCTTCGTAGACCACAGGTAGGGCAAAGTGTGTCCCATGGGAACGATATCAACATGCGATGGTAGGTCAGTATGTAGTTGCACCAACTCCCCTCCTTTGAAGCAATTCACAGCACAAAGCGTATTCACTGCCTCGAGATGTAATCCAGCGACGAGTATGTGGATATGTTCTTTATCTATGGTGAAGCTCGACAGAATAAATACCAGGCACAACGCCTGTACCAAGAACGCTATCCGGATAGATGACAACCGACAGGCATGCCATTTCGGAGTGTGGAAAGACGCCTGCGGGATACTGCATCCCTCGGAAGGACACGGCCTGATCGAGATCATCGCGTGACGTCATCTCACAATGAAGAGGTTGTGTTTGACGCTATGCGGCGTAACCCCCATACTATCACATGGGCAATTGCACAGGAGACGAACATTAGCCGAGCGTCTGTTATGTGGATTTTGCATACCCATCGGCTTCACCCCTACCATCTGCAGTTACACCAGGATCTCCATGTTCATGATTTCGACGCCAGGGTGGCATTCTGTCGATAGATCCTAAAGCATGTAGACACTGATCCCGCTTTTCTAGCGACCATCTTATTTACGGACGAAGCACGATTCCACAACAATGGAACCGTCAATCGCCATAATATGCATTACTGGAGTATGGATAATCCCCATTGGGTGCGAAAGACAGCTTTTCTGGTACAATGGGGCGTAAATGTATGGTGTGGCATCATGGATGATCACCCCGTCGGTCCCTATTTCTTTGAGGGCCATCTGACGGGACAAAGCTATTTGAGGTTTCTCCAAGATGAACTACCAACGTTTTTGGAACATGTGCCACTCCTTGGCCGCTTCAGCATGTGGTTTCAACATGACGAAGCTCCACTGCACGTGGCGGTGGTCGCCTGGAACCATTTACATGTGACGTATCCTGATAAATGGATAGTACGGGAAGCACCAGCCCCCTAGCCCGCCAGATCACCCGATCTTACGCCCCTGGACTTTTTCTATGGGGCCTTGGAAAACAACTGGTGTGTGCACAGGAACCGGCTGATCCTGGTCACCTTAGAGAGCTCATCACCGAGGCATGCCGATCCGTTTTGCCTGAGATGTTGCAATGAGCCAGACGGTCCTTACAATATCGCGCACAGCTCTGTATCGACCACGGAGGCCGTCACTTCGAGCAGGTGCTGCGATAAACGCCGTGGATAACTGACATCCTATCACATGTTTCCTAGCCTCTATCAACACAGCTCCATACCAACGGCCCTTTTCAGGGCCAAATAGGCTAAACAAATCAATCTGTGAAAAACGATTAAGTATAAAACCTTGCCACATCCCAGGCAACTGCATGTTACAAAAAAATATTGCATGGGACTTGAACGTTTGAACCCTCGAACACTGTCAACTATCACACATCCATCCGACCGCGCGCTTGCCATGTGAGCTACTAGGACGCTTGACCCAGAGCGCGCACTTCCCAGTCTATACAATACCTGCGCTCGGTGTGTTAGAGCACCTCCTGTTTTAAAGTACGGTTCTGCGTATCTTTGCTCGTTTTACGGGTTCATTCGAGGTACCCATACTGAATTAATAGTGGCGCTCGCGATTCCTGCTGTCTTCTAGCCCGTAAAAACACATCTCGTTATATTACCCCGGTTTAGGGAGAGGGACCAATGTCTTTCAGAATTGTAGTACATGTGACGGGATGCATAAAACTGGATCGCAAGGGACTGGCGGACTACCCGGTATATACAGAGTGGTTCACCAGCGGCTTATTTTTTATTTTTTTATTTTTTTTATGAAGGCAACCCAACTAACGCGTATGTCATAGTCATCCTAAAAACAATAGTACGGTACCTGCTCCTTTACGGCCTTAGTACAACTTAACCGTTGAGTTCAAGCTCAGGAATATACTAGAAATCATTAGCGGCAGTGTTATTTCAATGGCCTCAAATATAATGCATGACTAAAACGATCACAGCTTCGAATAACTCCACCTTACGTTTGGACAGGAACTGTCAACGAATAGATTCAATACGTGCCAGCAGAATACCATGGCTCTCAGTAGCCAAGGTGGCTAAATCAAGCATTTCTGAAGTCACGTCAGCTCTTGGGTAGAATGTTCAGACCCCGAGCTAGTGCATTTTCTTTTGGCTTAATGTCGTTTATAGTGGATGCATACTCGTATCAACCTGTTCCAACGAGTGATTTTTATTTGTTCATGAAAAGGACCGGTCGCCTCCGTAGCGTAGCGGTCAGCACGGTTAGCTGCCGCCCCGGAGGTCCTGGGTTCGATTCCCGGCTCTGCCACGAAATTTGAAAAGTGGTATGAGGACTGGAACGGGGTCTACTCAGCCTCGGGTGGTCCAAATGAGTAGAGGGGGTTCGATTCCCACCTCAGCCATCCTCGAAGTTGTTTTCCGTGGTTTCCCACTTCGTCTTCGGGCAAATGCCGGGATGGTACTGTACCCGTATCCACGTGGTCTTAACTGTTGAAATCCGATGGAACAGCTGGATCGTAGAATCTGTAAGCACCCGGCTGATACCCCCTAAAATTCTACCAACTATGATCAACCAGGGATAAGGATAAGAAGATGCCAGTGGTCAATGAAATAAAAACGAAAAATAGCTCAAAGTGAACTAACAAGACTCTGAAAACAATTAAATTAATCTCGTACGTGGTGCTAGGCATTCTAAAAACTGACCCACTAGTCCTCGTAGCACATCCTGTTTCTAGCATAAATGACCAAGACATCCGAAGCATTTAAAATCAACCAACAGTTTATTTATACAAAAACTGCTGCAAAGTGGGATACCTCTCCACAGAACAAAAATAATCTGCCTCCACTGAAGCGTAATCACGTCTTAATGACATTAGCATCAAATCTTGTTGAAAATGCTATAAAAATTATAGCATCATAACCGCATGTAAAACATTCTTAATAAATTTTAAACATGTTTATATACCCTTGTTACATATATTAACTAACCCTTGTATGTTTACGGCAATATTTACATGTTTACATTTTAGTTCACGTTCAAATTATTCGTGTTTTATATATTCAACTCCATCAATAAGCATTCTAGTGTACTTGTTATGTTCAAATCATGTCTTATTCGACGAACGGTTAAGTTAATCGAACGTATTGTCATTGCATAAAACATTAACAACATTTTAAATCTCACAATTAATCTCACAAGTTTTCAGTCATTATTATTACATGATAATACAAATATTATTACTCGTCTTTCCAATTAGACCTTTCTTCAAAAACAAAGGTCATCAATTCGAACAATCCATTCTAGATTAATTATTACAATGCTAGTTTTACTTAAATGTTGGTTTCATTAACTTTATACTAGCTTTCTAGTATCTATAATCGTGACTATACTGCACGTTCAAAATATACACATAAGTGCACTCAGTAATAGCTCAATAGCTAATTTATACTGGAAAAATATGATATTGTTTTAGATGTGCGCCTCCCTGTACTGTATGTGCGCCCCCCCCCCCCCTCCCCCCTCGGGGTGGCTGCGCCAACTCCCCGCCTGCGGTGTGTGGCTAGGCGTGGGGAGTATTGCCCCCCTGTCTGTCCGGCGGGGTGCCTCATCCCTGAACTCCCTCGGGTGTTCGTCGGGGAGGGGGTAGTGTTCCGGGCCCTTTGTGTATGTATCTGTATTGTCCCGTCCTCTTGTAGGTTTTCTTGCCTGTCGGTTATTGCCCGGTGGTCCGTTGTCCTGTCTCCGCCAGGGTGGGGTGTATGTCTGCTGCTGCAGGGGGCGGGTTTTCCCGTCGATTCCCCTTTTCCCTGTACCGGGAGGCTGCATACCCCTGTCTGGTCGGGGGTGGGTTTCCTCGACGGTCCCCATTTCCCCTGTACTGTGGGGGTGCATAGCTTTGCCTGCGTGGGGGCGGGTTCTCCCGATATTCCCCATTTCCCCTGTACTGCGGGGCTGCATAGCCTTGCCTGCTTGGGGGTGAGTTTTCCCGGTACTCCCTGTCTGCCCTGTATTGTGGGGCAGCGTAGGCCTGTCTACTTGGTGGCGGGCTGTTTCGTCGGGGGATGGTGTGCTCGTACTCCTCAGGGTAGTACTCCTGTGTGTACGGGGATGGTGGTCGCCGTGAGGGGTATGTCGGCTCTGTGTCCGTGTACGATACCGGTGAATACCGAGGAGGGTAGTGTGGCCTATCCTGTGCGTGTGGTGTTGTCAGCCGCTGTGGAGGGTAGTAATTTTCCTCCCTCCCGTAGTGTCTCCTCTCGGTGTACCCCCTATCCCTTTCAGGATAATAGCGCTCTTGTGTGTCTACGTGTTCATCCCTTAGCGGTCTCCCGCCTGCTTGGATGGCAGCTATGGTCAATTTCTCCATCCTGTCCACTAATTCGTCCATTTTATGATTAGTGTCGTCCTTTTGTGTCTGAAAGTGCTGATCCACGGCTTTCTCCGTAGCTTTTTACGTGATCTTTTTCCCTTCCTCTATGGTCTTTATGTTGTTCAACATGTGTTGGACCGTGGGGTTGTTCATAATACACAACTTGTCCACTATGGATGGTCTGAGGCCCTGCATTAACAGCTTGACTTTCTGCTTGTTCGTCATAGCTGCGTTATATTTGTCGCACATTATCAACTTTACGTTGATGTATGCCTGGGCGCTTTCCTTAGGTCCCTGTGACCTCTGTCTAATTTGGTCGTACAGGTCGTCATCATCTGGTATGAGCTGGAATTCACTTTTCAACAATAAAGTGATTTCCTCCCATGTGGCAGCTTCTAGTGTGTCCTCATGGAGCTCATACCATGTCATAGCCGCCTTTGTGAGGTAAGCAGGAAGGAGCCGTTTTCTAACTTCCTCGCTCCAACCATTGATCCGAGCCGTTCTATTGAAGGCCTTGAGGTATTCCTCGGGATCCTGGCCTTCCCCCGTGAACTTTGTGGGGTGGATCATGGGGTACTCAGTGTGTCTGTTCATCTCGTGTTCAGCTGTCTGTTGTTGGCTGTGTAGTGATTGTGATCTGTCTATGCTGTTCGCACCGCTATCTTGTGCCGAGGTGTTTGGGCTATTTAGAGGGGAATTAGCCTCGCTTCCCGTGTACGACACTTGTGTTACGTTACCAGGTGGCTCGTCACCTGATATGTCGGTACTGATTGATGGCGTGTTGTCGTACTGTGTGGATTTGACTACGTGTACAGTCCGGTCTAAATCCTGTTTCACTGTTTCCAGAATAGTGTGGATGTCTAGAACTGCCTCTGTCGAGTGATTATCTGACTTAACCGTGTCTGTCTCTAGTAACTGTGTAATGCGCTCGAGCAGATTACCAGTTTTCTGCTCTGTGATTTGCAGTTGCTGCAACAATAGGAGGTGGAGTGTTGGCAGGCAATCTACTTCACTAGCGCTGGATATTGGTGACTCTTGTCTGTGTTCACTGGCCTGGGATCGTGTAAAGTGTATAACTTGTGCTGCCGCTGCAGGGTGTTGAGCGCGGATCTCTGATGTCTTGAATTCGAGGTCCCTAAGAAGTTGTACTGCAGTCTGGTCAGTTATTAAGTCACTGTTCTTAATTTTTAGCTTCGGCAGGAGTGGAGTCGTACTAGCCGACAAATGGTGCGCAAAGTCTCTTAGTGTGGTTTTAAATGTGGACATTTAATTTCCACTGACTTTGCACTATGGGGCGGATGGGGGTGGGTGTAATAATACAAACTCTTATGTAATAGAGAAAAAGTGTGGGACGTAATATGGGATTTTTTAAAAAAAAATCTTCCCAGTCTCGCTTGGCTGTATGCGGTAGGGGTCGTTTGTACTACGAGGGCTCGTTGTATGAGTCCTACCCTTACTGTGCGTAGTAGAGGCGCCTCCACCAAATTGTTTTAGATCCCTTAGTTGGGGGTAGTTAGATCTAAAACGTACGTGTTAATGTGCTAATTTGGAAGGTGATTTCTAAAGAGGGCAGCTTCCCGTAGCTGGGTAAACTTACCAGTGTAGAGTGTTGTGTGATGTTTAAATGCTAGGGGGTGCTCCTGTAAAGACGTAAGTGTCGCTTATGGGGATGATCTGCTGGGCGCAGATTAATGTACTAGACTCCCAGCTGGTCAGAAGGAATTATATAACAGACCTGCTTGCGTCAGCTATGCCGGCGGCTTGCTGCCAGCGGAGACACAATGGAGCCTGAGCAGGCGATTACCGGCTACTATTGTCACGCTTACTCGTGACGAGGGTCAGGAAGGGTGTTAGGAGGTATAGAGGCGTGTAATTACAAATGCAGTGTGTAGATTACTGACCAAGTATTTATTGGTCAGTGAGCATGAAATTGTATGTCCCTTTTAGGGGAATGTAATAAATGTTATGAGTTTAAGTGTACAAGTTTGTGGGTAGGTTTTACAAAGTATAGGATATCTGAACACTTGCTGACTCACCTGATGATAGCAGCTTGCAGCGGAGCCTCCGGCTACACACACTGTATGACAGATAATAGAGAGGGCCTGTCCTCATTAAGGCCTTCCTTTTTATAGGTTCTGGTGTTGCTTCGTCGACATTCCATCGATGTAGGTGCCCTAGTTGGCTATTGTATAGGTGTTTGTGAGTGTGATGCAAGTGGCTGGCAGGCTTCCCAAGCTGGGTAGCCGCCCTTGCTGTGTAAAAGGTGCTGTTCTGGACTTATGAGATTTGCCAGTTAGGGGTGGTTTTAATAGATGATGGAGGGTGGCTTCAGGGGGTGCAACCCCCTGGGGGCCTGTACAATATAGACCATCCATCGATGTCTAATATCCCCTTATTAAAATCAAATTCCGCAAACAATCATTGCTTTATTCATACATAAGCTCTCAATAGCTTGTAGATATTTTTCCAAACATTATTAAGATTAAATAAGCTTTTACATAATAGTCGTAAAATATCATGCTTCAAATTAACATAAATTAAAGTATCTTGGACAATTTTTATCAGAACTGAGACAAATATAATGTAATCAGCTGTTCAAATAACAGTGCTTGAGAATTTTCAACATCATCATTTTGCTTTGTAACGAAAATATTTTATACAATCTTTCTATAATATTTATTTATTTCTCAATATATTCTCATGTTCATAAATATTTCTTTCAAGAAATTGTAGATAGATCACTGCAAAAAGAACGATTCAGCCCTCTACTAAACAAAATTCGACTGGAGATCCTCCCCCAAAGAATCATGAAAGATACTACAACATGGTAAAGAGTCTGTCTTAAGAAGGTACACGTAGACCATTAGAATCTAATGCTTAACTAGGATGGAGTTCAACAAACGAATCGTGAAAAAAAAGTGAACGAACTAAAAAGTGTCTAAAACAACTTCAATAAGAAAATCTCAAAAACTGTGGATTGCCAAAAATTAATCCAAAAATCGCAAATATCCACTCTAGAAATCATTATGTTTCCATATTTATACTGCACTCGACGAAAAATAGACCCACACGTCTATTAAAGAAACTTGCATGTAATGCATAAGTATTCAGATTCAAAGTTCAAAATTTGTAGAAGTGTCTATTCAAATAATCTTCAAATATACGTGGCGTATTGGACATCTGCTTGCTAACAACTATTCTTATATGAAGTTATCGCAGTCTTCTTCCTACTCTTCATATGTGTCTTCTCAACAAACTATATTGTTCTATTAAATGCGCAAAATGTAATACGAAAAAGAGTAAAGTAATGCATTGAAAATAGCATTATAAAATATTAATGTTAACTACAAAATAAAATGCACTACAAGACAGAAGCGATGAAGTATCGGGTCTAGCCCTGGAATGCTACTTAAGAAAACTTGGTGAAAAAGGAACACTCTAGAGTATGTCTAATCCATACTGTCTACTTGTGAAAATGGTTGTCAGCTACCTTGTACGATGCCATCTCGTTCAAATTGGAATATGCTTAAAACACACTGTTCTCGTTCTGGAACTGAACCCTCGTTCATCAGGTCGCGTAGTTCTCGAAACGACTGGATCTTGAAGAGAACCGAACCCCGATCCCGAACGGTTGAAAAATAAAAACAGCTGTTCGCGCAACAAGTTCATTGTTCTCACACGTTCCTAAGATGTTCTGTAGCCTATTCGTGGAATGCCATTATAGTTCATGTAGTCACAGTATGAACGTACAGTCAACTTTTCCAAAGCACCTTCCATCTCTTCTTAAAAAGCTTTCTGCTATTGTAGTATTTCATAATTGATGTTAGTGATCATCCAAGGTGGTCAACTCCACTATTGTATTGCATTCCTTCTTTCCATTCTAGCCCATTCGTGACATATGACGTGATGAAGTACTCGTTCATTCAACCTCTGTTCTGAAGTCATGATTATAATATATAGACTGTACTGAAAATAGTCTTGTATTGGCATTGAAATATCACAAGTCCTAGTGAAGACTGAGTTCACTGCTCCTTAATAATGAAGACTAACACTATCTCCAGCTATAACAAGCCGAGACAAAAAATACTGCGTTACGAACTGTCTAACTGCACTGGTTTCAACTTCGCGTCGAACGTCTAAATTTTAAGTACGTAAACGACCGCGTTGCTTGCGCGAGACAGGAGTGTTGTACCCCAAGCAAAGTATAATGTAATCTGATCTCTCTGCCTTGCCAGATTTTTCACACTGCTCTTGCGAGACCCATAATGCTGTTCGTTCCGAAACGACATTGAAAATCGATACCGACACTGGCTAGTGTTCGATAATACTCTGATATTCTGTCATATGCATTTATCTATGTGTAAAATACTCTCAAGTTTCCTCTTCTTTTAATATAATGCATTCACCAGTTTTTGTTCTGTTTCATAAATACTGTATCAAAATATATCAAGTTGCATCAGATTGACGTTACTGCTACCTCCATTTTGTAGTCATCTCTTGTACTAAAAACATAGCACATGTTCGAAGGATGTAGTGCTCGTACGCTCGCCACCGAGTATCAGGGCGCTGTATGCCTTGTAAATAGAGCCGCAGGAATTCATCTTAGTACACTCCTGTACAACATAGATCCGACTCAATGCAAAATACGGTCTCAGTACCTACTGCAAGGCCACGGCCGCCTCCTTCCCTCTTCCTTGCCTATCCATCCTAACATTCCAATCCCTCCCCTCATTAGGCCCCTGTTCGCTTTGCAGGTGAGCCCGCCTGGGCGACGTGCTGATCATACCTCCCCAGTTGTATCTCAACCGTCCAGATTATCCAAGCTACAGGACACTGCCCGTAGAGGCAGTAGTGGTGAGTTCCCTCGCTGAGTCCGTGGGGACCACCAACCTAGAGGGTAAATCGACTAAATAAAAAATAACAAGAAGTTCCGTGAAGAACTATACAGCCTACTTTTCATGCCAATGATTATTCTACAGAATATGAACCTATCTAGAATAATGACGAAATTAAGATGGTAATATCGAAATATCTAATAAGTTCAAAATATACCTGGTATAATGTAGCCTAATAGAGCACTACAGTTGGCAGCCCTGGTGACTGAATATATTCTTAGTTCCATATTCATTTTCTTAGTCTTAAGGTACAGAATACAAAATTTGGTTGAAGTCCAATGGACGTTACATGCAGTTAGACATTGGATCTATCAGCACGCGTAAAAGCATGCTGCCAACAATGTCATGCGTGCGCTGGTCAGAAATAATCTGAATTAGTATGATATCTTGTTGTGCCAATTTTGGATGAAATACATTTGTTAGTATAGAAGTTACATGTATTTTAAAATTGGACATATCAGCAGGCATAGAATCATGTTGGCAGCACTGCCTTGTATTAATTACTCCAAATTAATCTAGAATGTCAGGTGCTATACGTGTGCAAAGTATAGAGCTGTTGGCTTGCATACTTTCTGATATATTGATATTAGGGTAAAAAAATATAGACAGCATTTATTAACAGTTGGCAGCCCTGATTGCTTTTAATAATACTAATAGTAATATCTGTTATGGTACACATAGCACATACGAAATTTGGTTGAAATCCAACTGATAGTATAGAAGTTGTGTGTATTTAAAAATTGGTACTATCAGCAGGTTTATAATTATGTTGGTAGAACTGACGTATATAAGTTACTCCAAATTAATCTAAAATGTCAGAATATACGTGTGCGAAGTTTAAAGCTGTTGGCTTGCATACTTTCTGATATATAGGTATTTGGATGGAAAAAAAATAGAGAGAGCAATTATTAACAGTTGGCAGCCCTGGTGGCCTTAAGAATATGCTCAGTCATATCTGTTTAAGTACAGATATTACATACAAAATTTGGTTGAAATCCAATTGATAGTGTAGAAGTTATATGCATTTAAACATTGGACCTATCAGAAGGCTTAAAATTAGTTTGGCAACACTGTCATGGTTGGCCTCCTGGAAATTAAACTGAAATAGTCATATCTACATGTGTGCCAATTTTGGAATAGCTCCCATGCATACCTTGCAAGATATCCAACATGGAGCTCAAATTTCTAGTGCGTTTTTTCAGCAGTTGGTAGCACTGACATAATTTTCCAATATGGACGTGAGATATTCCGGTGCACATCTTTACTCATACTAAATTTGGTTTTGATTGCTGCAGCCGTTTAGGAGTTGATAGGGGGGGACACACACACAGCCAGCCAGACAGACAGACAGAAGGACAGACAGACAGACAGACACACATTTTCCCGGATCGATCTCATAAGTCTACTTTTTCCTCATTTTTGCAAAATGTGAAAAGTAGGCTAAAAATGAAAAGGACCGTTTTTATCCGATGGTACGTAGCCAGGTTGGACGACGACTTGATGATCTGTACAACAAAAGCAATGCACTCTGTATATTCAGTGTAGCAAGTGTTCAAAATGTTGGCTCCCTTGGTTTAATGGAAAGCTCAGACTCACTCAGTCCAACGCACGTGTCGCGTCAGAGCCCTCTGTAACAACTGGTTCTAAAACACTCCTCGTTGTTACGCTGTGTCAACTCAAAGCCCTCTGTAACACCAGGTTTAACCATTCCTGATATTTACGCTGTGCCAAGTCAAAGACCTCTGTAACCCATGATGCCCAGGTGGCCTGAGCATGCGGTGGCAAGTGTCCAACGCAAAAAGTTCACACTTTCTATCTTCATATATTGTGTGAGCATCCGTGGCTGACATGGTAACGCGTTGGACGGCGGATTGAAAGATTTGGGGGTTCGATACTTGTCACGGGGAGAGTTTTATAATTTGTTTTCGTTACGTTTTATCGTCTGTGTCGACCGCTTTACCAATGTCTTACGACATATATTATACAAGAGGTCACAGTTACCGTAATTATTGAGGATGGGGTACTAGTAATATAGCGGGCAGATGCATTTTCAGGTTGGATTCCATGAACGTTACATAGTGTTCGAATGCGGTATTACACGAAACACCTTAATATGTACACCTCAAATAGAGTTGTCGTTTTTTGTTAGAATTTAATAACAAATAATACCAAGAGAATTTGAGTCTCCGTGGCTTAGGCGGCAGCTCGCCGGCCTCTCACCGCTGGGTCCGTGGTTCAAATCCCGGTCACTCCAAGTGAGATTTGTGCTGGACAAAGCGGAGGCAGACAGGTTTTTCTCCGGGTACTCCGGTTTTCCCTGTCACAATTTCATTCCAGCAACACTCTCCACTATCATTTCATTTCATCTGTCATTCATTTAATCATTGCCCCAGGGGAGTGCGACAGGCTTCGGCAGCCGGCACAGTTCATATTCTCGCCGCTAGGCGGGGGCTTCATTCCTTCCATTCCTGACCCGGTCGGAGACTGGAAGCAGGCTGTGGATTTTCATTTCATTTCACCAAGAGAATTTCTCAGGAATATGTATACTTCGATGTGATCACTGACGATCAGAATCTCTTTCGACATGTTGTTGTTGTTGTTGTTCATTTGAGGGGCTAGAACCTCGCAGTCATTTAGACCCGTGTACGTGGGTGTGTGCGTGCAGAAGTTCACTGATAACCTGTGCTATAGCAGTGTCTGTATTAGTGTGTGTATTAGCAATTAAGGTGAGAATTGGGAAGGAGGTGGCTGTGGCCTTAAGTTAGAAACCATCCCGACATTAGCCTGGAGTAGAAGTGGGAAACCACAGAAAGCTTAGTGTACCCCGTTCCAGCCCCAGAGCAGCATTAAATTTCTTCGCAGAGCCGAGAATCGAACTCGGACACTTCGATATGTTATGTTAATATCCATTTCAGATGTTTTAACTTTCTGCCATTACAAGTCACGTGGCACAACCTGCTGATTCGATCGTATTCTATTTATAAATCAGCAAAATTCAACCAACTCTTCACAGGAATACATCGTAAGTTAATAAATGTGGTAATGTGACTTTATAGGTGTGGCTTAATATTACATCCCCACTAAAATAGAGCACGGGCTGTCGTTCAAGGAGTATGACTACGGCTGGATTCGAAGTACCATTCTACCCCTTCTCACTCACCATGTCCAGCCGGAACTTTACGGATTAAGCCACGACTACAATGTGTACACTGAGCGCTGCACGTGTACTAGATACAGTGGTCATCCCACCTCAAAACGTCATTATCCATGTAAAAACCGTCAATCATGGTTTATGGTCTTAATTTAACTTTCTACTATTACAGATCACGTAGCGTAACTATTAATTCGATCGTATTGCGTGTATGTGTGCTCTTTCAAGGAGCAATAAATCACATGTTAGTAGAATGGTCCTTAGTATCTGGCGCGGAAATCTTTATGGTCTTCTTTTCCTTGCTAGACCCATGGTTCAATTACATTGCTGTCACACAGGCAGAGCGCAGAGCAATTTCGACCATCGGGAGAAATGTAATGTTAGTTGGGTTTTATAAAATTAAATAATAAGGGGCTGGTGAACCACTCTGTATAGAGGACGTGGGATTCGAACTCCTTCGAATATACATAATATAATTAACAGTCTGGAATCAGTGGCGGTACGTACTCTAAAAACAAGCACATTTTTGAGAGAACATACGCCCATAATGTTACATGTTGCCTGTACCATGAGTGGACAAGGAAACCGATGTTACTCAATTGGTTTAATTATGGCGGCCATTTAGTAATCGTTTCTCTGCGGTTTTACCGGGCTGTGATGGGTCAGCGGTCAAGCTGCTTGCCTCGCACCAAGGCTGGTTGGGTTCGATTCCTGGTTAATGCTGATGGGAATTCCGAGGTGAACTGTTACGTATTGTGACTCAGATTCCACGTAAATAGGAGATCCAGTGGTTTATGATCGCGAAGTTAACGGTCACGTAATAGCACAAGCACTCTTTCTATTCCTTCCGATATTCCTAAGGTGGATTACTTAAACTAATATTTTCACGAATTCATTAAACCCTTCAAATTCAAATTCTTATTTTGTATGATTTTTTTACCTCGTTCATTTCACGGTTTCATTAACGTCATAAACACCTCCAATGCGTGAAAATGCAGTGAAAATTATTTAGTAGCTTGTCGCAGCATTCAGTAACGGTCTAAAAACAGAATGAAACATAATAGATAAACGACAAGTAGGAATTAACCGCTTACCTCAGACGACCAAATACTCGTTCAGTGTATATTCAAACTATGTTTAACACTGGTACGCGTTATTTCCACCTCTCAAATGACATATAACAACTAACTATAACAACTAAGATTAATAAGTCGCCTCCGTTACGTAGTGGTCGGCGTGGTTAGCTGTCGCCCCGGAGGTCCTTGGTTCAATTCCCGGGTCTGCCACGAAATTTGAAAAGTGGTATGAGGACTGGAATGGAGTCTACTCAGCCTCGGGTGGTCCAAATGAGTAGAAGGGGTTCAATTCCCACCTCAGCCATCCTCGAAGTAGTTTTCTGGGGTTTCCCACTTCGTCTTCGGGCAAATGTCGGGATGGTACGGTACCCGATATCCGGATAGTAGGCTGTCAGATATCCGCCCCCTCAATCGGATTGCCAATAATCAAACGCGCCGGCATAGCTACATCAATGAAAATGGCACTGACAGATACTATCGAGATTAGAGCACAATAGTTAACAAGAAAATTATTGTGGAACACACCAAAATATACGGGGGTTCATACTTACCTTGACTTACCTCTTAAATATATCTCGGGGACTGGGTTGTCAACTGGATCACTTAAAAGTATGTCCTCACAATAACCTCCACCATGATATTTAAAATGAACCAGAACGAAGTCGAGAAACTTTAAACTGCACAATAATTTATTTCACATAAAGAATGATTTTTAACAAAAATAAAACAACAAAAAATACGTGGCAATCAGAAGCCATTGACCACATAACCATGTCCTCCTGTAGGACCTGTATTCTCTACATATAATGTTTTAGCTTTCTCAAGCTTATAGCAACGAAAATATAACAATGCAATGGGAATGGAAACGGGATTTGGGATGAGACACACATATCAATTGCTTTGCGTGTTTATATACTGCACACTTTATTTATAGCCACAAGGCTATTATGAAACGCCCTTGGTCTCAGTAACACAGTTGTCCGGACCAGCTGCAAATCACCTGTGTGGTCAAAGCGGACACCCGTTCGTTCATCCCTAGCATAAGCGTGCTACCTCAGAGCTCGGCTCTCTCTCTTCAAATACGTAAATGTTCACATCTCAACTGAAATATTATCACGCAAATGTCTTACATGATTCCTTCAAACACCATTGGATTCCTCCAACAATCCCAAATCATGATTATTTGTTTAAACCACTTGCTTAACTTGCATTGTTTAGAGTATACAAAAAAACTCTAAATGTTAATAACAAAAGTTCATTAATTATTTATAACAATAACAAATTGTTTATAACAATGTCAAATGACGATTGAAAATTTAATACACGCTTCTATTAATCACTATCATTTCAAATTATTTAACAAAGATATTTACAAAATTGTTTTACAATATTAAATTGTTTATATTATTTATACAAGGAATACATTGAACCACACGTTTATACGGTTGATAATTACTCAAATCGTGTTGATATAATCGACCAATGAAGGTTAGTTATATTTTACTGTCAAATTCAGGTTTAATAATGTTTAATAATAATTATTAATATTTGTGACTGTAACCTCCATTCAAAATCTTTATCTCAAATTATTTAACACTCTTGTTAATTTTAACAGTATCTTCATATGAATAATCTTTCAAAGAACAAGAACAATAACATTCAGCGGGAAAATACTTCGCTCTTAACGCACAAACATGGCCCAACAATTAGCCCAAAATTCATCATATATCTTTATATATATGGCATAAAAATCTTCCAAACTACACACAAAAAACCTCCACTATTAATTCATCAACTTCATTAATTATTGTGGGAACCTCCTTCATTACTCAAGGGCATTACTCAACAGCGACTTTTACACGTCCACTGAACTATCGATTATACATCCATTGTTCCTCTTTAAAATTCTTATATTCATCAATTGTAATAATGACTGTTATTATTTAACCTTCGTGGGTTTCATTCATGAATCGATATGAAGTAAAAATTTGCCAATCACAAATAAATTTAATAGCAAATACGATTAGACACTCCTGCCTGGTCTATCAAAATTGAGATTAACATCATCAAAGTAACGCAGTATAAAAATACTATCTTCAAACAAAGATCAACTAAACTGCAAAATAGTCGAATAGAATACAATTAGATTGTGGAATGCAAACATTATTATTCCAATCTAGAATTGAGAAAAACTCCTATCTTCATTATTCATTATTATAGTGTATTCAATAAATTGTAATTAACGTTCGTATTTCATAAAATTGTCTATAATGCAATGATAAATGTCTATGTTGCAATCATGTTCATAAGACGACTAGTATTTCAAAGATCGTCGATATCGTAAAAGATTTTAACGCTCTAAAATCTTTTAAATTATTCTTCTTTCTTTAGGATGACAGAAAATTAGTCAAAGTAATTTACTGAATCGAATTACTTTAATAAATGACACGCTGTCTGAATTCAAATCTGCCATAGCAAATCGTTAACTTTACAGTCAAATCGTGACTACAAAAATATGCAAATTACTGAAAGAATCTAAATCATCCGTCTCAACTGATCCAAAATTATTTAAGTATGCCAATGACATAACAATGTCTCAAAAATCGAAGAAAAAGGCATAAATCATCGAAGTGTACTGAGTACAAAAATATCAATCAATAAAATAGGACAAAAGGTAGGACAGAAAATATGGGAAGAATGGTTGCTCAAATATCGCTACGATACTCAAATAATACAAGAAACGTTCACGACTACCTTATCTGCCGATTGACGTTCCAGAGGAAAATTCCCCACAGAAGACTGCTGATGGATCCATTTCACCAACTTAAAGATGTGCTCCATCCTCGAAACAGGAATCAGCGTCCTCGGAGAATCGAACTGCTTCCTCCTCCGAAATTGCACTGCTCCGTGGATACGAGAAACATCCTTCCGGCAAAATTCTTCATTGTGCGCCGGGATAACCCTGGCCTCTCTTGAAAGTTCTCTGAAGTTCTTGCAGGAATTCGTCATGAAGTTTAATGTAGTTATTTCCGCAGAAATATTCATAGTTGTGGAGTATGAAAATATTTCCACAGTTATCTGGTATAATTCAGCGATGGATTAACGATGCATGAGTGTAGTTGGATGTTCACTACATGCTCGCTTTTGTAGAAAGACGATTAACGAAATTCCATGCTGTTACTTTACTCCAATGACATATGTCCCAATTGCATCAAAGCCTTAGCCTTTCATCTCAACTACAGTTATAATGATCAAAAGCACTGCAATATTATAGTGTTCCATAGTCGAATGTATCGTTGTAATACCAAACTGTTGCACTCCACGTGTCAGCCGTAGTGTATAATGTGGAATATAAAAGTGTTTCTCCTGTGGCGAGAAAATCACTTTTGTTGGCAGCCTAAAAGTTCCAATATCTTTCGAAGTATCACTGTGAAATTCTTCAAATCTTGTATACACCTTAATGTTATACTGCCTAATAGAATTATCATACAGGCTGAAGTTAGCGCTTGATATCTTGACTGGTGGAAACGTTAATGTGCGCGTTTCAACTTCACCTAGTTTTGAGCAGCGTGAAATGGAACTGCTCCGAGTTCGTTCGATGCGGCAAGGCTTTCACCTCCCGCTAAAGACACCTTACTTCACTGAATCACTTGAAAATAACACTATATCGCCAGAAATATATATGAGATCTGAGTATGAGTATCAGAATGAGTATGAGAGCTCCTCTCTCCTGTGCACGACCTTTTATCAACTTCTTAAGGGGCGTGTCCATCCCTACCATAGCCTGTTGCTGCGTCATTGCTGGAAGTTTTAACTTTGGCTATTCTTGACGGATTTTCAAAATTCAAAAACTCAAAATTAATTTCTTCAAAATTCCAAATCAATGCCATAACTGAAAATAGATTTCCACAAATCTGCATGCCAAAAGTAATCGAATATCGTAGTTTCAGCAATTTCCGTCTTCCTTCCAAACTATCGTTCATTGGTTCTCGTCTCTCCTCCAATAGCGTAGCTTCTTCCTTAGCACAATACCTTGTTTCCTGCGACTGCGTCGTAAATCTCGGATCTTTCTCGAATAAAATCATGACGTCACCAAGAATCTCAGCTCAATCAGCCTACTGGCATGAATTCTACGTCATCCGTGCCTACGTCATGAATATCCACGTCATAACTATGACATCCATAACCTTACTGATATTTTCCAATACAGCCATCGTGGTCTCGATATAATTCAATTTCCGGGGGCATTCTCCCTTCACCACGTTTTAAAAACAGTTGCAAATTGTTTTTAAACTCTGTGTTATACATATCTCAATTCACTTGAACACGAAATTGAATTATTATTGGTTTACTCTTGGGTAATATTTCTTCAAGTTCCCAGCATTGAACTTGCCATAAACGACATTATTCTCATCATCGTAAAGTTCATAACAGTTGTTTCCATAGGCATTCGTAATTCGGAACGGACCCATGAACACTAATCCAAATTTGGGGTAGATTTTCTTACTTACATCAGCCTTGACAGGTCTGCGTAGTAATACCAGATTTCCAATTTCTAAGGGAGCACCAAAACGTTTTCCAGCTACTCTTTTCAGTCGTTTTTGTGCTGCTTTCTGGAGTTGTTCCTTCGCTCTGTCTATTCTCTGCTGCCTTCCTAAGTCGGGATCTCTAGGAACGTGGTTAAAAAGATTATCCCATGGCCTTTCTGGGTTTCTTCCTAGATGAAGTCTCATTGGCACCTCTCCTGTGCTCTCCTGCACTGTAGAATTTAGACATTCCTCAATATGGGGTACAAATCTCACCCAACCAGAATGATCATTTGGACAGAAAATTCGACAGAATTTCGAAAATTCAGCCATATATCTTTCCGAAGAATTCGATTCCGGATATCGCACGCTTGAAAATATGTGCTTAATACCAAGCCTTTCCATATCTGCAGCAAATTCCAAGGACGTAAACTGAGCTCCATGATCCGAAAGTAAATATTCTGGTTTACCAGCTTTTGGAAATACAGCATGTTCCAGCCTGCTTACAACGTTCCTCGTGTTAGCTTTTTGCATGGGACTCATTGTTACAAATTTGGAGAAGACATCCACGGTAACCAACAGATACTGATTACCCTGATATCCCTTCGGACAAGGACCAAATATGTCTGTCGCCATGAGTTCATTCGGTTTAGAGGGAATCATAGCCTTAGGTTTTCCTTTCAATAGAGCGGAAGCATACTTTGCTCTTTGACATTTATCACATGAACGAATGACATTAGCAATGCTGGAACGCATGTTAGTCCAAATAAACCTCTCTTTAAGAGTATCAAGAGTTTTATCTAAACCCGCATGTCCAGTTGCGTGATGAGCTACCCACACTAAATTGACAACAAGTTTAGGTGGCACGACTATTCGAAGCTTTGTATGCGCAGAGTCAGCATACTTACATACAATGTCTCCACTCAAGACAAAGTGTCGTGATTCTCTCTGTGTAGCTGCATAGTCAACATCAGTATTGTCCATGTAACCCTTAAGGAACCTGTACATTTTCCTGATTGGAGCGTGTCTCTTCTGTGACACACCGATTCGGGCTAACCTCCTAACGGTTTCTTGATCTTCTTGCTCCAATTGTACATGGTGTATCTGCACATTTTTAATAGGGTTACGTGATAAAGCATCAGCCAGTAAGTTATCTTTCCCAGGCTGGTGGACGATAGTGACATTAAACTGTTGGGTGAACAAAGCCCAACGTGTCAATCTATCACTAGACATGTCAGTTTGCAGCATAAACTGTAGTGCTTTATGGTCAGTAATAATGATAACCTTATGTCCCAGCAACATTTTTTTCCAAGCTTGCAAAGCTGTTACAAAAGCTAACGCTTCTAGTTCTGTCGTAAAGTAATTTTCCTCGTGTTTCTTTAACTTCCGACTAGTGAACGCAATGTAGTGCTTGTTGCCTGCCTCGTCTTTCTGGTATAAGACTGCACTAATGCCTATTCTTGATGCATCAGACTCTATATAGAATACCTTCTCAAAGTCTGGGTACTCCAGTTTGACATTGTTTCTGAGCATCTCCTTTGCTTTCTCAAAAGCCTCATTTGCTGCTGTACTCCATTTCCATCTATTATTTTTCTTGAGTAAATCATACAGAGGAGCCATAATTTCAGAGTATCTCGGACAGTGGCTGCTAATGAATTGGCATGCGCCTACAAATTCTCTGACTTGTTTCACCTTAGTTGGCTTTGGGAATCTAGTGATTGCATCTACTTTCTGCATGTTTGGATGATATCCATCTTTATCAATGGTATGCCCCAAGTAATTTATCTCCTTCTTCAAGAATTGACATTTTCCAAAATTGACTTTGATATTGGCCTCCCTTAAATTCTCGAACAACTTTCTCAGGTGCACTAAATGTTCTGCGGCGCTGGGTGAAGATACAATTAAATCGTCAATGTAGCAAATTACATTCTCCTTTACTTCGTCAGTGAGCTTACTATCAAGTGCTCGAATGAGTGCTGGTCCACTGTTAACCATTCCAAAAGGCATTCTCACAAAGACCCATGACGTCTGGTCAAATAGGAATCCAGTGTACTGCATACTCTCTTCTTCTAGTTGAACTTGATAAAAAGAAGACGTCAAGTCAAGAACGCTGAAACATGCTCTCCCTTTGAATTTTCGAAGCAGATCTCTAATCTTGGGTGGTCGGTCGTTTTATGGAAGAATCTTCAAGTTGATGGTCCTGGCATCGAGACAAAGACGTATCTGACCATTACTTTTCTTCACTACTGTGATGGGGTTTATATAAGACGACGCCTGTTTTTTAATAATCCCGTCTACCTCCATTTTTCTGATTAACCCTCGTACTTCTTGATAGTATTTCTCAGGTATGGGGTATATTCTCTTCTGGTAAGGGGTTTCATCTGTCAGCCTTATCTTGTACTTATAATCCTTAATCAATCCAGGCTTTTCATCGAAAATATCTTGGAATTCCTTTATCAGATCCTCAAATTCCCCCTGAATTTCTTCAAATCCTTCAGTTTTTCTACTGGGTATTTCTGCTAAATTTTCCACTTCATTAATTATGGTATTCAAAATTTCTTCCCTAAGGTCTATTTCCAGACTGTTTTTCACGTCCTGTTCTTCTATCTCTTCTGTGATCATGTACCCATCATTAAAGCTAATACTTCTGTTCTTCATGTCAATAACAGCTCCAACCTTCGATATAAAATCGATTCCAAGCACCATATCAAAATTGATCTTGCTCACCACAATGAAGATCTGTTCATAATTCCTTCCATTGATCTCAAAGTTCAATAACACTTGAATCTTACACTTCACTGCCTTATCTTGGAAAATCCCTCTCACTTTGACGGTAGAAACAGGTAGAACTGTCATGTTCTCTCCTTTTAGCAGATTTTGATAACAATCTTCTGAAATGATGGAAATAATAGCACCAGTATCCATCAGGGCTTTATACTGTTGGCCATCTATCAGTACAGAAATGATAGGTAATGCACATGGTATTTCCTCTTTAACGATACCCCTCTCTTCTAGTAAATCTTCATCAGTAACTTCATATATCTCATTAATTGTAATTAGGTGTGGTGTGGCAATGTATTTACAGGTTCTCACTGTCGTTGAGAAATCGGCGGTTTTTTTTGTGTTACCGACCTCAAAATTATGCTGGCTCGTAGAAGGCCCAGGATCAATCACAACATCCTGCCTTTTCTTTTGATTTTCGGCTTCTTTTTCCCGTAACTCCTTCAGGTATTGCTGGCTTCCCTTCTCTCTTTCCTGATACTGATCGGGTGTCATAACCTGACCTTGAGAATCCTGATTTCTATTTTGGTTCTGGTTATTTCTATTATAATTTCTGTTATAACCATTATTGTTGTAATATCTGCCTCTTCCATTGTTGTAATTGCCTCGATTATAGTTCCAGCCTCTTCTCTGTTGATACGGACGGTAACCTTGCGATCTGTTATTCCTAAACTGATTATTCCTGTGAGGACCTACATTGTCAGTTTTCTCTTCATCTGGCTTGTCAGTTTGCTGAACTTGGTCCATGTATACAGTATTTATTTCTTTGAAGTCATGCCTTTGACCTTTCTGTACCACGTTAGGCATTGGACTTGTGTAGTCTAACCTCCTCAGTAATTCGTCCATGCTGGTCAAATCCCTGATGTTTGACGAAATGATTAGTCTCCTCACCTCCACAGGCAGCATACGAGAAATCGCATCAATTAATTGCTCCGTTGACAATGGGGGTTGCAAAAATCTTAAGCGGGACAATTGACTCGTAAAGAAATCAGCGTACCGTGTTGGAAGAGTACCTGAGTATTTTCTTGAATAAACCTCCGCTCTTAACGAATTCTGCGCTTCTATGGACCAAAATCGTTTGATTAATGCCTCTGCAAACTCGTCAAAGTTACTGAAAGTGTATCTAAAAGCTCTAAACCATTCAAGGGGTCCTCCAATCAAAAATCATTCCACTATCTTCATCTCTCTCTCTCTGGGAATGTGAGCTTCGATGAAATAATCTTTGAGGTTCCTGACATATTCTATAGGCGTCAAACTATCAGTGTTGCTGAATTTTTGCGGTTTGTCTTCAAAATTCCTGATGACCGTTACATTCCTCGGATATGAATCCGGGTAGTTTTTCCCACTATCTCGATAGTTCCACTCAGGTTCCCTATTCCTTTCGTCATCTTCCTCCCTGAATCTGGATATACGTTCTTCAGGAGTCACGTCTCTCTCTTCTGGATCTAGGTTATATCTTCTGGCATAATTCCTATTAGTTTCGCAAGCTAAGCCTTCTGTATCCTTGTCAGTGATTTCCGTTAAGACTTTCCTGATTAACTCTTCTTTGTAGGTCTCCATTAAACTAGCTTCTCCTAGCTTCAAATTCTGCAATTTGCTCGTCGTTTCATTTACATCAGAGACAACTTTATGAATCTGATCCTCTAACGCAGATTTTAATGCTTGCACATCCTGACCTATTTGTGTTCTATCTTCTACTTGTCTCTCGGATAGCGAATCCATCCTTACGCTTAAATCTTTCCTAATTTGTACTACTTCATTGTTAATATCTATTTGAGTACTGGCAAGTTTTCTTTCAATACGTTCCTGAATTTGGGTTACATGTTCCCCACTTGACCTATTCCACTCGTCTTTCCATACTGCTATATTTCCCGTTAACATTTCTGCTATGTCTCCTTCGATATCTTCTTTAAGTAATCTGTTATGGTCTAATACCTGGGTTCTCATGACCTCTACATCATACTTTAAACCTGCTAAAGACGCTGTCGTTCTAACTGACTCATCAACTAGCCTAGTCGTTAATGCACTCATATTACGCGTAAAAAGTGTTTTCGAATTTTCTATTTCTTCCCTGACTTTATTTACATCAGTTTGGACTTTAGCAATATCTACGAAAACTGTGTTGACTTCTACTTGAATCTTATTTATGTCACTTTGCATCTCATTTACATCCGAATGAATGTTATTAATATCAACCTGAACATTGGACACATCAGTTCTAACATTTTGGACTTCTCTTTGGACTTCCTCAACCTTGTCTTGGACAGTCGCAACATCATTTTTAACAACTACTACTTCAGCCCTAGCACAAGAAATATCACTCCGGATATTAGCAACATCAAGATTCAACATAGTAAGATCCTTTTGTACCTTAGACACACCTATTTTGACATCAGACACATCTTTATGCACATTGGACACGTCTGTGCGCATGTCAGTTACAGCATTCTCTATTCCCTGGGTATTAATCTGTAAACGCGACATATTATCCTCTAGGTTTGCAGAACTAGTCTGAATAACTTTCAAACTCTCATCCATTCTACTAGCATTCTCCTCCATTCGACTAGTATTCCTAGCTTCCATTTCCTTTACACTTTCATTCATGCTAGCTTTCATTTCTCTTGCACTTTCATCCAGCCTAATAGACATATTACTAGAATTCTCCTCCATCATCTGCTTCATACTGCTATTCATGCTAGCTTTCAAATTAGCAGACATCTCCTCTAACATTTTCCTCATACTCTCATCTGCCATTTCAATACTTTTTCAATAATAAACTGCTTTAGGGACATACATCAAACAGAGTAAAATAACAACATCTGAGCAACATTCTTCACCATATATAAAATTTGAGCAATTTTCTGTCTTAAATCTAACCTATAATTACCTTATAATTAACCTTCGTAGACACTTCATGTTGAAATAAACTCAAGCACATGTTCAAGTTTCTTTGGTTCATTTTAAAATATCCTAACACAAATAATTTACATTTATAATCCAAATAGTTAATTTTATCATTAATATGACTATACATGTCATAAGCCGGTCGAATAAAATAAGATTCCAGATCATAGGCAATTTTTTAAAGTTTCCAGCCTATTTAACCTCTCTCAAGTCGTATAAGATCTGATCTTTTCTGAGTGTAATTTTCCTAATACAATACAACATTTATTCCTATATAATCACACTCTCAAATTCTACAATTGGCTAAGACATCTAACAAAGAATCAACCTCTTTATTTGAGTCTTCACAATCCCTTTGACATCGATAACTTGGTAATCCAATGTTATTCGAACACTCCACAAAAATTGCGGTGTCAATTCTACTGCAATAACTTGGTAATCCAATTTTATTCAGTCGAACGTGCCAATCGAGACAATCGAGCCCCACCGAATTGCGGCGCCAATCCTACTGTACCCGATATCCGGATAGTAGGCTGTCAGATATCCGCCCCCTCAATCGGATTGCCAATAATCAAACGCGCCGGCATAGCTACATCAATGAAAATGGCACTGACAGATACTATCGAGATTAGAGCACAATAGTTAACAAGAAAATTATTGTGGAACACACCAAAATATACGGGGGTTCATACTTACCTTGACTTACCTCTTAAATATATCTCGGGGACTGGGTTGTCAACTGGATCACTTAAAAGTATGTCCTCACAATAACCTCCACCATGATATTTAAAATGAACCAGAACGAAGTCGAGAAACTTTAAACTGCACAATAATTTATTTCACATAAAGAATGATTTTTAACAAAAATAAAACAACAAAAAATACGTGGCAATCAGAAGCCATTGACCACATAACCATGTCCTCCTGTAGGACCTGTATTCTCTACATATAATGTTTTAGCTTTCTCAAGCTTATAGCAACGAAAATATAACAATGCAATGGGAATGGAAACGGGATTTGGGATGAGACACACATATCAATTGCTTTGCGTGTTTATATACTGCACACTTTATTTATAGCCACAAGGCTATTATGAAACGCCCTTGGTCTCAGTAACACAGTTGTCCGGACCAGCTGCAAATCACCTGTGTGGTCAAAGCGGACACCCGTTCGTTCAACCCTAGCATAAGCGTGCTACCTCAGAGCTCGGCTCTCTCTCTTCAAATACGTAAATGTTCACATCTCAACTGAAATATTATCACGCAAATGTCTTACATGATTCCTTCAAACACCATTGGATTCCTCCAACAATCCCAAATCATGATTATTTGTTTAAACCACTTGCTTAACTTGCATTGTTTAGAGTATACAAAAAAAACTCTAAATGTTAATAACAAAAGTTCATTAATTATTTATAACAATAACAAATTGTTTATAACAATGTCAAATGACGATTGAAAATTTAATACACGCTTCTATTAATCACTATCATTTCAAATTATTTAACAAAGATATTTACAAAATTGTTTTACAATATTAAATTGTTTATATTATTTATACAAGGAATACATTGAACCACACGTTTATACGGTTGATAATTACTCAAATCGTGTTGATATAATCGACCAATGAAGGTTAGTTATATTTTACTGTCAAATTCAGGTTTAATAATGTTTAATAATAATTATTAATATTTGTGACTGTAACCTCCATTCAAAATCTTTATCTCAAATTATTTAACACTCTTGTTAATTTTAACAGTATCTTCATATGAATAATCTTTCAAAGAACAAGAACAATAACATTCAGCGGGAAAATACTTCGCTCTTAACGCACAAACATGGCCCAACAATTAGCCCAAAATTCATCATATATCTTTATATATATGGTATAAAAATCTTCCAAACTACACACAAAAAACCTCCACTATTAATTCATCAACTTCATTAATTATTGTGGGAACCTCATTCATTACTCAAGGGCATTACTCAACAGCGACTTTTACACGTCCACTGAACTATCGATTATACATCCATTGTTCCTCTTTAAAATTCTTATATTCATCAATTGTAATAATGACTGTTATTATTTAACCTTCGTGGGTTTCATTCATGAATCGATATGAAGTAAAAATTTGCCAATCACAAATAAATTTAATAGCAAATACGATTAGACACTCCTGCCTGGTCTATCAAAATTGAGATTAACATCATCAAAGTAACGCAGTATAAAAATACTATCTTCAAACAAAGATCAACTAAACTGCAAAATAGTCGAATAGAATACAATTAGATTGTGGAATGCAAACATTATTATTCCAATCTAGAATTGAGAAAAACTCCTATCTTCATTACGGTATTCATTATTATAGTGTATTCAATAAATTGTAATTAACGTTCGTATTTCATAAAATTGTCTATAATGCAATGATAAATGTCTATGTTGCAATCATGTCCATAAGACGACTAGTATTTCAAAGATCGTCGATATCGTAAAAGATTTTAACGCTCTAAAATCTTTTAAATTATTCTTCTTTCTTTAGGATGACAGAAAATTGATCAAAGTAATTTACTGAATCGAATTACTTTAATAAATGACACGCTGTCTGAATTCAAATCTGCCATAGCAAATCGTTAACTTTACAGTCAAATCGTGACTACAAAAATATGCAAATTACTGAAAGAATCTAAATCATCAGTCTCAACTGATCAAAAATTATTTAAGTATGCCAATGACATAACAATGTCTCAAAAATCGAAGAAAAAGGCATAAATCATCGAAGTGTACTGAGTACAAAAATATCAATCAATAAAATAGGGCAAAAGGTAGGACAGAAAATATGGGAAGAATGGTTGCTCAAATATCGCTACGATACTCAAATAATACAAGAAACGTTCACGACTACCTTATCTGCCGATTGACGTTCCAGAGGAAAATTCCCCACAGAAGACTGCTGATGGATCCATTTCACCAACTTAAAGATGTGCTCCATCCTCGAAACAGGAATCAGCGTCCTCGGAGAATCGAACTGCTTCCTCCTCCGAAATTGCACTGCTCCGTGGATACGAGAAACATCCTTCCGGCAAAATTCTTCATTGTGCGCCGGGATAACCCTGGCCTCTCTTGAAAGTTCTCTGAAGTTCTTGCAGGAATTCGTCATGAAGTTTAATGTAGTTATTTCCGCAGAAATATTCATAGTTGTGGAGTATGAAAATATTTCCACAGTTATCTGGTATAATTCAGCGATGGATTAACGATGCATGAGTGTAGTTGGATGTTCACTACATGCTCGCTTTTGTAGAAAGACGATTAACGAAGTTCCATGCTGTTACTTTACTCCAATGACATATGTCCCAATTGCATCAAAGCCTTAGCCTTTCATCTCAACTACAGTTATAATGATCAAAAGCACTGCAATATTATAGTGTTCCATAGTCGAATGTATCGTTGTAATACCAAACTGTTGCACTCCACGTGTCAGCCGTAGTGTATAATGTGGAATATAAAAGTGTTTCTCCTGTGGCGAGAAAATCACTTTTGTTGGCAGCCTAAAAGTTCCAATATCTTTCGAAGTATCACTGTGAAATTCTTCAAATCTTGTATACACCTTAATGTTATACTGCCTAATAGAATTATCATACAGGCTGAAGTTAGCGCTTGATATCTTGACTGGTGGAAACGTTAATGTGCGCGTTTCAACTTCACCTAGTTTTGAGCAGCGTGAAATGGAACTGCTCCGAGTTCGTTCGATGCGGCAAGGCTTTCACCTCCCGCTAAAGACACCTTACTTCACTGAATCACTTGAAAATAACACTATATCGCCAGAAATATATATGAGATCTGAGTATGAGTATCAGAATGAGTATGAGAGCTCCTCTCTCCTGTGCACGACCTTTTATCAACTTCTTAAGGGGCGTGTCCATCCCTACCATAGCCTGTTGCTGCGTCATTGCTGGAAGTTTTAACTTTGGCTATTCTTGACGGATTTTCAAAATTCAAAAACTCAAAATTAATTTCTTCAAAATTCCAAATCAATGCCATAACTGAAAATAGATTTCCACAAATCTGCATGCCAAAAGTAATCGAATATCGTAGTTTCAGCAATTTCCGTCTTCCTTCCAAACTATCGTTCATTGGTTCTCGTCTCTCTTCCAATAGCGTAGCTTCTTCCTTAGCACAATACCTTGTTTCCTGCGACTGCGTCGTAAATCTCGGATCTTTCTCGAATAAAATCATGACGTCACCAAGAATCTCAGCTCAATCAGCCTACTGGCATGAATTCTACGTCATCCGTGCCTACGTCATGAATATCCACGTCATAACTATGACATTCATAACTTTACTGATATTTTCCAATACAGCCATCGTGGTCTCGATATATTTCAATTTCCGGGGGCAGTACCTACTGTAAGGCCACTGCCGCCTTCTTCCCTCTTCCTTACCTATCACTCCCATCACTCATGAGGCCCCTGTTCGCTTTGCAGGTGAGGCCGCCTGGGCGAGATGCTGATCCCACCTCCCCAGTTGTATCCCCCCCGACCAGATGTTCCAAGCTCCAGGACACTGCCCGTAGAGGTGGTAGTGGTGTGATCCCTCGCTGAGTCTGTGGGAAAAACCAAACTGGAGAGTAAAATAGACTTTAAAAAATGTAAGATTAATATTACTGAACACCGCGCTCATAACTTAATATCGCAGGCGCCAAGCCATGTGTTGAGGCAGGACTGTCGTCACGCAGCTGTGTATTCCCCTAGATAAAGAGAATTCTCAAACTTGACGTTATAACAAAATACAAATTCACTCACGGAACATAGCCTACGTTCATAATATTACAGCGGCTTCGATGGCTTAATTGGTAGCATGCTGAGCTTCTATGCCCAAGATCGCGGGTTCAAACCCGGCCGACGTCATCGGATTTTGAATAGCGTTAAAATCCCTGAGTATGCCTTCCTTCAGAAGGGAAATTAAGCATGTTGGCCCATGTAATAGATTTATGGAATGTAAAAGAACCTTCCACTAACTACAATTGAGTGAAGCTAAATTTGTAGGTTAGATTTGATTAATGCTCTAAGTTCCATCGTTCGCCGCCAGGTGCTGGTTGCGGAGGCAACTAGTAGTCAAGTTCACAGCTAGGTGTCGTTGACGGTAGCATTTGGTAACAAAAGTAGGAACTACTTGAAATTGATCGTCTGCAGTCCTTACCTAAATTACATATGTATGTATGACTTACTCTTACTTGATTCAGTTCCTCCTGTTCCGCCCGGAACACAGAGCATCCGTGAAACGTCTCCATTGTGGTCTCCGACTCGCCAGTGCTTTATCTTCCTTACAACTTTTCCCCGCTTCTACTGCCCCTTCGACGGTAGTCCTCTTTCAGGTCTTTCTAGGAGACCTCTTTTGTGCCCCTTGTGGGTTCCATTCTTTTTTTTTTTTTTTGTTACCTCCTGAGAGGCCGAGTGCAGGACTTGTTAGTCGTCGCCCGTGGGCGACCTGCGCGTCTGGATGAGGGATGGAATGGATGAAGGCGGATGAAACTGGGCAAGGATGTGGAAGGAAGCGGCCGTGGCCAGCATTTGCCTGGTGTTGAAAATGGGAAACCACGGAAAACCATTTCAAGGATTGCCGACGGTGGGGCTTGAACCCACGCGTCTACCGAGTAAGCAGAGAACCTGGCCCCATGACCTAACACTGCGCTTTAGCCAGCGTAGCCACTGCTGTCGGCTCCATTCTAGTGCTGCTCGTTCTACGGATCCTGCTGACTTCCTCCAGCTATGTCCTATCCACCTCCATTTCTTTTTCATAATTTCAACCTCTACTTGGAGTCGATTTGTTGTTTCCCAAAGCTCTTCATTGGATATAATTTCAGGCTATCTGATGTTTAAGGCTGTGCGGTCAAAAATTGAAATTTTATTTTTATTTTTATTTTTACTCTTAATCTCTAATGTAGGTCTTTGTGAGATATTATATGCGTTTTGAAGAAAATAACGACGGCTCGTTTGCTGAGGACATGGCTTCAAAGTGGCTATTTTGAGCGTTAAAGGTACAATCTCCACGACGAAACTAATAATCGGAAGACACCGAAATTTATGTACAACAACCCCTGTAGTAGTACCTGCAATAGGAACAATTCTTATTACGAAATTCAAATTTTGTATTAACCTCTTCAGATTTGAATACCATTTTTAGTGAGAAAAATTGTTATATTAACGTCAAAGTTTTATTAATTTGATGTGGCTCTTATTCTGAGCAGTAGAAAAGTTCGATAAAGAAAATTGGTTCAGCGATATACCCGTGGTGATTGTACCTTTCAGACTCCACAAAACGCAGGTTGAATCAGTCACACACACATACACATACGCGCGCGCACACACAGCGGTAAGACAAGGTCTTGGGCAAGAGCGCGCTCGGGCACCTGCCTTACCCTCTCCTTCAACACCTTTGCTATCGAAGCTTCCGCCTCCCTCCCGCCCTGACTCATCATGCCAGTCCACACGACCACAGACTAGAGCAGAGTTTACCAACCTTTTGAAGTTCACGGCATCCTTGGGAATAACATTAAACACTAGGGGCACCCTTCCTTGAATAAAAAAAAATATGTTTCATATGTAAATTTTTTGAAATATTTTATAATAAGTAACGTACACCATAACATAATACAGTCAACTTTACTACAGTCAGTGAGTAAAAATACATCAAAATTTTGTTCGATAAATCGTTAATATGAAACTTGTGATTGATGCTTAGAGCACAGCTACGTGATATCGGGCCTTGCAGTTGACAATGAAACACGCAAATCATCCTCAAGGTTATTCAGTCTAGTTCTTGCTTTGGATTTTATTGTCACCAGAGCAGAGAAGGCTTGCTCGCATAGATAGGATTTTGGAAAGGGCGAAAGTGTGTTAATTGCTTTCTTCATTAGGTTAGGATACTACTCTCTCCACTGAAGCCCAAAAGTAGCCACCGACGCCTCACTCTTGGTGGACTTACCTTTGAGTGTGGAATCGGCACAAAGATCAATAAATTCATCTCGTTCGCAACCAGTGAAATCTATTTCCTCGCACTATCTATGAAATCAAATGGTGAGACAACCCAGTTGACATTCATAGTGGAAATAGATGGAAAGTATGTATCTATTGATTCTTACAATCTTGATAAGTGATCACAAATGCGGTCTTTCAGCTTACCCAGATCGTTATCTACTGCCAGATGAAGAAAGTTTGAAAGATCTCCTTTCTGAACTGCAGACATCCAAGAACTAAGTTTTCTTTTGAAATCTTTCATTTTATTGGTTGAGGAAATTATTGTTTCCTGTCTACCCTGCATTGAAACATTCAGTTAATTCAGTTTATGAGAAATATCTGCCAGATACGACAGTTCCAAGCACCGAGAATCAGTTAGTAACAGCTCATAAAATGTATCTTGATTTTCATCCTTGATTTTCACCTGTTCTCTAAGTTCAAGAAACTGCTTCAATACACGACCCCGCGACAACTACCTTACTCTGTATGAAGTAACAAAGAGGTATGAGGTGCATCCGTTGCGAGACATAACTGTTTAAAAATCCTGCACATTAAAGGTCGAGACTTGATGTAGTTCACCATTTTCACAACTTCGTTAAACACTGCAGCAAAATCTTGAGCTCTTGCAGTGAAAACCTTTAAATTTCCCAGACATAGATTGTGCACCATCTGTACATATACCACAACAGTCTTTCCATGCCGGCCGAAGTCGTCGGATTTTTTAAGAGAGTTAAAAATCCCTCAGTATGCCTTCCTTCGGAGGGGAAGTAAATCCGGCGGTCCCATGTCATAGATTTATGGCATGTTAAAGAACCTTCCACTAATTACACCTGTGTGAAGCTAAATTATATATAGGTTAAACATTTGACTAACGTTCTTAGGTTCCTACGTTCGTCGTCAAGAGCCGACTGCGGTGGCGTCTGGTAGCTAAGTTCTGAACTAGTAGTCATTGACGGTGGCGTTTGGCAGCAAAAGTCGGAACTATTTGAAAAATTCAAGAGACTGCAGTCCTTACTTGAATTAAAAAAAGATAACACGCACTAATACAGTCATCACAATTAACACCGGTTATCAGACAGATTCTACACACACCAAAGTACACGGGGCTACATGACCGCGTTGTCGCAGCCCCTAAACTTAAGAACCAACCAACCAGTCTTTCCATGAAAGATCTTGGTCATTGAGAAAGGAATTAATAGAAACAAAAATATCATGGCCTGAGGTTGTAGTCTCCAGCGGTCTACAGAACAGAAACTGCTCATTAATATCTTTATCATCAATATATCTGGTAAAACCAAGGAGTTGCAGTTTGTCACCACTATCGATACTCTCATCTACTTGCAAAGCAAATGCTCTATCAGTTTTTATTTTCCCCACGACTTGTTCGTTGATATTGCAAACATTTCAGATATCCTGCGACTGATTGTGTTGTTGGAAAGAGGAAATTTCGAAATTTGATTAGCTGCTCCTTCATCAAGTATTGTTGAAACTATAATTTTCCATGCAGGACCTATGATTTCCTCTCCAAGAGTATGAGGTGTGTGTGTGATTTTTTTTTTCCTATCAGTTCTGCTACTTTAAACGAGGCTTCAAGAGCAGTATCACTTATGGTCTTTCTCTTTACCATTCGCACAGCTGTTTTTTTTCTCCCCTTCTAGTACACGTGAAAAATACATCTCACTCTTCCCTGACCCACTTGGATGCTTAATTGTGAGATGCCACTTCAGTTTGCTAGGTACCATGGCCTCGTGTTTCGCCACAAACTAAACACACAGGGATAGGGTTTTCCTCGTTCTTATTCCACGTAAATCCATACACTACGTAACTGTCCTGGTATGTTCTTTTCTTTCGTTTGTCTTCTTTATGTTGAATTCGACGGTTCGGGAGTAGGAGCCGACTGCTCACTTTCAATCTCCAGGCGTTTACGTTTAACAATGAACTTGTCAATAGCTAAACACTGCTACTGTAATCAACGCCAAGAAAACATGTTAAAGTGGCGTAGGAACGGGTACACTTTTATATATTTATATATATGTAAGTGACTGATGTGAAACAGCTTTTGTCAAAGCATTTCGGCCCTGAGTGGCACAACAGAGAGGATCTAGGCTTCTACCGAGACTTGCTACTATGTGGCGAAGACATAGCTCGACAAAATGTATCTGAAGTAGAAGAAGAAGAAGAAGAAGACCCCCATGGAATGACGTTGCTGTGCAGTCCAATGGACTCTATTTCGCCTAGTTTGAAAAGCTGTGAGCATATTGTGAATGGAAATTTAAGGTTGAAAGGTTACTTTTATTGTATACTGGGTAGTTTCTTAGAGAACTTTAAAATATAGCAATAATTTCACTTTCACATAGAAACCATAATTACTGACTTAATGAAACTAATCCAAAACTACTTAAGTCCTATATCCTGTATCAAAACTGCTTAAGTGCAATATATTTTCTATTATTACGTAAAAACTGCTTTTACTGTATTTTTAAAACATACATAAAATGAAAACTAATCGTATTTTGTAACTATTATACAAACTGTTTCTATTTAAACGCGCACGGATAACTCAAGACAGTTTTTTTTTGCCCTTTCTCACAAATTTCATGAAATTGACTTAGGTAGTTCTGGAATTGGACGACTCACATACATATCTTTATAACCTCTGTTATTTATTTTATTTGTTATTTAATTTCCAATGAATTTGTTATTATTAAGTCCCTTTTTTTTGTTAAATTTTATTGTTTGTTTTCTTACTGTCAATACTTTATATTGTTATACAGTCAGTATAAAATGGTGTACTTCGTACCTGTATCAGATTATTACTAAAAAAAGATGTTTCAATATAGAACAATATGATATGTAAATGTTTTTTCAAAATCTGAAATAATAAAATTTATTTTCATGAGCATATTTGCTCATAATAAAATATGTGTGTGTTTCGTTTACAGAATGTTAAAAATTATTTATGAGTTACTTTATAAAATTCTGTAAGTTATATTCGCAGAATAAATCATGTTTAAGATCAATAGAACTTTATAGGCCAGGCGACAGGTCGAAAAACAAAAGCCTCAATAAGGAAATAATTAGTGGAAAGCTGGAAATTGCTTTAATCGCTTTATTTTGACCCAGATATTACTCTCCCAAGTTTTCCCCCTCAAGCGAAGTCGGCGTTGGCCCTTCTGGCCCTAAGAAGGTACCATTTTTCCTTTTTTTTTTTTTTTTTTTTTTTTGCTAATATCTCCCAAACCATCAACTTTATCAACAAAATGCCTATTATAAAAATAATCTAGAGTACATTTTCTACAAAAATGCTCTCTACCTTTTGTCTCTAATGTGAACTGTTACGATGCTACGACCATTCAAATTGGAGCCCTTTTAGATTCTTGCGGAAAAGCTATGGAAATGATATGCCGTATCAAAGTTTCTACATATTATAAAATATTTGTCAGCATTCCAGGTGCACAAGCTGTTAACTTGTTACAAGTATAACAGATTTTCAATGTAAACAGCTGTGGCCTCAATTTCTCCGTCATCGCTTTCATCGTCTGTATCGGTACATTTGTCCGACGTCACAGGGCGCTCAAGATTAACATCGATGTCTCCGTTACAATCATCCATATCATCTTCCTCGGCAGCATTTGTACATGACCGTCCCATACAATTCATGCAGATTCTGGAGCTTCGGAGGCCCGTTTTCCTGCAACCACAAGCTGCGTTACATCCTTCCGAACATTTGGTGGACACTGTGTTTAGAAGCGTTTGTGGCACCGGATCCCTCGTAGGTATGGGAGCCAAACCACATTGAGAATTTTTCCAGCCCCAAACCAGTGGATTTGTATCATTTCCATACCATGTTTGGGTTTGATGATATGTTCTTAAAGAGTGCTCACGTGCCGCTGATTCGGTGGGAGGTAAGCTTGCGAGATTAAATCGATGTTTGCTTAGAGATTTTTCAAACAGTTGGAACCGCAGCTCATTCAGGGTATTTCCCGTGGTTTTGTTGTCATAAAGCCCAGCCAAAACCAACTGGCCCGCTTTGTCAATTTCATAGGGGTTTGCGTTCACGTCTCGGAAAACCCTAACAGCTGTCTGCAGTTCCTCATTACTCTTCAGCAGTGTTACGAATTTCATTTTTCACTGCCTGTGAAACGAAGACGTTATATCGCACCCACTAAACGCATGCAAAAAGAGGAAGTTTTCTTGCACACATGTTGGGAGATTGAAACTTGTTGTGCAAAATAGTTGTTGTTTGGTTGAACCTTGGCCGGGTTTCATAAAATACATTTTCGTGGAGGGTGGCACACAAGCCGCCAAGATGACCAGGATATCTATATCTTCAGCCACTATAATGACTGAATTGTCGGGCCGAGATAACTCGAGTGGGGTGGTAACGATGAGCACATCGGCATGTGGAGCTTGTCTGGTTTCGATTCCTTCGCTTTCGAATTTGACGCGCAACAAGTCGATCAATCTTCGTTTGTTTGTGACATTAGACAAAAAGTTTGCTTGTGGCATAGGTGCCGTCATGGACTCATAAAAAAAAAACATCAGCAGCTTCATGCTTGTGCGATCGTCGAAGACGTTCAACGGACTTGGTACTGCGAGCTGCTGGGTCGTCAGGATACCCAACGAAAATAATGACACTGTTTTTAAAGTATCTTTTAACGTAACTCGCATATTTGGCACTAATGTCGACAAAAGTATCGGTTTGGTGCCAAATTACACGGTGCAGAAGATATCCTCCGTCGAGAACATGATGTAGGTCCTCAAATATGGGCTCATCGGTAACAGGATCGAATAATTTATAGAACACAGACTTTTGCGTCTACGCATTCCCGCTTTATCAAAGATCGCAACCGGATACGGAGCTAGTTCAAACTGGAAATATTGTTTCAATTCTGCATCGGATTTCTTTGCAAGGCAAATGCATTGGAAAAGCACAAGAGGATCACCAGGAATATCCGTGTTGCGGATTTTTAGCCTATTTTCAATTTTGAAAAAATAGGCTTATGAAATCACCTTTTGTCCGTGTGTGTGTGCGTGTGTGTGTGTGTGTGTCCCCCTAATAAAAACTAAACGGCTGGAGTGATTTCAATGAAACTCGGTAAGTTCATGGCGCTATTCCCGGCGACCTCGACCGTGCCCTTCAAATTTTGTTACGCCTCACCAATCCAACATGGCGGCTGTGCGAAATATTTCACTAGCATTCGATATCTCCGAAACTATTACCGATATCGCCCTGAAATTGTGTACGGTGATAAAGGGCACTACTAGAAGTTCACCTATGAGACTTTCAAAAACCTGGTGACTACAAAACCAACATGGCGGCCAAGCGAAGTTGAGACTTTTAAATAGACTTTTCTCGCGCTTTAACTACCCAAACGTAATGAAACTGGGTAAAGCAATTGTTTATACACATTGTAAAGCACTGGAGTCTAATTCAGTTCAATTGTTTACATAATCTCAAAATGGCGGCTGTGCGAAATATTTCACTGACATTCTATATCTCCGAAACTATTACAGATATCACCCTGCAATCTTGTACGGTAATAAAGGGTACTGATACAAGTTTTCCTATGTATATTTCATAAACCTGTAAAGTACAAAACGAACATGGCGAACAAGCGAATTTGAAATATTTTAATAGACTTTTCTCGTGATTTAACTCTCTGAGCGCAGTGAAATGTGGTAAAGTAAATGATTTTGCAGATTGTAATGCACTGCCATCTAATTTAATTCAATTGTTTACATAACCTACATAACATAAGCAATTTCCAGCTTTCCACTAATTATTTCCTTATTGAACTACCTGTCGCCTGGCCTATTATGCGAGTTGTAATCTTCAATATATATCAAAATAATATATATATTACAATTTGCCTTACGTCGCACCGACACAGAGACTGTAGGTCTTATGGCGACGATGGGATAGGAAAGACTAGCAGTGGGAAGGAAGCGGCTGTGGCCTTTATTAAGGTACAGCGCCCATTTGCCTGGTGTGAAAATGAGAAACCAGGGACAACCATCTCCAGGGCTACCGACAGGGGGGTTCGAACCCACTATTTCCGAAATGAAAGCTCACAGCTGCACAACCCTAACCACAACCTCACTCCGTGAATCATATCATACTATATCAAAATATAATCATAATAGGCCTATATCATAATACATTCTTTTTTATTGGGCTGGACGGAGGGAGAATACCTACTGTCGACCAAAGTATTATGTGCACTCGAGTTTGAAGGGTGTTTGTGAAGTAACCAATAGACCTACATAAAATCCAATACCATCATCATTTTCGCCGTTCTGTTTTACGTTAGTTCATGTATGTTTGGAATTTTTAATTTATATTTTAATATTTTTTATCGCAGTTGGAACACAAAATGTGCCCATTTTTAAGCGTGTTTCAACCATGCGTCACATTTAAGAATTATTATCTCAAAAACCCGTCATCAGATCAAATGCAAATTTTAACACAATATACATTGGAATGTTGTATAACTGGTTTATTAATTTCAAAATTTTGTGTGTCCAAGAAACAAAGTTGTTATCATTTTTGTAAGGTAACTTTTTCTCGGTTCGGGGTGGTTGGAAAATATAGCTCTTGGTCGCGTTGTAATCCTTATACATCAAGAAGTTATGCTGTATGACTGTGAAATACGTAAATTAATTCACTTATTTTATATCGGTTTGTATTTGTTCGTGGAAATAAGGCATGATTCACCTGCCAGCCGCTCCGGGGTAGGCTGTACAGCGTTGCTGAGATGGAGCCCATCACTGCCGAGCGAGGCGAGGTCGTATTTCCCCGTTCAAATATAAACCGATATAAAATAAGTAAATTAATTTACGTATTTTAAAGTCATTCAACATAACGTTTTGATGTATAAGGAATATAACGCGACCAAGAACTACATATTCCAACCACCCCAAGCCGAGAAAACGTTACCTTAGACAATAGATAACAACATTGTTTCTTGGACACGAAAAATTTTGAAATTAATAAACCAGTTATACAACATTCCAATGTATATTGTGTTAAAATTTGGATTCGATACAATGAAGGGTTTGTGAGATAATATTTCTTAAATGTGACGCATGGTTGAAACACGCTTAAAAACGGGCACTTTTTGTGTTCCAACTGCGATAAAAAATATTAAAATATAAACTAAATATTCCAAACCTACGTGGACTCACGTAAAATAGAACGACGAAAATAATGATGTTATTGGATTTTATGTATGTCTATTGGTTACGTCACAAACAACCTTCAAACTCGAGTACACATAATACTTTGGTCGACAGTAGTCCACAAATTGGCAATACGGCTCGGAAAGCAAGTCTGGTTTGTTTTTCAGATGCAAAGCAACGCTATCAGTGAGTGAGAGAGAGAGAGAAGACATTGAGTGACGAGGAGAAGCGGTGGGAGTAGGGGCGGAAGGAGGTGATAATTGAAGGGTAGACACGTCACTAACACAAATGCAGCGGCTGCTATCGGTAATACAGTAGTGCTGCCATCTCTTGCCATGCGATTGACGGCGGTGGAGATCGCACAGCCTTAAGATGTGACGCAGAAACGCTTTCTAAAGTCTGTAAAGAGTTAGTGATACTTTTAGTAACTTTCCACGTTTCATATGCATACAGGAGGTTGGATTTCATATTAGTATTAAAGATTTTAATTATTTGTCTTACTAAAGATGTTCCTATGTATCCATACTGTATGTATGTCTACCCCTTATCATTCCCGTTACACAGTGCTTCCCTACCAGAGTCATCCAAAATATCCTGGCGTGACTCTGGATAGGACTCTATCCTTCGAGAAACATTTGTAAATTTCATCTCAAAAAGTAAGCACACGAAATAACCTCATCCAAAAACTTTACAGCACTAATTGTGGAGCATCAGCAGATATGCTTCGAACTTCTGCGCTCAGTTCTGTATATTCTACAGCAGAATATTGTGCGCCGGTATAGATGAACTGCCCCCACCTAAAGAAGGTAGACACTCAATTCAACATAGCCATGAGAACCATCTCCGGTTGTATATGAAGTGCTCCACTCTACTGGCTCCCAACACTAAGCCACATAGCCCCTCCGCTGTTAACAAGACAAGATGCACTCAGGAAGGAATATTCTAAAATAATGAACAACCCTGCACTTCCAATTCATGACGACATTCCCACTCTGGCAATAAACCGGCTCCGGTCCAGGCCGTATCGCCGTCTGGTCACCGCATTCTCGTGACCGAGATATAGGAAATTCCCATAGCCCCTCTGTCACCTCGCCCCGATGTAAAGCAAGGGATGACGTTAAAGAGCAAGGAATAGGAAGCATGAGGCAGCACTGTGTTGCCCACATCTCACATGTGCCCAGCATTTTGTTGCAACAAGCTCCTACTGTTGAGAAAGTGAACTGCAAGGCCATAGAACTGCTTGGTCGCGACATAAGTGGAAGGACTATCAAGACGACTACGACCCAAGGAGAATGTTTAATGGTGGGGCAAGTCAAGGTTTGTAGAAGACAGGTTGGCTCGTAACTCGCCTTCCGCCGGCAGCAGGGTGGGGATAACGCGTCATCGGGCCTGCGAGAGGCGCCAGTCTCCTTTTACCGAGTGGACAGTGATGACGAATTTGGCTCAAAAAAGTGGAAGAAATGGAGGAAAATCAGAAGTTTCGTGGAGATACGTTCAGATTTCGAAAACCTATCATTGCAGTTACAGCTGATATTGTGTCTAAGGAGTTCGCTGGTATTCCGCGACAACTACAATAGTTGCAACTTGCAAGCTTCTGCCGCCAAAGAGTATTTATAAGAATAAAATATCTTAATAGGAAACAAGAAGTTCCATGAAGAACTAAATATCCTATATTCATATATACTACTTATGTTAATTGCCTCTATCAACATACACATTTTCAGTTTGATTGCTGTAATAGATTCGTAGATATTGAGAACCGTCTATATATATCGGATGGTCACCATGTTGGATTTTTATATGCAGGCCTTAGAGTTATGTACAATTACATGAAGATTAATGTGTACGTGTTTTATTCAAACTTCAAACGAATGGTTAGGACACAAGAAATAAAAACGAGATTTTAAAATTTTGCTCAGCCCCCATCCTGTGTTTATGAATACAATTTCAATGAATTAGATGCCAGTGTATGAACATGTATATAAGCATATACCGTACCAAGTTTCACTGCGATCGGATGGTTGAATCGTGAGAAAAGTCTATTTAATATTTCTAATTCGCTTGGCCACCATGTTCGTTTTGTAGTTAACAGGTTTTTGAAAGTCACATAGGTGAACGCCTAGTAGTGCCTTTTATAAACGTGCAAAATTTCAGGGAGATACGAGTAATAGTATCGGAGATATGGAATACCGGTGAAATATTTCGCACAGCCGCCATGTTGGATTGGTAAGACATAATAAAATGTGAAGGGCTCGGTCGAGGTCGGACGAAATAGTACTTTGACCTTACCGAGTTTCATTGAAATCGATCCAGCCGTTTAGAAGTTATTAGGGACACACACACACACACACATACGGACGCTCACTCATACAGTACACGGGCGAAAGGTGATCTCATAATCCTATTTTTTCATAGACGATAAAGGTGAAGCATCGAAATTAAAAACACAAAACTCGGGTGATCAACAGAGAAAAGTGACAACAAGATCAAGAACCTTGTTTCATGAAGTATTGGTGCACGAAGTGGCATTCCAGGAAATGCCTGTGAATTGTTTCTGGTTGTAGGAGACGAAAGTATCAATTGAATAGGTCCCCACCAGAACCTTGCAAGCACCAGAAACCAAATTTTACAGGAACAAATAAAACACGTTTATTTCTCAAATTGATTGAATAATAATACTTTTTAGGTAGCATAATCTAAATTGGGGTTTTTAATACTCCCCCCCCACCCCTCAATTTCAAAATTAAAAGGTTATTATCTGTCAAGTTTTGAGCAAAATAATTTTCTTTTTTCTTGTTTTAGTATTTGCAACGTTTAGCCAAATGCAATTTATTTTCTCGTTATTGAGTGTGCGAGACTAGAAGACATAACACAGATGTAAAGAAGAGTATGTATTTCTTATATTGTTCAAACATAACATATTCATATAAAATATAATAAATGTTTGCATCGTCACAGTCAGATAGTTCACATATCTAATACCAGATCAGTAGCCTACACGTGTCAGACATACTAAAAAAAAAAAGTCCTCTCGGCACGCCGGAAGGCGGAGGTAGATTTCACCGGATAAACTTGGGGATAGGCGAAAAATAGGCAGAATATGCAGGTTTTCGTAGAAGAATCAGACCTAATTTATTGCGAGAAAGTATTTAATAATTGGAGCTTAATTAACTTTGTTTTTCGTTATTTTATGCATATTTTAAACATTTTATTTTCTTATGGGGACGGTAACCTTCTTGTCATTAGGGGTCATTTTTATACTTGTGGTCACACTGTCCTTATGCAAGGTTTCGACACTAATGTGTAACTATGTAACGGTCTGTTGCTTCTTCACGCAAAATTATATCTCACGCAGAGATTTTGGTTGGTTCCTCAGTTTAGGGGCTGCGACAAAGCGGTCATGTAACCCCGTGTACTCTGGGTGAGTGTAGAATCTGTCTGATAAACGGTGTGAATTGTGATAGCTGTATTAGTCTGTAATTCAGGTAAGGACTGCAGACGGTCAATTTCAAGCAGTAGTTCCTAATGTTGCTACCAGATACTACCGTCAACGACACCTAGCTTTGAACTTGGCTACTAGATGCCACCGCAACCAGCAACTCGCAACGAACGTTGGAACTTCCCCTCCAAAGGAAAGCATACTGAGGAATTTTCAGCGCTCTTAGAAAATCCGACGACTTCGGCCGGCTTTGAACCCGCGACCTTGGGCATAGAAGTTCAGCATGCTACCAGTTACGTCACCGAGGCCGCTTCACACTTAGTCAGATGGAAATCTGAATCTGATCTCGTGCAACTGCGTTGTCATGGCAACGTCTGATGGCTCATCCCTCATCAATTTAGTAGTGTTGCCATGGCAACCTCTGATAGCTCTTGGCATTTTCTTAAATTCCGAAATCATTTTTCTCAACTCTTGGCGTAATGGTGGGTCATATCAAAAATTCTTTCAGACAAACGTTTTAGGTAATTATTAGGGGAGTATTGTCCATTTTGTACGGTTTTGATATTGTGCCTATTAAGAGATATATGATTAATATTTCCCGAAAAACCCACTTTTTCCCACCCCCTTAGTCAATGGTTGGTGCTATAAAAATCTCATCAAACAAAAATTTTTGGGCTCTATCCGTCACATAGTATGAACTTTGAACGGAATCGATATTTCACACATTAAGAGAGTTATAGCAATATTTCACTTTTTCGAGAAAAAAAAAGCCCCCCATTTTCACCCCCCTTAGACCGATTTAGCCCAGTAACGAGCTCGACCGAGATTTTATAGGTATACATATTCGGTAAAAAAAATCAAAGTGATTGGCGAAATATTACGGCAGTTATCGTGTCCACAAGAAACTGATATGCATATATACTGTATATATATATACATACATAAAATATACATAAACATTTGAACTGACGGTGGTTTTGGGGTCTGGGGGATGTGAAACGCGAAGATATGTCGAAATTTTCCGGAAGTCGAATCGTGGTCCGTCCCCTTATATTCTAGAGGCGGTCTGTTGGATATCCGAAGCAACGGCTGGATTCGTAGACCCTGACTGCTCCGGCGCAAAATACTAGTC
This sequence comes from Meconema thalassinum, assembly GCA_946902985.2. Lineage (NCBI taxonomy): Eukaryota > Metazoa > Arthropoda > Insecta > Orthoptera > Tettigoniidae > Meconema > Meconema thalassinum. Next base: position 210,729,384 of record OX336394.1, read on the forward strand.
AAGGATCTACCTCCAACTAGACCCTCGCGAATATACGTGGCGGAAATTACAATACAACTGTGAATTACAAGAAAAATACACTTAGCTCGCAGTAAAACACCTACCTTATTCTCGGGGATCTCGCGGTCAGCCTCTCTGGACCTAAAATGGGTTTCACAGTTGCATCTCCTTATATCTAAAATGAATCATGACGACACGGCTTCTAATAAAACTAAACGATTTAATAACAAAATGTAAACTAGGGCTAAACATTCACACAACAAAATAAAATAACACACTCCCATTCGCTCATCTCTACACTCACGCCACTGACAGAACTGCGTTCTATGAACATTATGACAAAATTTGGTGTAGCTTGTGTCCATACATCAAGCTGTACAACAATTACACACCTCTGGGTATTTACATTCTTCTGGCACGCTCCCAAGCACATATGGGCACTCGGCGCACGCGACCCTCGCCACGTGTCCTATGACATAACATTCACCGTTGCATTCCCAGTCTGTCTGGTTTAAAAACAAAGAGCGCGAACCGTGCGGTTCGCAACATCTCTCCCCATTTGTGCGGCCTGGCCGAGCTATGGCCTTGGCTAGAAACGAGTTTTAAAGAAGTCCTCGCTATTCCCGCCTGATCCACAAATGAGCTCCCCATAACAATAAAAGCTGTGTTACACTGAAGCAGATTCACGTCATACAAATACGTGAACTGTACGCAAATCCTACATGCTACTGACATAGAACTTCTACACACACTCTCATTCATACTCTCGCATTGTGACGTCCCAATGGAGTTCATTTCATTCGCACTGAACAAGAAACAAACCACATACAGTCACATACTCATTCATACTCTAACCTCTACGTTAAACAAACTATAAACTTCCTATTCCTAACATGTTATACACTCGATTGGCAAATAATAAAGGTTAACACTAAATGAATTTATAATTACGCTTATAGCATCAGCTATAGTCCTTTCAAAGTAATAGCGTCTAAATACACTCGAGCCTGCGCTCTGATCTAGCAGTTATGTCAAATACAGTGAACTGTGATACTTAAAATCTTCTACATCACCAGAAATAACCATCACCAGTCTATCCTATCTGATCTGGTGTCAAAATAGTTTAAATACATTCGACCACTTAAGGTGAAACATATACCGTTACATGTTTAGGTTTAATAATCTCGATAAGAGTATAGCATAACAGCTGTCATCATCAATTTCCTGTTCCAATTTCAACCGTGACCCTTCCTGTCCTCTCTAAATCCCAGGTCGTGTATAACAAAATAAGGAGTACTCTCTACTCACACTTTAAATGCCATGCCAATCCTAGTCATGCCCACGCAATGACTGCACTATAAAATGCAGAACACACCTTCGCAATAACCTCGTATGCCAACTACATACGGAAACACATAAAAACCACTATCAAAGGGTTATCAACTCCACTTCTTTCAACCTGGCATTCCTTACAAAAGGGCATAATTTCTCAGCGTTGTCACCACAATCGCTGGTCTCATGAACAATAACAACAATTGTTAAATTATTAATTTATACATCTTAACGACCTCTGGAATTTACGATACTGACCTCCTCACTTAATACTCTTGAAACGATACTCTGATAAGTATAAACTGTCGTGCATACATTTAATAAAAATACTACATCTCATCTTCACACATCTGGGTTCGACTTTAATCGAGGAAGGAATATTATGTCTACAACGTGACATGATATTACTCCTCGTTAATATTTACTCACAAAATCATATCTATGTGTTTGTGTCCAACAAGAATCTAGGATATCGAACGATAACTACCCTAACGTCGGATGTTAATTAATCTTCCAAGAAGATTCTAGCTTCCAATAAATTAAATGACTGAAAGTTCAAAACTTTCTTCAAAAAAACATACAGTTAGTCATATTCGTATTCTCTTCATTCATAACGAATGTCTATGAGTTCTGACGATATTAATCGTGTCCACGTTAAATGTTTCTTTTCCACAATGTGACATGATATTTCACAATATATCACTACCAAGATCTTCTTTCTTGACGTTTCTTCTTGACGGATAAAATGCCCAAATTAAACTAATAAAAATTAATTTAATGGGTAACATAGACGAAAATGTCTATCACCTGCATTCAGAATGAATACAAAAACGTCGAAAATAAAATACTGTTCCTTAAAGGAAATGACAAAAGCTTGTTCCGAGAACAAATAAATAATCTCAGTTCAGAAACTGGATTCCTAACAAACGAAGTTAATAGCGTCGCAAGACGATCACTATAATAAATTTCGAAGAATAAAAATGCTATACATGGAGTACATAAATACTGTAACGAAATATGGATAAATGATTTGCTCAGAAAATGTCACTACTAGGTTAGTGAACACTGCTACCTGGTCTCGAAGTCTAGAAGATCAAGATAGAGTATAAAAATACTCGGATGTTACATCTCCCAAAGATCGAGGCTGGATCCTAGCTCGTCTCCACGAACTCGTCACCTCAGGAAAGGAACGAATTCCCCCACTGGAAACAGCAAGCTCCGACCGGAATCGAACTGGGGACCTCAAATCATCATCTTCATTGTGAACCCGCTGAGCTAAGGTTCATGTGATATTTTTCATGACAACACATTTATGATGGGATGTTTTACCTTTGAACACACCCAGAAAGCTACGAGAAGCTGAGAGCTTATACAATTCTCTTTTGAGTAGCGAAGGATCGCACTTTTGACTTTGGTGAAGTCTGCTAATTATTTATCTGAGGTCTTATTAATCAACTTTACCTTTCTACGAGACTCAGAATATTCCATTTCGTCATTCAGTATTATTGAAACATTTTGGAGAATGTTTTTTCACTTTAAGGTATGGTAATATCATTGCAGATACGCAAATAGGAATGTAAGTAGTCGCTACACGACTTAGTTTGACGACTTGATTCCACGAGGAACGCAGTTCCGTGCACTAAGTCTTGAGAATCCGCCCGATTGAGGCGTGTTAAAATACCCGTCGTGTAAGACGTGGGGAATAGTCCGCTTTATAGCGAGGAATTTTTATCAAGTGTCATCGAGCACCATTGTACCGTGTATCACGATTTGTAAAGTGTAGTGATCAGCACAAATAGTAAAGTGAACTTATTTGGAAAGTATTGTGAATTTTCGACGATTCTGTAACACCACATTTTTATACCCACGTGATTTGTGGAGGGCTAAGAGCCTGGTGTGAAATATACAGGTAATTGTGATATTGTTACTTTAGACAAGTGTTATACTAAATACGCATCATATATAAATTGCTACGGTGGATTTATCCACAAGAAAACGACGCCTATTTCACGGATGCCACGTGATTGCAAAAGTAGAGTCTGTGCACGTGTGAAACAGCAGATCAGTGCATGGCCATTTATTAATGATATCTGCAAAGTGTAGAGGCTGTGTTACCAGATATAAGTGTAACGCCTGTGATATCTACGAAGCACACCGTAATTTTCAAGTAATGATGATGACCTACATGATGTCCAATATTACCGACCACGTGTTCGACATTTATAACACCAGGTTCGAGTCGGAGATAATGGGCTAAGTACCATTATGGTATGCGAGAGATGTCTCGGATGGAACGAGCATGATTTGGAACTTCAAGAACGTCGAACGAGAAGGAAGGAATCGAGGATGCCTTTCCTAGGCTTGTCCAACCCATTCACGATGTCAACTACAGGGACAGACCGAACCCTGGTCTTTGGGAGAGCCAAGATGGAAGTTCTGATACGGACGATGCCCATCCTGAAAGCCAGAGGTGCTTTTGTTCAACCCTTGTCGTTGGACAGAGAGCTAAGTGTGAGCTCCTTCATGTCGTGAGTTTTGTACAAACCTTCTTTGTTCTAGTCATTGGTGGTATAGTTAGATTAGTGTAGATTGTAAACCAGCCGAACTTAGTGACAGCCATTTAATAGGTAGGGAATGTAATTAGTATAATTAGATGTCATTTATTTACAGTGATTGTGAGTCACCCTTGGGTTTGATATTTTGTTCAACCCTGGTGCAACCTGATGGACGTCATAGGACGCCAATTTATGTCTATTGCTAAACGTGACCGTAGTCATTTCAAGGCTACTTTGTTTAACCCTATCTGGGGTGATTTTCAAGTCTTAGCAGACTCCTGTTATGGCAATCTGATGCCATATCATATTTCTTTAACTGCACTTATTGCAGCCAGTCAATGTTACGCCCCTGACTTCATTACAGTAGTCGTATCATTTGGGTAATCGACTGTAATTACCAGTTTTGTAACTGCATTTATATTTCATTCAAGATGTGCTCAGAAGCCATCCAGGTCTAGTGTAGACCTTGCAAGTAAAAGGGATGTTTCGTTGTAGCCTAGCATCGAACCCAGTTCCCATCGTATCACTAAGCAAATCCAGCAGAGTGGAGTTTGCGCCATAATATTATTTTGTTTGTGTCAAGTGTGATGACACGTGATTATTTGAATGTTTGATACAAGAAACAAATGAAGTGTTTTATCTTTGAGAGCAAAGAGCTCCAGCAAAGAGTGACATTGCTATCTTTTAAACGTCTTTGCTATGAAATACAGAGTTATATGTTTGTATTCAGCTTTATAGCGTGCTCTTAATGCACACATTCATCGATGTTTATAACCTATGGTAAAGGTATTATTATGAGGCCAGTTTTACCGTTATTTTCTTGCTTAAATTGCCGGCCCAGTCAACGTGTTTTGTTTAATAGTGCAGGGAGCCTGCAACTTGCTGTGACAAAGACAGGTTTTGTGAATATTTCCCGGCGCACGAGTGAGAGCGCTTGCTTCTAAGTGAGACAGACTTATGTTAACACAGGACGCAAGGCTTGTAGCATTCTTTCTTTTTCATTGTATTTATAGCTCATGGAACCCAGTGTCCATTTCTGTGTCCGAGCACATGTTCTGTAGATTGTCATTTGTTAGTTAAACGCCTTTTGCGTGTACCGTTGTTTTGACGAGTACAGTTATGTCAGGTTTCTTATAGTATGTTGGAGGCTAGCCCCGTGAAGAGGGTTTTTCATGTATGGAGGTATTTTGTGTACCATGTCCGGGACTGTTCCCGTGGACCAGATATTTAGAGAGGGTAACTGATGTGCCCAGGCCCGTCCCAGAGTTATTGAACGCGAGTTGTGCGCCGCTGGTAACTTGTGTTATTGTGTGTCCGAATTGTTATTGCTCGTTGACTGTATTCCGACTTTTGAGTCGAGGCTTTTTGGCAGAGATGATCTCAGGGAGACACTCCGTGCCCAGGCTTGTCAGCTATTATTCGCCATAAACCAACGATAATCTAAACCGACATCTTAATAATAAAACGCATAATTTTGATAAACAAAATATAACTAACGAATCCTTTCTACTTAACCTTGTTCATTTGCATTTGGAACCTGCTGACATAGCCGTGCCAATGAAAGTATTTCCTGGAGGAAATGACTTTAGGACAGCTGACACTTTTTGTAGCGACTGAAGCTTGCTCGAACCTTTAGTTCGTAGCTGGTGGAGCGCAGGCCATACGATGTTAGACGTAGTCTTCACTACGCAGTCGAAACCGTAATTACACACGTTAAATGACTATGGCTTACAAACAGTAAACCAAGGTGTAGGTAGGCTTTGAATAAAACTGTGGTCTTGTATTTATTGATTTATTGATGTAAAAGTGTACAAATCCCCTATGTCACCTTTTGTGTGCTGATTAGCACCTAGTTGTAAGAGTGTCTTAGATATTTTTTATGGCTTGTCACATAGCTTTGATTGTAATTGTTTGATATTACGGACGTCACCGCCGTAAATTTTGTAATTAATTGATAGGACTTAGCTAGATGAATTAATATTAAATATGAATGTGGAAATGGTATCATTCTAACTTAGATTTCTTTTGCTACCCTGTTAAATGTAAATTCCGATATTAGCTTGATCTTGTAACTTGACCTAGGGTTTTTCGCCGTACCATTTTCCTAGTGTTGCAGTTGTTGCTCTAATAATTGTGAGATAGATCATTCGCGAGGGTTTACTGTAACTTCTCAGGTAGGCACCTGCTCTTTATTTTTGATTATTTATTAGCTTGCGGATTAGCCGATAGAAAACCCTCCGAATTAGGATAGGGGTTTGTTGATCTTAAAATAAATTTTCACGATGTTTTACATAAGTCAGGATGTTTCCTTTCTCAGTGTAGCTTTTAAGGTGAACCTTTCCTTAGGCAGTCTATGACCTGTGTCACCATGTACCGCGATCCCCGTGGACGATGGATTCTCGTGCCGCTTTGGCCTGTTTGGAAGTTCACCTGATCCTCTCGGCAAATAGGTCCGCCGGATGAGATGTTAGGGAAGTCATTTCGGTTGTTGGCTGTCCTGGCAGCTCCTATGACGGCCACACTTGTGACCGGGATAACCCTGGACCTCTTGATAATCTTGATGTTTCTTCTATCTCCGTCACAGCACAGTCTCATCATAACAGTGAGTAGCGTCGAAAGTTCTGCTTTCCACTTCAAAAAGCATTTCAAGAGAAAGTCTTGGACATCATTCGTATAACGAACATTCACGTAGATGGAATCTGAACATCGTTCTGTAGTCTCTGATGTTAATGTTGAGCTCATGTTTGACAAGAATGCACTAGAATAGAGATGTTCATCAAGTCTCATGATTGCTCACTATGTAGACATTCACGAACAGTCTCCTCTAACGAAGCTCCGTCGTTGACTATATTGCTTCTATCTGCCTATACTCCTGGCACACATAATAATTTAGTCTATAATAATCTTCATAATAGTAGACTGAATATTGTTCTTCACTATCGAATACATCTCCATCCTAAGTGTTGTAATACAGTTCCACACAAACAATATTAATATGCACTCGTACTCACTCGTGGCTGTTGCCTGAGCTACAGTCGCTCGGACAAAGTGTCATATCGCGCTGGAAAGAAACACTTTTCTCGCGCTTCACAAAACTGCTTATAATTGCTGAAATACTTCTCTCAAACTTCTGAAAGTTCGTAATATACAATTTCTGCTAGTCAGCTACAATATGTAGTTGAAATAAATTCTTTGAAGCCGATCAGACCGAAGTGATTGCGGTATATGTGATCCTCGCAACTCGGAACTCCTTTCTCTTCCAATCGCACACGTCTGACCTCTTCGACGTTCAGATACACAAGAGCCCCGGTGCTTAGCGTCTCCCCTCCAAGTCTACCGATTCTAGCCGCCTTTTCGAGTTCCCTCTCGAATTCGCACGGGCTCTAGCAAATCGCTTATTCCTTCCAATAATGACCTGCTATTGACTTATAAAATATTTCCAATATTTTATCATATTCTTCTCTTTTCCAATATATAAATTCATTCTCTAAGGGCTTAAATGAATTAAATATCCATAAAAATTTAGTTGCTGGAACTCCCGTCTTCTCTAAAACTTCTTCCTATTGGCTGTAAGCTCATATCCAATGGGATAATTTATAACAATATTTAAACAAATCCTGGGAATATTCGCTGTTTCTAGGTCGATTCCAAGCTTCTGGAAACTTCCATTGCGCAATACAATCACGTGACGGAATTTCCCTCCTTGCTCGACGTCGCCTCACGACTGGTTTCTGCCAAGTTCCAGCCATCATATTCCTTGGTTACATTTTGTCATGGGCTTCGAAATGAATGTAATATTCCCATTTTCATCCCTTATAATTCATTTTACGGGGGCATTCCCCTCCCATCTCAGTTTAAAAACAGTTACAAAATTGTTTTTAACCACTTCGAATCAGGACCTTAGACATGTCACTGAACTCGGAAAATGAATTATAATTTTCAGCCTACTTTCTTAAAATATTTCTTCAAGTTCTTTGCGTTGTATTTTCCCAAAATGACATTGTTCTCTTCATCATACAGCTCATAACAATTATTCCCATAGGCAGTCTCAATTCGGAACGGTCCAATAAATATATCCCCGAACTTCGGGTTTATTTTCTTGGTTACGTCCGCTTTGACAGGTCGGCGCAATAACACCATGTCTCCTACTTCTAAGGGCTTACTAAATCTTTTCCCTTCTACTCTTTTCATGCGTTTATCGGCCGCCTTCTGAAGCTTTTCCTTCGCTCTGTCTATTCTCTCTTGTCTTCCTACATCTGGACCTTGAGGAATAAAGTTAAATGCGTTGTCCCAAGGTCTTTCTGGTTTCCTTCCTAAATGTAAGACCATTGGAACTTCTGCCGTGCTCTCTTGAACTGTGGAGTTCAGACATTCTTCAATGATAGGCACATACTTAACCCAACTAGGGTGATCATGAGGGCAGAAAATTCGACAGAGTTTACTAAATTCAGCCATATATCTCTCACTAGAATTTCATTCAGGATAACGCACGCTGGAAAATATGTGTCGTATTCCTAATCTCTCCATGTCTGCTTCGAATTCCGCTGAGGTGAACTGGGCTCCGTGATCAGATAACCAATACTCTGGTCTTCCAGCTTTCCGAAAAACAGAATTTTCCAATCTCCTCACTACATTTCTTGTATTTGCTTTCTGCATGGGGTCCATCGTCACAAATTTGGAGAAGGCATCCACTGTCACTAACAAGAATTGGTTCCCTTGGTAACCCTTCGGACAGGGGCCAAAAATGTCCGCCGCCATAAGCTCATGTGGTCTAGAGGGTATCATAGGCCTTGGTTTGCCTTTTAACAATTCGGAGGAGAATTTCCCTCTTTGACTTTTATCGCAAGATCTTATTATCTTCCTAATGGTGGATCTCATGTTGGTCTAAGTGAATCTCTCTTTCAGAGTGCTGAGAGTCTTGTCTAAACCACCGTGTCCTATTGAGTGGTGTGTTAGCCATACCAACTTCGAAACCAAAATAGGGGGCACAACTATGCGTGGCTTTGTATGCTCGGCGTTAATATACTTGCATACTAGATCTCCGCTCAAAACAAAGTGGCGCGATCGTCTCTGGGTTGCGATATAATCCTCATCAGCTATGTCCATGAAACATTTTAGGAACCTGTACATTTTCCTGATTGGAGCGCATCTCTTCTGTGATACACCGATTCGGGCTAATCTCCTAACGGTTTCTTGATTTTCTTGCTCCAATTGTACATGGTTTATCTGCACATTTTTAATAGGGTTTCTCGATAATGCATCAGCCAGTAAGTTATCTTTCCCAGGCTGGTGGACAATAGTAGCGTTAAACTGCTGAGTGAAAAGGGCCCATCGTGTTAACCTGTCACTCGACATTTCAGTTTGAAGCATAAACTGCAATGGCTTGTGGTCGGTCACGATAATGATCTGATCACCAATCTGTATCTTCTTCCAAGCCTGCAGAGTTGTAACAAAGGCTAACGCCTCCAGTTCTGTTGTAAAATAGTTCTCCTCATGTCGTTTCAACTTTCTACCAGTGAAAGTGATATAGTGCCTTCTTCCATCCTCGTCCTTCTGGTACAGAACAGCACTTATACCTACGCGGGAGGCATCGGATTCGATATAAAATATACGGTCAAAATCCGGGTATTCCAACTTGAGATTCCGCCTCAACATCTCCTTCGCGTTTTCAAAGGCCTCGTCAGTGGCACTCGTCCACTTCCAACGATTGTTCTTCTTCATTAATTCATAAAGAGGTGCCATGATCTCAGAGTATTTCGGACAGTGACTGCTAATAAACTGGCAAGCTCCCACAAACTCGCGTACTTGCTTGACCTTGGTGGGCTTAGGGAATCTAGTTATAGCCTCTACTTTCGCAAGGTTTGGGTGGTAACCTTCCCGATCGATGGTGTGACCTAGGAAATTAATCCGTTCGTGCATGAAGCGGCATTTACCAAAGTTCACTTTGATATTCGCATCCCTCTATTTCTCGAAAAGTTTACGTAAATGCACCATGTGTTCCTTAACATCAGGAGATGACATGATCAGGTCATCGATGTAACATATCACGTTCTTCTTGACCTCATCAGTGAGCTTACCATCAAGGGCTCTGATTAGCGCTGGACCGCTATTTACTATACCAAAAGGTAGCCTTTGAAATACCCATGAAGTTTGGTCGAAGAGAAAACCGGTGTACTGTTTACTCTCCTCCTCCAACTCAATTTGGTAAAACGACGCTGTTAAGTCCAAAACGGAAAAGCAGGCCTTTCCTTTGAATTTCCTTAAGAGATCACGAATTTTCGGGGGCCTGTCTGCCTCAGGAAGAATTTTCAAGTTGATCGAACGTGCATCGAGACATAGGCGTAGCTGTCCATTATTCTTCTTCACTACAGTGATGGGGTTGATATATGAATACGCCTTTTTCCTAATAATGCCATCTGCTTCCATCTTTTTGATTAACCCTCTTACTTCTTCATAATATTTCTCTGGAATGGGGTATATCCGCTTCTGATAAGGGGTTTCATCGGTCAATCTAATCTTGTACTTGTAATCCTTGATTAACCCAGGTTTGTCGTCAAAACATCCTTAAATTCCATAATTAATTCTTCAAATTCCTCTTGAATTTCATCAAACCCTTCGGCTTTGAGGATAAGCTTTTCTCTAGCATTCTCTACCTCCTCAATAACATTAGTTAGAATATCTTCCCTATAATCCGTATCTGGACTGTTATTCAGTTCCTGTTTTTCTAACTCTTCTGTGTTAATAATCCCCTCGCTGAATTTAATAATCCTATTCTTCATATCAATAGTGGTTTCTACCTTCGTGATAAAATCAATCCCAAGCACTATGTCAAAATTTATCTTGTCCACCACGATGAAAATATTTTCATAAGCACGTGCATTTATTTCAAAGTTCAGCAAAACTTGAATCTTACACTTCACAGCTTTATCTTGAAAGATGCCACGCACTTTCACAGCAGATGCGGGCAAAGCCGTCATCTTGTCACTACCCAATAATCTCTGGTAACACTCATGAGATATTATAGACATAATAGCTCCCGTGTCCATCAAAGACTTGCATGTCTGATCATCGATATTTATACATATAATTGGTAATTCATATGGCCTTTCCTCTCTTATGATCTTGTCTTCTAACAATAGGTACTCATCCGTCACCTCGTATACTTCATTTATCAAAATCTGGTGTAATGTGGTGGTATTTCTCTCTTCCTCTAGTTCTGTTTTGAAAATGGAGTCATTTTGTCCCTGAGCGTCATTCTCTCGGATTCCTTGCAGGCTAGTACCGGGCTTAGGATCCACGCTCAAGTTCGAATTACTTCCGTTTCCGCCTTCCTTTTCTCTTAATTCCTTCAAGTATCGCTTTCCTTCTTGATGGCGTTCATCGTAGTTCTCTTTGGTCATAACCTCATTTCTTTGTGGTCTATCGCGGTTCTGATTCTGGTAATTGCGGTTCTTTCGACCATTATAATTATTGTTATTGCGATAATTATTATTATTGTGGAAGAAACCGCTTCTTCGATTCTCCTGATAGTTTCCACGTCCTTGCTGTTGTTGATAGGGACGTCCACCACGGAATCTCCTATACCTTGGTTCAGGTCGCCTATCTCTAAAATAGGTATTTCTTTCTGTACCTACATTTCCTTTCTTCTGTTCTTTAGGGCTTTCTCTTTGCTGTGTCTGATCAATATACACAGTATTAATATCTCTGTAGTCCTGACGTTGGTTTCTAGCTACGACATTGGGCGTTGGACTAGTATAATCCAATTTCCGAAGAAGTTCGTCCACGCCGGCCAAATCGCTGATTCCTGACGAAATTATCAGTCTTATCACTTCAACTGGCAACATTCTGGCAATGGCATCTATCAATTGTTCCGTAGATAGAGGGGGTTGCATAAAACGTAGCCGGGCAAGTTGCGTTGTGAAGAAATCGGCGTAACGCGTTGGTAATGCACCCGAATACTTCCTTGAGTATACTTCTGCGCGTAAACTGTTCTGCGCTTCTATGGACCAATAACGTTTCATGAGGACTTCAGCAAACTCCTCAAAGTCCACAAATGTGTACCTGAAGGCGCAAAACCATTCAAGGGGGCCTTCTCCCATATAGCATTCCACTATCTTCATCTCCCGTTCTCTCGGAATGTGAGCCTCCGCAAAATAGACACGGATATTCCTGATATATTCAATTGGGGTGTAAGAATCGAGGTTGGTAAATTTACGCGGTTTGTCCTCAAAATTACGGATTACCGCCACATTTCTCGGTTGAGAATCTTGGAAACTGGGACAATATTCCTTCCTTTCTCTTTCGGGTCCTCTATTCCTATCCTCGAGTCCTTCATGGTGTCTTAACATCCTTTCTTCTGGTCTCACTTCTCTATCTCCTGTTTCCGTACTGCGTTTTCTACGATAATCTCCATAGTCCTCCGTTTCTATCTTCTCCCTCTCTTCTATCTCCGCAATCAACTCTTTCACTTGCTTCTCTATCTCTATCTTCATATCCTCCTTATAGACTTCAAGATCTGCCACGTCCCCTAAGCTCAGATTTTTCAATTTCCCACTAATGTATTCCTCAATATTAGTGGATTTTCCTTCCTTAATCTCATTAACGACGGTGACTACTGTGTCTATCCTTTCATCTAACCGTTTACTACGACTTTCTAACGTCTCTTTTAACGCTTGATTTTCCTCGACCGATTGATTCTTGTCGTCAACCTGTCTCTGTAATTGTTGATCAATACGTTTCCCTAGATCTGACCTAACAGACATTACATCACGGTTGATCTGTAATTGCGTATTGGCAAGCTTACTTTCAACTTTACCCTGAATTAGCTTAATATGTTCTGCGCTCGACTTATCCCATTCGTCTTTCCAAATGACAACATTAGCCTTCAACATTTCAGCTATATCTAGTTCAATGTCCTCCTTCAAAATCTTATTGTGGTCTATCACCTGACTACGCAGAGTATCAACATTTGTCTTCAACTCGGCTAAAGAAACAATGGTCTTTAGAGAATCGTCAACAAATTGCGATCTCAAAGCACCTATACCTTCGGACCATTGAGTTTTAGACTCTTCCACTTCCTTCCTGATCTTATCAATGTCCCCTTGGACCCTATTTACATCAACAAACATAGAATTAACTTCAGACTGTACTTTACCGATATCATTTTGTACACTAGTTATTTCTGTCTGGACATTATCAACATCGATTTGCATGTTGTTTACATTCTCCTGAACCTTATCTACTTTTGTTTGGACATGGGACACATCTGACCTTACATTGGAAACTTCTGATTGTACATTAACAACATTAGATTTCACAAGCACAACCTCAGTTTGAACATATTCGACATTGGATTTTACAAGAGCAACATCATTCTGAACATGGGCAACATTGGACTTTACAAGAAATACATCATCTTTAACAAAAGTTACATCATCTTTGACTAGGGCAACATCAGAATGCACACCCTCTATTTCAGATTGTACACTGGCAACATTAGATTTCACCAGGGTAACCTCAGTTTGAACATTGGCAACGTTGTCTTTCAATTCAGCGGAGCTGGTCTGCAATCTCTGTAAAGAATTTTGCATACCCTGAATATCTCCTTTGAATCTCTCCTCTGCACCACTGACCTTATTAACCACAGTGTCAAGATCTGCCTGTCGATCTTTCTTTAGCCGCTCTCTGTCCTTCTTTGCCTCGTACAATTTCCTCTGTAAATCAATAACATTTACTTTCAGATTATCTTTAATCTGATTTTCCACACTATTTAATTTCTCCTTCAGGCTGGTGTCCATTTTCTCCATCATCTCTCCCATCATCTTACGGACATCGTCTGCCGCCATCGTTGCCATTACAACAATATCAATAATAAAAGTGCAATAGGAGTACAAACAAATAGATCAATATAGCAACACTTTAGAGCATCCTTTCAATCCATGCATCTTATCGTCTCGCCTTAACATTAACTTAATGCTAAATCACCATACATCTTATTCTAAAATACCAGTACCTAAACGTTCGCGTGTGATTTATTTTAGATATACTACCGTAAAGAATATTTATATTTATCACCATTAAACAAGTTAGCTTTACATTATCATGGCTGTCAATAACAATGAGCGGGTAAAATGAAAATAGATTCAGATCATAGGTCATTCCGAAAAATCTAACCTATTACTCCTCTCTCATGCTATCCATAAGATCTGATCTTTCGTTTGAGTGCAATTTTATTAAAAACAAAGCAAATATAACCTATATAATTACACACTAGCTCATCGCAGATGATATGGTTAATTAATCCCATAAACTTAAAAATTAAGCTGTCATCTGGATAGCTTATAAATGGCCTCACGAAGCTATTTTCGTGGCCCCAAAGTCTAGGGTGCCATCTTTCCACTGTCCCCATATATTCTAGAGGCGGTCTGTTGGATATCCGAAGCAACGGCTGGATTCGTAGACCCTGACTGCTCCGGCGCAAAATACTAGTCAAGGATCTACCTCTAAATAGACCCTCGCGAATATACGTGGCGGAAATTACAATACAACTGTGAATTACAAGAAAAAATACACTTAGCTCGCAGTAAAACACCTACCTTATTCTCGGGGATCTCGCGGTCAGCCTCTCTGGACCTAAAATGGGTTTCACAGTTGCATCTCCTTATATCTAAAATGAATCATGACGACACGGCTTCTAATAAAACTAAACGATTTAATAACAAAATGTAAACTAGGACTAAACATTCACACAACAAAATAAAATAACACACTCCCATTCGCTCATCTCTACACTCACGCCACTGACAGAACTGCGTTCTATGAACATTATGACAAAATTTGGTGTAGCTTGTGTCCATACATCAAGCTGTACAACAATTACACACCTCTGGGTATTAACATTCTTCTGGCACGCTCCCAAGCACATATGAGCGCTCGGCGCACGCGACCCTCGCCACGTGTCCGATGACATAACATTCACCGTTGCATTCCCAGTCTGTCTGGTTTAAAAAAGAAAGAGCGCGAGCCGTGCGGTTTGCAATATCTCTCCCCATTTGTGCGGCCTGGCCGAGCTATGGCCTTGGCTAGAAACGAGTTTTAAAGAAGTCCTCGCTATTCCCGCCTGATCCACAAATGAGCTCCCCATAACAATAAAAGCTGTGTTACACTGAAGCAGATTCACGTCATACAAATACGTGAACTGTACGCAAATCCTACATGCTACTGACATAGAACTTCTACACACACTCTTATTCATACTCTCGCATTGTGACGTCCCAATGGAGTTCATTTCATTCGCACTGAACAAGAAACAAACCACATACAGTCACATACTCATTCATACTCTAACCTCTACGTTAAACAAACTATAAACTTCCTATTCCTAACATGTTATACACTCGATTGGCAAATAATAAAGGTTAACACTAAATGAATTTATAATGACGCATATAGCATCAGCTATAGTCCTTTCAAAGTAATAGCGTCTAAATACACTCGAGCCTGCGCTCTGATCTAGCAGTTATGTCAAATACAGTGAACTGTGAACCTTAAAAACCTTCTACATCACCAGAAATAACCATCACCAGTCTATCCTATCTGATCTGGTGTCAAAATAGTTTAAATACATTCGACCACTTAAGGTGAAACATATACCGTTACATGTTTAGGTTTAATAATCTCGATAAGAGTATAGCATAACAGCTGTCATCATCAATTTCCTGTTCCAATTTCAACCGTGACCCTTCCTGTCCTCTTTAATCCCAGGTCGTGTATAACAAAATAAGGAGTACTCTCTACTCACACTTTAAATGCCATGCCAATCCTAGTCATACCCACGCAATGACTGTACTATAAAATGCGGAACACACCTCCGCAATAACCTCGTATGCCAACTACATACGGAAACACATAAAAAACCACTATCAAAGGGTTATCAACTCCACTTCTTTCAACCTGGCATTCCTTACAAAAGGGCATAATTTCTCAGCGTTGTCACCACAATCGCTGGTCTCATGAACAATAACAACAATTGTTAAATTATTAATTTATACATCTTAACGACCTCTGGAATTTACGATACTGACCTCCTCACTTAATACTCTTGAAACGATACTCTGATCAGTATAAACTGTCGTGCATACATTTAATAAAAATACTAATCTCATCTTCACACATCTGGGTTCGACTTTAATCGAGGAAGGAATATTATGTCTACAACGTGACATGATATTACTCCTCGTTAATATTTACTCACAAAATCATATCTATGTGTTTGTGTCCAACAAGAATCTATCACGACGAGGATATCGAACGATAACTACCCTAACGTCGGATGATAATTAATCTTCCAAGAAGATTCTAGCTTCCAATAAATTAAATGACTGAAAGTTCAAAGCTTTCTTCAATAAAAACATACAGTTAGTCATATTCGTATTCTCTTCATTCATAACGAATGTCTATGAGTTCTGACTATAATAATCGTGTCCACGTTAAATGTTTCTTTTCCACAATGTGACATGATATTTCACAATATATCACTACCAAGATCTTCTTTCTTGACGTTTCTTCTCGACGGATAAAATGCCCAAATTAAACTAATAAAAATTAATTTAATGGGTAACATAGACGAAAATGTCTATCACCTGCACTCAGAATGAATACAAAAACGTCGAAAATAAAATACTGTTCCTTAAAGGAAATGACAAAAGCTTGTTCCTCGAACAAATAAATAATCTCAGTTCAGAAACTGGATTCCTAACAAACGAAGCTAATAGCGTCGCAAGGCGATCACTATAATAAATTTCGAAGAATAACAAGTAGTTCCGTGAAGAACTATACAGCCTATTTTCATATATCCTACTTATGTTAATTGCCTCTAGCAACATACACAATTTCAGTTTGATTGCTGTAATAGATTCGTAGATATTGAGAACCGACTAAAAATTTCGGATGGTCGCCATGTTGGATTTTATATATGTAGGTCCTAGAGTTATGCACTGTTACATGCAGATTATTGTGTACGTGTAGTATTCAAACTACAATCGCATAATTAGGACACAAGAAGTAACAAGGAGATTTTAAAATTTCGCACAGCTGCCATCTTGAGGTTATGGAAACAATTGAAATAAATTAGATGCCAGTGGATTACCATTTGTATAAGGATTTACTGTTCCAAGTTTCACAACACTCGGATGGTTAAATTGCGAGAAACGTCCATGTGAATTTTTATATTTCGCGTCGCCTCCATGTTGGATTTGTGAACACCAAGTTATTTAAAGTGCTATAGGTGAACTTAAGTTCATAGCCCCTATGAACATTAAGAAATTCAGTTTGATTGCTATAATAGATTCGTAGATATTCAGAGCCGACTAAATATTTTGGATGGTCGCCATGTTGAATTGTTAAATGTAGAGGCTATAGAGTCATGTACCATTAAAGGAAAATTATTGCGTAGGTTCAATATTCAAACTTTCAATTCGATCGCATGACTACATCACAAGAAATAAAAACTTAATTTTAAAATTCGCACATCCGCCATCTTGAGGTTACGTAAACAATTGAACTAAATTAGATACCAGTGGATTACAATGTGTATAAATATTTCCTGTACCAGATTTCAGTGCGTTTGAAACATTAAATCGCGAGAAAGGTCTATTTAAAATTTTCAACTTCGCTTGGCTGCCATGTTCGTTTTGTAGTTAATCGGTTTCTGAAAGTCTTATAGATGGACTTCCGTAGTGCCCTTTATTTCCGTAAAAGATTTCAGGGAGATACCGCTAATAGTTTCACAGATATGGAATGCCGGTGAAATATTTCGCACATCCGCCATCTTGTGGTTATGTAAACAATTGAACGAAGTTAGATGTCGGTGCATTACAATATATATAAACATATACTGTACCAAGTTTGATTGCGTTTGGTTGGTTAAATCGCGAGAAACGTCTATTTAAAAGTCGCAACTTCGCTTGGCCGCCATGATCGTTTTGTAGCTACCAGATTTTTAAAGGTCACATAAGTGAACTTACAGTTGTTCCCTTTATCACCATACAAAATGTCAGGGTAATATCGGTAATAGTTTCGGAGATATTGAATGCTGGTGAAATATTTCGCACAGCTGCCATGTTGGATTGGTGAGTCGTAACAAAATTTGAAGGGCACGGTCGGGGTCGCAGTGAATAGTGTTATGATCTTACCGAGTTTCATTGAAATCGCTCCAGCCGTTTAGATATTATTAGGGGGACACACACACACGAATCACACACACACACGCACACACACACGGACAAAAGGTGATCTCATAAGCCAATTTTTTCAAAATTGAAAATAGGCTAAAAATGCTATACATGGAGTACATAAATACTGTAACGAAATATGGATAAATGATTTGCTCAGTAAATGTCACTACAAGGTTAGTGAACACTGCTACCTGGTCTCGAAGTCTAGAAGATCAAGATAGAGTATAAAAAATACTCGGATGTTACATCTCCCAAAGATCTGGGCTGGATCCTAGCTCGTCTCCACGAACTCGTGACCTCAGGAAAGGAACGAATTCCCCCACTGGAAACAGCAAGCTCCGACCGGAATCGAACTGGGGGCCTCCAATCATCATCTTCCTTGTGACCGGGATAACCCTGGACCTCTTGATAATCTTGATGTTTCTTCTATCTCCGTCACAGCACAGTCTCACCATAACAGTGAGCAGCGTCGAAAGTTCTGCTTTCCACTTCAAAAGGCATTTCAAGAGAAAGTCTTGGACCTCATTCGTAAAACGAACATTCACGTAGATGGAATCTGAACATCGTTCTGTAGTCTCTGATGTTAATGTTGAGCTCATGTTTGACAAGAATGCACTAGAATAGAGATGTGCATCAAGTTTCATGATTGCTCACTATGTAGACATTCACGAACAGTCTCCTCTTACGAAGCTCCATCGTTGACTTTACTGCTTCTGCCTATACTCCTGGCGCACATAATAAGTTAGTCCATAATAATCTTCATAATAGTAGACTGAATATTGTTCTTCACTATGGAATACATCTCCATCCTAAGTGTTGTAATACAGTTCCACACAAACAATATTAATATGCACTCGTACTCACTCGTGGCTGTTGCCTGAGCTACAGTCGCTCGGACAAAGTGTCATATCGCGCTGGAAAGAAACACCTTTCTCGCGCTTCACAAAACTGCTTATAATTGCTGAAATACTTCTCTCAAACTTCTGAAAGTTCGTAATATACAATTTCTGCTTGTCAGCTACAATATGTAGTTGAAATAAATTATCTGAAGCCGATCAGACCGAAGTGATTGCGGTATATGTGATCCTCGCAACTTCACCTAGATTGAAGGCGCGGTCGTCTCCTAATTCCGCCCTTGCTTAAGCCTAGTCTCCACGAGTCACCTTCTACAAGACCGGTGAAACACTCGGAACTCCTTTCTTTTCCAATCGCACACGCCTGACCTCTTCGACGTTCAGTTACACAAGAGCCCCGGTGCTTAGCGTCTCCCCTCCAAGTCTACCGATTCTAGCCGCCTTTTCGAGTTCCCTCTCGAATTCGCGCGGGCTCTAGCAAATCGCTTATTCCTTCCAATAGCGACCTGCTATTGACTTGTAAAATATTTCCAGTATGTTATTATCATATTCTTCTCTTTTCATATATATAAATTCATTCTCTAAGGGCTTAAATGGATTAAATATCCATAAAAATTTAGTTGCTGGAACTCCCGTCTTCTCTAAAACTTCTTCCTACTGGCTGTAAGCTCATATCCAATGGGATAATTTATGAAAATATTTAAACAAATCCTGGGAATATTCGCTGTTGCTAGGTCGATTCCAAGCTTCTGGAAACTTCCATTGCGCAATACAATCACGTGACGGAATTTCCCTCCTTGCTCGACGTCGCCTCACGACTGGTTTCTGCCAAGTTCCAGCCATCATATTCCTTGGTTAAATTTCATCATGGGCTTCGAAAAGAATGTAATATTCCGATTTTCATCCCTTATAATTCATTTTACGGGGGCCGTACCCATTGCAGTAGTTAGCTTTCTAATGAAATCTACCTAAAAATAAGATGTTCAGTAAAGAACATATAGCCTACTTTCTCCTAAATGTATGAGTATAGTTATAACTCGTTGTTATTATCAAAGAGTATAATAGAATCATTTCTTGGTTGAAGACCTTGGAAACTATTTACCTCTACCAAACGCCACAACCTAGAAAAAAAACTACTACCATCATTGAAGAAAGATAGATAAGAAGTATCTCAAGAATGTTATGGATCTGGAGACATAATCGACCGGACTGGCTGCGTGGCTCTGCGGTAACGTTCTCGCTTGCTGGGCCCTAGGTTGCAGGTTCGTATCCTGGCGCAGTCAGCTGGCATTTGAGGGTGCACAAATGCGAGGGAGCCGTGTCTGTAGATTTACTGGCACGTTGAAGATCCCATTCGGGCCAAAATTCCGGCACCCCGGCGTATCTAAAAGCAGCAGTAGTTAAAAGGGTCGTAAAACAAATATTATTATTATTGTTGTTGTTATTATTACATAATCGACCGGCCGTGGGCAACATCCAACTTTGAGTTGAGGCATGTCTTTACACGTCTGGTTGTGCAAGGCTTTCACAACCCTAATTGAATTAAGAAATCTTTCCGTGTCCCTACAGAGACGTGTGTATACAAACTATGTGGATATTTTCGATTGCTATTTGCCTGAAATAAAAGTATTAATAACCTGAACTAGTACCAGCGGCTAGAATTTAGTTACTATGTGAAATCGTTTTGTTCTTTACTTCAAATAACATTTTCAAATAACGCACAATAGGCTGTAACAAACCCTTTAAAATAAGAAGTAAAAATGTATCATAGTATCATCCTGTCATTCTTCAAATTCGATGCGCATAGAATGCCAATGGTATACTATCAATGGAGTCCCATGTAGACCAGTCGTGAAATCTAGTGGAGAAATATCGAACAATATAATCCTAACAGGGCGAGTGCATTCTAGCGGCCATAAGAAGAAGCTTTTCAATAAAATCTGGAAGTTACCTTTTTGGCTGCTAGATGTCTCGAGCAAATCTGCTGGCGAATTATGTTTTATTTAAATATATGTTTTGCACCGTAATATGCACAATATAAGGCTTAATTTTAAAATGTCTGGGTCATTACAAAGCAACAAATATGTAAAATGTCAAGCAAAAAACCAAACTCTGATGGGGTTTGAACCATAGGCACATGAATGACAGAATAAAGCTTTACCACGGAGCCATTTGTGCCAACGAACATTGATCTATATAAAATGACTTACATAGAACTTTTTAGCAAATAATGATTTAGACCTAACGATTTCATCAGTGGAGTATATTATTTATGTATAAAGCATTTCATACTAAGTTTATTTATTTTGTATCAGTACGCTATATTGCATGCAATACTCAAATTAGTGAAATATAAGTCAGGCACAAGATATCCGCTGCCATCTTGTCTTCTTACCGAGACGGCTCAGCTTTTTAAAATCACTTCTGCACTATAGTATTACAAAATAAACTTTTAATTTCGAACGTGCCTCTTCCTTTAGAACAGTTAAATCGATTCTCGGCTCGATAATCGGAACTGGTGGGTCCCATGACATGGATTATAAAGTTTGCATAATTCGCACGGCCGCCATCCTGAAATGGTACGGCGGATGACCTTGTAGTTTGGTCACAAGACGCGTCCTATATGAAGGTATGTTATTACCAAATTTGGTAGAGATCGGATAATTTGGTTAGTCGCTATTTGATTTTACGTTTTGAAAGTTTGAGTGGCCGCCATTCAGATTTGGTAAAGATGGCGGCGATATAAAACATGACACTGAGGTGCCCTTTGCTTGTTCTACCTCTGTACCAAATTTCGTTCAATTCGGTTTCACCGTGTTCGAATTGATAGGGGGGGACAGACATTCAGAGTACACACACTCACACACACACACACACAGACTCACACACACACACACACACACACAGACTCACTCACACACATACACACACACAGACAGACACACATTTTTTGGCCCTGTAGTGATCTCATAAGTCTACTTTCATTTTTTGCAAAAATCGAAAGTAGGCTAAAAAGTATCTCTTTCCCGGAGTCTGCATGATACAAGAGCGAAATACTTCCATGTCGGAAGATGTGATAACATCTGGGTTGTCAAAAGTGTTGATGTGGTTGGCGAAAGTGACAATGACATTCCGCGGGGTCACCAACATCGTGGTGTTATCAGTGACAGTTTTGCTTACTCCGAGAGTGGCGGAAATGAAGACGAACGTGTAGGCAGCAGTGGACAGCAATGACAGCATCCCGAATGCGAAGTGGGGCTTTTCTCTTTTCAGAGACTCCCTTCAGTGTACTGTAAATATAGTGTAAGGCACTGATAAATAAATATGAAATGAAAAATGAATTAAAGCAGTGCTTAGTGAAGCAATGGGATAGATGGACCTGCGCATGTAGGAGGTACAGTCGGCTGTGAGTATGTTTATACCAGTTTTATAAGTTCAATGAGGAGTATAATAAAATTAGTCATGTAATTTAGCGTCCAGCATCATTTATTATTCACAACAATTCATTAGCTAACCCTCTGAAATGGCTGCTGTTCTTTAAAAAATGTATTTACTGAGCGTGTAATTCGCTACGGACAAATGACCGATTCAAACGCAGCAGGCCCGTGACGTATTCCCGCGCGCTCTCACATTGGCCGAGAGTTATGAGCTAACCTGTCTTCTACAAACCTTGGGGGCAAGTGACCGTGTGCCCCTGTTCTGAAACCACCTCTGTCTGGAACGATACCGCCTGGACCATTGAAGCATTGAAAAGGAAATGCAATATCAAGCTACATAAACAACATACACATTCAACTGTCAGTTAAAGTTCTTCAACATTTCCCTTCCTTTATAATTCTATTCCAGTATACCTTATATATCGTGGATACATCATAGAAAATATTCCCCTCATTTATGATTCTCATAAATAACTATTACAAGAAAACACGCCATGTCTTAGTGTTTTAAATATATAGATGCAGTGGTACTGCCATCTGTTGATAGTTACTGGAACTGATTGTAGTTATTAAAAGTGCTGTGTGGGGCCAAGAGGAACCATTGCCCGAATAATGACAAACTCTTTTAAACTGGTGTCTATAAACAGAAAAAAACGTAATGATGCGAAATGTAGAAATATTAATCTTTAATTTAAAGCAAAATGCATGAAAATCGGCCTTGTAGAAGTCGCTGGCGGATTGTAGATAAATAGCATAATTGTCGTATATGGGCGAATAGGATTATGAGCAAGTTAATTACATGAAATAAATTACTAATATTAGTTAAAATAAAGAAAACAATAGAGATCGCACATATACATTTCATACCTTTCATCAAAGTCACATTTCATAAAATACGGTCCAGTGGGGAGTTGTTGGTGATTTGCAAAAGAAAACACCTTGTGATTTAAATATATAGATGGCAACGTAAATCGTGAAGAATTCCTTAGTTACGGGAATGCTAAAAGTAAAATATGTTTTGACAATGTAATTCTAACAGCAAGAAAGAAGAATAAGGAAATGTAAAAAAAGAAAATATCGGAGGTGGAATTCGAACTCCTTCGACGATGCATAATGCAATTCGAAGCCTGAGACGTTACCATCTACGCCAACCAAGCATTGTGAATAAAACGCAGTAATAAACCACCCAAACAACGTACACATTCAACTGTCAGTTAAAGATCTTGAACATTTCCCTTCTTTTATTCTTTTATAATTATTTTATAATTCCAATATATATATCGTAGAAACATCATAGAAAATATTGCCTCCATTTATAATGCTTAAATATATCTATCACATTAAAACGCGCTGGATTTCTATTCGCCATGTCTGTCATAAACCAAGGCAATTGGGCGCATGTGCGAAGGCCAAGAATTTTACATTTTTCTTTATTAATTTAAAAATATACGGTAACATATTCTTTCCTTTTAAAGACACTCTGAAAATCTACAGGATAACAGCTTTCGTCAGAGTGCTCTACGAAGTCAATCGGTAGAGCTGTTCTCTAAATCTCGCTGTAACATAAATCACACTTACCGTACTTGCATGCTAATTCATGATACCACTTTTAACATAAGTTTGTCGATATGAGAATTGTTGATTTAAGTGCTGAAGGTCAACTATATCAATAACTGCAAGCTCACGTAATTTGTTGGACAACAACAAGCGCCGACTCTCCGTTCGTGTATTTCCAAAATGATTGTAATCATGATAAGGATAATTATAGTGACAGCTAGGAATAGGAACTCACTATCGTTCATCATTGCATTACACTCTGCAGTATTATAATTCGCTTCACAAAGGGGACAACAACATTTTTCCTGCAGTTATATAGCGAAACACACGAGGTGGCAACTACTGCACCTTCAAGGGTATGTATTAGAATATTACTGTGTATGAAATGCAGCCGAAAGGCCATAGCTAGGTATTTTGATTGAACGCCCGAGGGCTCCCAACAAGATCAATTTAAAGTAGTTCCAACTTTGACTACGAGATGCTACTGTCACTAACACCTAGCGGCGAACGTTGGAACTTGATAGAGCGTTTCTAAATAGCCAAATATAACCTAAAGTTTTGCTACACACTACCAATTGCAGTGGTAGGTTCTTTTACGTGCCATAAATCTATGACATCGGTCCTCCGGCTTTACTTACCCGCCGAAGGAATGCATAATGAAAGATTTTAACGCTCTTAAAAATCAGATAGCTTCAGCAGGGTTTGAACCCGCGATCTTGGGCATAGCAATTCAGCATAATACCGGCTACGCCACTGAAGCCATCTGTATAAAAATATTAGCAAGTAGTTCTGTGAAGAACTAAATAGCCTATTGTCATATATCCTACTGATCTTCTCCATTACAAAACTCTCCCGCCTATTACAAGGAGTTTTCATGTGATATAGCTTTTGATACACGACCTTTGTCCCTACCAACACCATTACAATGAGAAATTATGTGCTGGATGACTTTCAGGATCGATAATTAAGACTCTTCCCACGAGATGGCATGTTTCTGTAATGAGTCACGGAAGTTTATTTGAAGAAAACTCAAATGCACGGCTGCTATGATTTATGAAAAGTAAGCTACAGAATTCAGTGCCATTAGATTATGTGGGAGAGGAGAGATGTTTCCGGTGACTGCTAATGAATAGAAGAGATAGGTTGGTAGCACAAACACTCAGGAATAGCAAACTTAATTATGGAAGGAACGGTTAAGGACAAGAACTGTAGGGGTAGACCAAGGTTAAATATGTTAGATTGCCTCGGAAGTAAGGTGTGATAGCTATGCCGAGATGAAAAGATTATCTCAGGACAAGGAGGCATGGAGGGTTGCATCAAACTAGTCAAAAGGCTGAAGACACAACCACACACAGATTATGATTACTACAATGGCCCATCATACAAATCTTCTCTTCTATCACACTAATACAGCCATCACAATAACACAGGTTATCAGACAAATTACACACACCCATGTACACGGAGCTACATGCCCACGATGTAGCAAAGCCTCTAGATGAATCAACAACAACTCTCTTCCATCACATAAATTGGTCACGAGAAATAAAACAAGTAGTTCCGTGAAGAACTGAATAGCCTATTTTCATATATCCTACTTATGTTAGCTGTATGCCCCTCACCTAGGTGGACCCGGTTCGATTCCATGTCAATGCATGTGAGATTTTCGAAGTGAAATGCCATGTCCTGTGGTTCGGATTCCACGTTAAAAGGAGGTCCCGTGGTTCATGATCTCGCGATTAACGGTAACGTTAAACTACAAGCTTAATTGCTTTTTGCCTACTTATGTTCATTGCCTCTATCAACATACAAAGTTTCTGTTTGATTGCTGCAATAAATTCGTTGATATTGAGAAACGTCTAAGTATTTCGGATGGTCGCCTTGTTGGATTTTAACATATATAGGCCTTAGAGGTATGTACTATTACATGTTTATTGTGTAGGTTAAACTTCAATCGCATGATTAGGAAACAAGAAATGAAAACGAAATTTTAAAATTTCGCACAGCCGCCATCTTGTGGTTATGAAAATAATTTGAATGAATTGGATGACAGTGGATTCAAATTTATTTAATCATATACCGTACCAAGTTTCACTGCACTCGGATGGTTCAATTGCGAGAAACGTCAATTTGAATATTTAAATTTCGCGTCGCCGCTATGTTGGATTTGTGCTCACCAGGTTATTGAACATCCCATAGGTGAACTTATGTTTATAGCTTCTATACACATACAAAATTTCAGTTTGAGTGCTGTCATAGATTAATAGATATTGAGAACCGTCTAAATATTTTGGATGGTTGCCTTGTTGGATTTTAATATCATGTAGGCCATAGAGTTATGTACTACCAGATGAGGATTATTGTGTACGTTCATTATTCAAACGTTGCCTTCGATCGCATGATTAGAAGACAAGAAATAAAAACTTAATTTTAAAATTTCGCACAGCCGCCATCTTGATGTTATATAAACAATAGAACTAAATTAGATGCCAGTGCATTTCAATTTGTACAGTCATTTGCTGTACCACGTTTCACTACGTTCGTATGTTTAAGTCGCGAGGAAAGTCTATTTAAATGTTTCCACTTAGCTCGGACGCCATGTTCGTTTTGTAGTTAACATGTATTTTAAAGTCACATAGGTGAACGTTTAATTTTGTCCTTTTGTCCTTTATCACCCTACAAAATTTCAGGGTGATATGAGTAATAGTTTCGGAGATTTAGAATGCCGGTGAAATATTTCGCACTGCCGCCATGTAGGATTGGAGAGACGTAATAAAATTTGAAGGGCACGGTTGGGGTCGTCCAAAATAGTGCTATAACTTTACCGAGTTTCATTGAAATCGCTCTAGCCGTTTAGAAGTTATTAGGGGGGAAACACACGGACGCACACACATACACTCACGGACAAAAGGTATTCTCATAAGCCTATTTTTTCACAAATAAAAATAGGCTAAAAATGTACTTTGGTGGGTTTACTAATAGGATGCACGAGTTTGGGAAAGTATAAGGAAAGTAGCCTCAGGACTGAGATATAAAAACATATACAGTATGTAGGCCTACCAGAGCTTTAAAAATCCCTCAGTATGCCTTCCATCGGAGGGGAAGTAAAGCCGGCGGTCCCATGTCATAGATATATGGCATGTAAAAGCACCTTCCACTAATTATATAGGTTATACATTTGACTAACGTTCTTAGGTTCCTACGTTCGTCGTCAAGAGCCGACTGCGGTGGCATTTGGTAACTAAGTTCTGAACTAGTTAGTCGTTGACGGTGGCGTTTGGCGGCAAAAATAGGAACTACTTTAAAAAATCAATGTCTGCAGCCCTTACTTGAATTTAAACAGATACACGCACTAATACAGTCATCACAATTAACACCGGTTATCAGACAGATTCTACACACACCCAAAGTACACGGGGCTACATGACCGCGTTGTCCCAGCCCCTAAACTGAGGAACCAACCAACCTGTAGGCCTACCGTTAGGAATTAAAAGTCTGTAGATTAATATGGCGCAAAACCAAAATTTGGAAGATTTGGGGCATTCTGGAACCCCATAATTTTAGTGGTGTCTTCTATTAAAATACAAAATAGTTATGTCGCTCACTCCAGTAGTTTAGACGTCAATGCATAACAAACAGATAAACATTCAAAAATTAAAAATTAAATATTTACACACCCCATCTATACTAATATAATAAAGCTGAAGAGTTTGTTTGTTTGTTTGTTTGTTTGTATATTTGTTTGTTTGTTTGTTTAAACGCGCTAATCTCTGGAACTACCAGTCGGATTCGAAAAATTATTTTCGTATATGATAGCCAGATTCAAGAGGAATAGTTTAGGCTATGCAGCATTTGGCTACACCTCTCAGGTAACCTTAAAGATTGATTTTTGTTCAGTAAGTCGGAAGAACAAACGCTCCCGAACAGCTTTATCCACTTGCGCCGGCGTTATGGTTAATGATACGTACACAGTTTCGCCGATCTGAACCAAAAATTGTATACTTACCCTTTGGAACTCTGCGGGTAACACTGTCCACTTTAAATTTCGGACAGACTACTCCATTCCCAGCATTTAGGCCATTTGTCACAAATCTACACCTTTGCACCAATCTGAACCAAAGTTTGTATACTTGCCCTTTGGAACCCTGCGAGTAACACTGTTTACATGAAATTTCGGACAGACCACTCAATTCCCTGCATTTAGGCCCTTTTGCACAAATCTACACCGTTCCACCGATCTGAACCAAAATGTGTATACTTAACCTTTAGAACCCTGCGAGTAACACTGTCTGCGTGAAATTTCAGACAGACCAATCCATTCCATGCATTTAGGCCCTTTGGCACAATTCTACACCGTTTCACCGATCTGAACCAAATTTTACTTGGAACCCGACGAGTAACACTGTCTGTTTGAAATTTCGGACAGACCACTCCATTCCCTGCATTTACGTCCTTTGCCACAAATCTACACCGTTTCACCGATCTCAACCACATTTTGCATACTTAACCTTTGGAACCCTGCGGATGATACTGTCCACTTTAAATTTCGGACACACCACTCCATTCCCTGCATTTAGGCCATCTATCACAAATCTACACCGTTCCTCCTAATTGCACCAAATTTTGCATACACTTCGAAACCCTGCTGGTAACACAGTCCATTTTATATTTTGGACAACGCTCTCCATTCCCTACATTTAGAATAACAGACAAAATGAACTTGAAAACCACGTATTAGGCCCTAGAACCATTCATGTCCGGAGTAGTGTAACTGTAAGAGTATTTTAATAAGTCTATTGTTGACTCGCAATTCGGGCTGCATCACGTCGCCCCTACCAGTGTTCTGGTGCAGAATTGTGAAAATAGTTAAATCTTCCGCTGCATATAAATTGCAGTCACGGGGAGTAATTAGTGCAAAAGGATTTCTTAGGCCCCTTAAAACAGTTATCATGAAAATTGTATGCCTCGGTATAAGTGCAATGATGTTAGTGCAGTAAATTGAGGTTATCAGCTGCAATAAGCGTTGGTGCTTTCCAATTTACCTTCATTTATTCAGAACCTTATCGTTGAGCGCTATGTGGTGATAAATGATACTATTGCTACCTCAGGAGCTCGGGACAGCCGAAGTTTTCCAAAGTGTTCTGATTATTTTCCTACGGCGCTATGCGACAAAAGACGACACTATTGCTCTCTACATTTCTAACAGCCAATGAGATATATGCCCTAGCAGTGTCTTTTATTTCACTTTCTCCTCTTTCTAATCATTTTTAATTCGTTTTTAAATTACATATGTCAGTGCTGTAGATAGTGTACAGGCCCGGGGGGCTGTACCCCCTGAAAGCCACCCCCCATCTTTCACTAAAAACACCCTAACTGACAACATCATAAGACCAGAACATTACCTTTACACAGCAAGAGGTGGCCACCCAGCTTGGGAGGTTAGCCAACCACTTGCGACACATACATAAACATCTACACAACAACTAACTGGGGCAGCTACGTCGGCGGAATGCTGACCACGCAACGCCGAGAACTATAAGAAGTGGAGTCCAAAATGGAGCTATTATCTGTTGTACAGTGTGCGCCGCCGAAGGCCCCAGCCGCCGTCTGTTCCAGTTGAATCATCAGGTGAGACTCAGCAAAGTGCTCAGAATCCTTTACTTTGTGAAACACCCACTCATAATTTTGTACACTCTACTTGTATAATTACCTACATTCCCCCAAGAGGGACTTACAAATTCACACTCACTGACCAATAAACACATGGTCAGCAAACTACACTTGTATTGTCAATTACACGCCTCTTAACATCCTCATACCCTTCCTGACCTTCGTCACGATTGACCGTGACCATAGTAGCCAGTAACTGCTTTGTCAGACCGCATTGTGTTTCCCGCACGCGACCCGATTACGTAACGTCGAGTCGCTGACATCAGCACGCCTATTGTATTACCCACACCGTCCAGCTGGCAGGCCGGTATAGTAGCCTGCATTTAGAGGTCCATCCCCTAATCAACACTTACATCTTTGCAGGAACACCCCCTAGCGTTTAAGCACCAAACAACACACTACACCAGTAAGCTCTCCCAGCTACGGGAAGCTACTAACTCCCAGGAAATATCTTCCAAATCATCATAGTAACACAAGTGTTTTATCCCTAACTACCCCCCCCCCCAACTAAGGGATCTAAAACATATTGGTGGAGGCACTGCTACCACGCACAGTAAGGGTAGGACTCATACAACGGGCCCTCGTGGTAGAAACGGCCCGTACCGCACACAGCCAAGTGAAAAAATTGCTTTTTTTTCTGACAGAAAGCATTATTTTTCCTTCACACTAGCTACACAAAGGAAATTTTTTTTCAAACCAACCCCCTACCCCCCCCCCCCCCCCCCCCGAAAGAATCAGAGATATAATACATTGCCAAGCATACACAGTTTTTTTATATATACATACACTTGATTCAGCATGGCCCCTCTATACCGCCTAGCTGTGCTGAGGAGCATTGGGGAGTACCAGGAGTTAATTGCCTGGCACAAGGTCTTTGAGACAAGACAGGACTACCTCACAAGGTTTCAACAGCTCCTGCACGCCCAGTATATGCGAATTATAAGGGCACTTGTCCAGCCACTCCGCAGCGCTAAGAATCGCAAGATTCGAGTGAAAATCCCCACCCTCCGTACACAAATCATTAAGGCACACTGGCAACTACACTGCCGACACGAATTCATGTTCCAGCAATGGGAAACAATCATTAGGGAACACCAACGGATAGGGACTGATGGCACCAAAGTTGCCGAACAGGCCATATGCCTCAATAGGCAATACGCCCAAATTTGGGAAGAGTATAGGGTACTCCAGGCTAACAAGGCCATTTTTGAGTTCATGGCAGGGCCACAAACCCTGCCTAGAGAGGACATCAGCGTAGATACGCTAACGCAGCAATTTGCGAGGATGTCCCTCTCAGACACTTACAAAACACAGGGGAAGGAGTTTACCGTGGCCACAGTCCAGAAGACGGCCAGGTTAGACTCCAACACACTACAGGGCCAAGGTCATAGCAACACACGTCCCTCAACGCCGGTTTGGAAGGCAATTTTGCCAAACCGAAGGGCAGAGCTTACGCCAACCCCCTCGGAACGGACGAACGAGAGGGAGTTGACGCCAGGACTATCGGGCACACATAATAACACAGGGAGAAAACGGGAGGTAAATATGCCATGGGCTGAGAACATAGAGCCCATCCCACAGCACATTAAGCCCACACAAACCTACACACATAGGAAAACACAAGGGCAGGAGTCTACCGTGGCCATATGCCAGAAATCGGTTAGGCTACACTCCAATACATCGCCAGGGCAATCACAGGCAATTACACGGCCTTTTCCGCAAGTTCAAAGGGCAAATTTGCCAGGATGGAAGCGGACACTAGCATGTGTACCCCCGGTGCGAAGGCATAAGAGGGTGTTGCCTTCAGGCCCTCAGGGTGCACAACACACACCCGCGCACTCTGACCAGGCGCAGACACACAGTACACGGGGTATCAGAAAGGTCTTACTACCTACCCCACGAGACCAGGCAGGCAGGAATACACACACCCCTATAAACACTACTAGGGTAGCGCGGAGCGCAATTAGTCCCTCAGACACAAGCACACTCAGACCAATATCCAGGCAACACGGTGAAAGTAGGCCCAGACTTACTTTGCTACAAACTCCTCCAGAAAATAGTAAAGAAGCACCTCAATGGGTATCAGGGGCCTACGCCTCAGTGACAGGGCGGAAGTATTCACTTTCTCGAGCAATGACGCTCGGACGTGGATAATAACTCTCACCATGAATATAACATACACTAATGTCACCTGAATCACAAATATATATACGGGCAGGTTCTTTTACACGTGAGAAACACGATAATTGACACACAAAGGGCAGGTTCCACCCCTGTAAACGGTAGATTTCACACGCATATACAGCAGAACGTGGCCAACTCAAAATTATATAATTTGAAATTTTTCATAATTTTTTCTTGGCCCCTAGCATTTTTTAGGCCATAAAGGGTTTATAATCATGGTTAGTTCAAATTATAGCTTGGATAATGTAAAGCTTTTAATGTACAAAGACAATCGGAGGCCAATCAGTGGGCCACGCGGCTTAGGTCCTCAGAGAACTATTCCGAATGCAGCCTAAGCAACAAACCACAGCACAGAGCTCGGGCGGGTCTTTCCAAGTAGAAATGACTATCTTGTTATATTTTCCATTCCTAC
Source organism: Meconema thalassinum (assembly GCA_946902985.2). Classification (NCBI taxonomy): domain Eukaryota; kingdom Metazoa; phylum Arthropoda; class Insecta; order Orthoptera; family Tettigoniidae; genus Meconema; species Meconema thalassinum. The sequence goes on from OX336394.1 coordinate 210,761,619, forward strand.
AATTTGATAGATTCTTTTGGGAGGACTGAGAGACTTAATCGTAAGAAACAGTCAAGAATCTCATACTATTTTTGAAAAATAGTAGATTTCCCTGAGACGTAACTAGATTGCTGTCCTACTAACGTCGCCAAATAGGTGAATAGTACACTCAGGTCCTACCTTTCATTTTGAAACTTTCGAAATTATTTACAATACAATCATTACAAAGTACCGCCGTCTGGCAACCTGCTTTGGTAAACATAAAGCATTATATCAACGGGATACAATATATTTTCTCTACTTTCTTCAAAGAACTTTCTTAATTTGAATTTTTGGGATAACTCTTTTTTTTTTCTCTTTCACTAATCCCGTGAAGTGCAAATTATCCAAGTTGAACTGTATATATTTGATCCATAGGCGTACGCTATTTATTACACTGCCTACACCATGAATTTTTCTTGTCCCCCATAACAGCGCTCAAATTAACATAAACGCCATGGGGTAACACTCACAGCTCAAGGGGGAAAGCACCACTACTTATTTTTGGAGGTCACACACTAAACGAAATACCATACCAAACAGTCAGTAATACTTAGCAAAACTGTCCCGGAGACACAGGCCTAAAAGGCACCAGGAATAACTACCCTGGACAAAGACGGTCTCGGACCCGCGACCTTCTGAATACCAGGAATGCAAGGTCGGGTAACTATCCAGTTGAAGCATAGGGCAATAAGGGACAGTCACACTGACAGACATTCATATGCACAAAATAATAAAATCACTTCCGACACCTAGTCAACAAACACGCAACTAGCGGCCCGGTGACACACATACATAACGACATCTGGTTACCACTAACAGGGATATATTCACCCCAGGCCCACGCATACAACAAATTTGGGGGACACAATATATATAAATAGCAGAAGGTTCTTTTCCATGACGGAAAGCCTTGCTCACAATAAGAGAGCGAGCAACCAAGCCCACACACACGTGCTGGACACATGCACATCGCTAGACAAGTAACAGGTAATGCCCACGTCAATGAAATTAGACACTACCGCAGTCAGCGATAAGACACTCGTGAGCAGGCGACTTTTACCAGCCGCAGACAACCCAACAGTGTTTCAGTCCTGGCTGTAACATACACAGTCATTTACGCCAGTTTTAAAACCCTATAACTCCCAAAATTAGAGTACGAGGGTCGTCCAGAATAGCAGCAAACACTCACACTAACGCATATTTTCATACGCGTGTCGCAAAAATTCAATACACGTGCCATGGTACATACAGTACAAAAAATTGTAACACCGGGACCTTAAACCAAGGCGGGTGCGAGCGCACGATAACACGATGCAGTCGTGCCAAAAACAAACTAACCAATGGTATTTTTGGCGCGAAAACACAATCAGAAACTACACTAGGGACGCTCAAATCCCAACAGACAACGCAGACATGAAACACAGAGTATTGCACGGGATCCCGGGTCCGAATACCCAATAATGGCGGACACCATGGAAAACAATAAGTGTCGACCAACGAAAGATCACTTACATACAAAACACGGGTTTTTCTTCATCATGACAGGTCAGAAAACTCAGCCAGCACGACTAGACACCGAATAGACCCATTTACAGGGGAAAATTCACTCCCACTCAGACGGAAATGGGACCGTATACACGTACATAAGCGGTTGAGCCTCTCGATTTTAATGACAGGGAGGTTCTTTACCATACATACAGGAACATAGATTCGTTCCAAGATACTCGCCACCACAGCCTACTTAGGGCATTAGCGACCACAAAATACTTTCCTCTGAACCATAGCGCCCAACACCTAGATACAGGTAACACCACATGTCGTCCGGCAAAAAGCCATGCACAAATTCCGATTACCCCAAACATAGGAAATAGACTTCCTAAACACAAGTTATAAAAAAAATCACACAAGGCAAAGGTCTTGCAGGATAGATTGTAATGGTTTCCACTTTGCTCCACGTTGAGCGTACCATTGTAATGGTTATTTAATGCCCCATGTTGGTAGCGACAAATGTAGCAGTTTCGCTAGCCCACACGTTGAGCGACAAGTGTAACGGTTTGACTGCCCCTAACTGTTGGGTGATAAATGTAACTATTTTCCTTTGCCTAAGCTATGTTGTTTTAATGGGCGCCAAGACCTCAACGCAATGCTGAAATCTAAATTTGTATTTAACAACGTCTAACTCTGGTAGAACACCTTCAAGAATCTATTCACTCAGATCGTGGTATGATTTGATCATTAACCCAACAAACAATTGTATCAGGAGAAGGAATTGGTCTATATCTAATGCTACCTACTGAAAGCAAAGATTGCATTGTAAAAGAATTGAAATTATTACATAAAACAAGTATAGCAAAATTAATAATAATTATAAGTTTAAAATTTAAATTGGAGCGTTGCGATTTTAATATTACCGATAGAAAATTACGTGAAAACGGAGTCTGATAAATTATTGATTTTACTCTTATTCCCAAGCTATGAAGTTACTGAAATATTGAATATAAAACAAAGAGAAACGAGCGATTGCGTATTTCTGCGTCATTCGCGCTTACCACTGGAAATGGCCGAAGCCTTTCCCTCGTACTGGATGATGCTGTGAGCTTCCCACAGTCTCCTGGACGTCGTCATCTTTGTCGATATTTGATGATATTCTGGTAGATTAGATAATTCAATGGTCCGTACATCGAACCCAAACACTCGTACAACCACACTGGTTAAGTTTTACAAAAGTTAGTCCTCCACTCCACGGAACATCGGAGCGACTCCCGCGTGCAACCGTACTCGTTAAGTTCTACACAGATTGTCCTCGTTCCACGTCGCGCCGAACGATATATGCCCCTCTCGGCTCCCCGCTCCAGTCCCGACTTCTAGCTTACGTGGTCTCCACTGATTGGCTGAGCACGCCGCTAAACTCCCCTCCTCTGGCTCATTACACTCGGCGGGAGGGTTCCGTTCCAACTATCCGCCTTTTCTTGACGCTGCAACCCAAGCTTGCGTAATACTTCTTGACAAGAATCAGCCCGTATCTGAATTTCCAGTGAGTCATGTCTCTCATAATATCCTAACTGACGAATCTCCGTAAAATTCCGTAATCACATAATTTTCTATGATATTGTCGTTCGTAATAATTTGCTTGATAGCGTTTTCTAAGACATAGAAAACCTATCTGTATGCTTATAATTTTTATAAAATGCTCCGAAAATATCTTAATAATAATTATAATAAATTAATAATAATAATAATAATAATAAATTAACATGAAAAATTCTCTTGGCCGAACAATTTGCCGCGTAAATAAATATAGAATGGCTTCCTACTGACTTATGCCATTGGCATTAAAAAAAACTCGAAAAACACGTTACAAGATGTCTACACAACATCGGTAAGCAAAAACGGGACAGATTAGCACACTGGCCTTCCCAGAATGCACAACAATATCAATACACTAACATTGGCAAAAGTCACGTTCCGGCAGCCGCCATACGTAACATCAAGGACTTCCCGTATACAAGGACATGAAAACAAAACACGACAAAACACTGAGTTGCGAATTCTAGAGCATTGCAACACTGCTGTCGGCAGACATGCCCACAAAAAAAATGAAGATTATGCAATCTAATTCCATCAACGCTATCATAATAGGCCTGGCATTTGGCAATGTACAGATACTACAGGCCGGATTTATCTTAGGGCCGCAGGGGCATGCTTACAAAAATGTTGACAAGCCACACGCGCCACCTGACACTCAGCCACGCGACACACGATAGGACTTAGCCGATATCAGCCCGCCCGCCAGCACGCTGCAGCGGAACGCAACCACAGTCACGCAAGCCTCAGTAACCACAGCCACGGGCACCTCCTTCTCACACCCGACCACTAATCAGGGGCGAATACAGACAGATTCCCTCAAGGAACAACCCCCTCCCCCAATAACTACCTCTCTTCTTGTTTTTTTTTAATCTTAAAACCATCATAAGCGATCAGGACATGACCAGTTACACTACGATCACTTGCTACCTTAACACTATAAATGAGAGACCAGATTAGGCCATGACGTTACAGCGTCACAGCACTTCGCCATCCCAAGGAGCGGATGGAAAGCGGATAGTGACCAAGTGAGGATGACAGGAGCAGAGATGATTAATGCCAGCAGAATGGCCAGGACACCACCTACGGGCTACCATTATACCACCCTTCTCCTTCCATAACCTTATCACTCACAACACTAGCCAACACAAACACATGGACACACAAAAACAGCTAAACTACATGCAAAAATATACACCGGGGTTGATAGACTTCATGCGTCTAAAGAGAGGGTCCACTACGCCCTGGATCTCAATGCTTACACCCGAGTATTAGGGGTGAGTCGGAAAAACGACATTAAGCGTAATGCACATCTCTATGTAAAGAGATGAGGCCGCACTTAAAATAACAACTCTTTTTTTAAATAATCCCGCATGCAAGGAACATAGAATTATCACACCTCGGCCCACACCTATCCACAAATGAGAGCGGATACGCCTCATATCCAGCCACATGCATGGAATATCCTACCCACATACCAGGGATATTATTATTACCATACCTGCATGGAATTTTTAAATTTTTTGCAAACCTGGGAGGTACCTACCCCGTCCACTCACTGTAAAAACATCCTAGTAGTATCACCGGCTCCCACTAACGCCTCCAGGAAAATTACCAAGGCATTACCGCTGGAAGTCCGACGTAGCAACAGAAGGCCTAAATTAGTCCATGCATTTAGAAGATTCTACAACCCCAGGACACTTAAAAATTCACATAAAAACACAGTAAATTACTGACAAATCACACTATATTTTTTTTAATAAAAAAGGAATCTGATGTCACGCTGAATGATGATGAGAGCGGGAACAGAGGGGCAGGGACGGGGCAAGACGCCAACAGATCCTGACCCAGACCAAAAAGACGGAACTACGTAAGGTCGAAGCGCCGATGACCTAGCACGGGCAGACTTCGGAAGCCCGGGAGTTCCTAGCCTGTCCCCGGGACAAAGAAACGTCACACCCACTATGTGCTACGGGCATCGAAGCCAGACCTGCTGGGGAGACTTTTGACAAACGGGGGGAGAATTAGCCAACTCCGCACCGGACTCAGGAGAGGAACCAAGGGACGACCAAATTAGGACTAGACTCCTAGTTTAGTATATAAGTAAGTAGAGCTTCTATGGCGGGAAATTAGTCTTCTACTCGCAGAAGTGAAGCAGAATCTCAGGATTCAGCGGGACCAATCCTAGATTCGCCAAGTCCTTGCCCCGCGTGGCCAAGGTGAAGACAACCAAACAAATGAATAATGAATAAACAAATAATGAATAATATGAAATATGAATAATATGGAATGAACGCGATCATTTGGTCCCGTGCCCACATAAATGGCTGACAGCGGGTCACCAGAGCTTAAATGGTGACGCAGCGAGCGGCCAGAGATATTAAATAGGCATGCAGCGAGCTGCCAAGAGGGGTTCGATTGGGCAAACCCAACAATGCCAATATAGGCGAAGAGGATTCCCGGACGCTAAAATTCCCGGATGTTATTATTACTGCCAATATAGGCGAAGAGGATTCCCAGACGCTAAAATTCCCGGATGTTATTATTACTGCCAATATAGGCGAAGAGGATTCCTGGACGCTAAAATTCCCGGATGATATTATTCTATCGGACGATGTCCAGTGCCCACATAAATGGTAACGCAGCGAGCGGCCAGAGCGTAAATGGTAACGCAGCGGGCGGCCAGAGATATTAAATAGGCATGCAACGGGCTGCCAAGAGGGGTTCCGTGGGCAAACCCAGCAATGATGAATACATCAATGAATGACACAGGGAGAAGGATGACAACACAGGCAAGTATAACGGCGATGCGTTTGCCCTCCAGCAGCGCAGGCGTCCGGAAATTTAGTAATTATTAGTATTAATCACTAATATAAATGTCGACAACTAGTATTAAGGGAGCGGAATCCGGTGGTTTTAGAGACAACCGGTGTTTCTAGAATACACGCGGGTGGTGATCTGAGGAAGTAAATTGCCTCAGGCGATCGCTCTGGTCGAAATTTTAGCATGTAAGACAGTTGCATTTGGTACGCAACTTAGAATTAAGCAAATTTAATAACCGCTGTTGCTAAATAATAGCACAGCACATTTCGGCACTAGATTAAGATAAAACCATTCGACTTGTAAATACCAAATATTTTTTATTGTCTATCATAATTTAGACAAAGCACCTTAAGACTAAGGCAAAACATTTCGGCACCTGGTTACCAAAAACCGGTACCAGGGTAAGCCCGATAACACAATACATTAAGATAACAATACATTAGGATAAGTAAGATTAAGATAGAAATCTAGCCGGCATAGAATAAGAACAAAGTAAGGTGCCAAGGGCGACTAGAAGGTATATACATGTATGAATGACAACAATGCATTGTCCAGTATAACCATACCCATGAGTTCTCTTTCAGGATTGCAGAAAGAAAACATGGACAGCAGCACACCCACTAACAAAATATTTATGTCTCACAGGTCAAGATCATTGCACTGTACATACACCCTGTAAATACATATCCCGAAGCACACACAAATGTAAAACACTGATGTCACACAAACGCATACACTTTGCTACATTTTCAAGTCGCGCCGATAAGGTGACGGCGACGCGATCAGCAACGTGAAGTGATCGTGGGACACCGAACGCCACTGGCGCAACTCTTAGAAAGCGCTTAAATAATGAGCGACCTACGGCAGCCAGGGACAGCGCAAGGGTTGTAAGCGCTCACCTTTGCTTCCAAGGTGCAATTTTCTCACCCACGGGGGAAAATGCACGACAGGTGTGAATTAGCGGCACAGCCACTAAAACACAGTAAAATGGCTGGGTAGAAAATGGCCATGGACGAAAAGGTAGGACCAAGGCCAGATGAGAGCGCTATGAAGTGATCACATAATGAGAAAGAGGTACCAAGCTCACGGGCAAAGCGTATTATTATTATTATTAGCATTATTATTAGTATTAGTATAGCTGTTACCATGTCATAATTGTAAAAAGAAAATGTAAATGCAAGAAGTAATATGAAAATAATAAACTGCAGTATAACCTACACATCAGGAACACAATTCTGTTACATCTATGCATATAACCTTATGGTCACACCATTTAACCCTGCCACACTATGTATACACTTTGGTTTCTTTCATTTTTCTTTCTACTAACGCCCAAATTTGTGAAGGTGTCCCGTTTCGTCCCAAGAACAATAAACCATTACGATATATCCCTCTAACTTATACCCGGGGACACCTGTTTTTCTATTCTCTTCCAACTTTTAAACTATATATCACAGGGAGCAATTTTTTCCTCCACACAGCGCCGGACGGTACAACCACCCGTCCAGCCATAGGTTTTTTCCTCCCTGGACAATACCAACATGTATACTTAATGTCATGACCACGTATTTTGTTTTTGTTTTTGTACCTTTATTATTAATGCTTCAAATGTCAACTTCCAAAAATTAACTATTTCAAATGTATAACATGTACAACCCAAAACCTACCCCTCTGAGCACAAGCTGAACTCACATCCCCATGACATCGACACGCCTAAATCAACACGGAAGAAAAGAAGTACAAGAGGAAATCAAAAACGACCCATCACATCGACACCCCCACTCTACGTTCCGTTCCCGTTCGCGGGGACGCGAACTAATCGAAGAAGAGGACTTGTACAGGCCCGGGGGGCTGTACCCCCTGAAAGCCACCCCCCATCTTTCACTAAAAACACCCTAACTGGCAACATCATAAGACCAGAACATTACCTTTACACAGCAAGAGGCGGCCACCCAGCTTGGGAGGTTAGCCAACCACTTGCGACACATACATAAACATCTACACAACAACTAACTGGGGCAGCTACGTCGGCGGAATGCTGACCACGCAACGCCGAGAACTATAAAAAGTGGAGTCCTAAATGGAGCCATTATCTGTTGTACAGTGTGCGCCGCCGAAGGCCCTAGCCGCCGTCTGTTCCAGTTGCATCATCATGTGAGACTCAGCAAAGTGCTCAGAATCCTTTACTTTGTGAAACACCCACTCATAATTTTGTACACTCTACTTGTATAATTACCTACATTCCCCCAAGAGGGACTTACAAATTCACACTCACTGACCAATAAACACATAGTCAGCAAACTACACTTGTATTGTCAATTACACGCCTCTTTACATCCTCATACCCTTCCTGACCTTCGCCACGATTGACCGTGACCATAGTAGCCAGTAACTGCTTTGTCAGACCGCATTGTGTTTCCCGCACGCGACCCGATTACGTAACGTCGAGTCGCTGACATCAGCACGCCTATTGTATTACCCACACCGTCCAGCTGGCAGGCCGGTATAGTAGCCTGCATTTAGAGATCCATCCCCTAATCAACACTTACATCTTTGCAGGAACACCCCCTAGCGTTTAAGCACCAAACAACACACTACACCAGTAAGCTCTCCCAGCTACGGGAAGCTACTAACTCCCAGGAAATATCTTCCAAATCATCATAGTAACACAAGTGTTTTATCCCTAACTACCCCCCAACTAAGGGATCTAAAACAATAGTAAATAGCCGTTTCCCTATTCATTATTATCATTACGGGAAAATGACCTGAATGTTACGTCCATTATATTGTACTATTTATCATGTACCATGTGCCACTTCTGTAGTAGTATTCATTATCATCCATAAAACAAATAAATCCACCGGGCGAAGCCGGGCACTACTGCTAGTCCGGGATAAATATGAAGTTTTATGGGGAAATTCTTAATGTTCATACAATAAATATATTAGCCTATTTCATTTGCAGATGTGTATTGTGTAATTAATAATAATCGTCTGTAGAGTGAGTGATTGTCTCGCTGAATGAATGAGTATCCGAATTAAATGAATGAGTGTATGGAGTGATTGAGGTTATGAAAGTGCGTACGTGATATAGTGAGTGAACAGGATAAAATTTGCTACTGCAAATATTAGGCTATGGTGTTTGACGCCATTTTCAGTGTTGCCTTAGTGATCGAAATTTGATGTTTTCAGTCGGTCAACACGATTGTATCCAATTGTGTTGGATTATTCACTAATGCTGAAAATAAAATTACATGAGATTAATTAACACACTTGGATGACCAGTTTCGATTGTCAAGCGATTATCATCAGATCCATTACACTTATGCTATTAAATCTATGTTTCTAAGTATGGGTAAAAATATTTACAATATGTACACTTATTTAGTTGCAGTAGTAATTTTAAAGTCGCCTCCGTAGCGTAGCGGTCAGCAAGGTTAGCTGCCTCCCCGGAGGTCCTGGGTTCGATTCCTGGCTCTGCCACGAAATTTGAAAAGTGGTATGAGGACTGAAGCGGGATCTACTCAGCCTCGGGTGGCCCAAATGAGTAGAGGGGGTTCGAATCCCACCTCAGCCATCCTCGAAAGTGGTTTTCCGTGGTTTCCCACTTCGTCTTCGGGCAAATGCCCTGTAAGGCCACGGCCGCCTCCTTCCCTCTTCCTTGCCTATCCATCCTAACCTTCCATTCCCTTCCCTCATGAGGCCCCTGTTCGCTTTGCAAGTGAGGCCGCCTGGGCGAGGTGCTAATCACATCTCACCAGTTGTATCCACTCCGATTAGATGATCCCCGCTCTAGGACACTGCCTGAAAATGGCGGTAGGGGTGAGTTCCCTCGCTGAGTCCGTGGGAGCCACCACCCTGGAGGGTAAACTCAATAAAATTAAAATAAAAGTATTTTTTTAATCAACAACTCAATATGTGTTACTTATAGCCTACCGATATGTGATGTTTCGTTAAGATACTTAAAGTGGTGATTGACCTCCAAATTTGATGATGATGAAAATTGTTGTTTTAAGGGGCCTAACATCTAGGCTATCGGCCCGCCTCCAAATTTGCCTGCTTAGTGTGAATATGTGATTGTTGTTAAATGGTCAGTTCAGATTGTATTGTACAGGCTACTTATCTGGTTGAGTCGTACGTGGTCTCTCTTCAGTGACTTGATCAGCTTGTTACGGTGGGTGAGTGATTATAATGTCAGTCTACCAACCCCAAGCTTGCAGGTTCACTCCGTGGCAAATAATTTTTGAAATGCGACAAAAATCACCACACGCATGTCATACGTTGTTGGCATGTTAAAGAACCCATTTGAATTCAGTAGGCCGTGTTCATAATGGCAAAATTAATCTCGGGATTTTCCGCCCACACAAAAGTTCCTCCTTTCTCTACTAGAAAGCGCTATAGTGCCAAGGAGCTTAGATATCTAACCATCTTGACTTTCATAGCGCTCCAAGGGAACAAAATAATTCGACATGTAAGCTGCCCTCTGGGCGCAAATAACAAAGCTTTCACACAGCACCCGAGGCCATACGATATTATTATTATTACCGGGTGAGTTAGCCGAGGTCGTTGCGGCATGACTGTTGGCAGTCGCTCACATCCGGGAGGCGAGGAGGTTCGAATCCCCCCGCCGGCAACCTTGAAGATGGTCTTCTGTGGTTTCCCATCTTCCTTCCTGGCAAATGCCGGGGTTGATCCCTAACTATAGGCCACAGCCGCTACCTTCCAACTCCTAGACCCTCACATCCAACATTCCTCCCCAACGGTACTTGTAGCTCACCCATTGGGTGTCCGTCTAGAAGCAGCTACAAACCTGGCGAGCCGAACATGTCCTCGGACACTCCCGGCACTAAAAGCCATAAGCTTAAAAAAAAAATATTATTATTATTATTATTATTATTATTATTATTATTATTATTAGTGACTTGGTCTAAACATCTTGAGATCCAGTGCTTTCCTGAGTGTGTTTGGTTCACAAGGAGTCCAACGGTGATGGTTTTGTATTTTTATGTAAATTTCATATAATAATAATAATAATAATAATAATAATAATAATAATAATGACTTGCCATACTGTGTATAATATTCTAGTGAACTGTGGCTGTGAAGATCAACCATGGATCTCCTGTTAAGCACAATATTTCTACTAATCCTGTCGTCTGGATTAGAGGCTGTCAATGAACATGTCTTATCACTTCCCATGGCTGCTGAGTTGGTGATGGCATTACAGCAGTACCTGTTCACAGGCTGTGTGTTCCTGATTCAGACAAACACAGGTAAGTGTTCATGACCAAACACTCACGTTTGTGTCACGTGCATTGTCCACTTCCAAGTGTATGAAGCATGCAAACCTGAGAGTTTTACACAATATCAGCCAACACAATAACACAGGTAATCAGACAGATTGTACACAACC